>JANPYM010000004.1:2810305-2894555 GCA_025890175.1 Ciborinia camelliae
AGAAAGAAGGAAAGGAAGAAACAGATCTGGGAGAGTTCTAATATGCACCGCGAAGGGGAATAGAGTCATAAATCCTATCAATTATTTATTCATTGACTGGAAACTAATGACACACTCTCTTCATGTAATTTGATGTTTTAGGAGTGGAATGACCAAACTATACAAGGACTTATGTGATAACTAGTTATGAACAGTGGATGCAGACGAATGGCATGGCCTTCATTAGCAGCTACAAGTAGCATGTAATCCATGGCAAGATCGGTGGGCACGGCGGTAAAGGGTAAGAAAGCATGTAAGGAAAGAGTAAGTATTGGTACCGCAGCCCCATCATTACAAGTCATAATTATTGGACGTTTGCGTTTGGCATCCTGCACAGAGTTCGATTATGATGCAATCCCCATTCAATAATCTATACTAAATCCTTTCATAAAGCTGTAAAGTGTAAGATTACAAAAAAATACTGAAAGAATATTGCCAAATTCAACTTTCACATCGTTCTATAGGACCATACACGCACGGTGATGGTAAATCAGATTTAAATTTCACAGTAGTTGACTTAGTCTTGTGCTTGTAAAACTCAACGTGAGTATGTATTCTGAAAGTCAGGCATTAATGATACAATCTCAATCTCCTTCTGAGAATTCTTACTCCCAGTCTAAATGGCTCCCCAGCTCCCCAGATACTCCGCATATTAACTTTCCAACTCAGCCCAATCACCTCCCGCCCCCAAGTATGTATTATAAAAGTCAGGCATAATGATACAGTGTCAATCCCATTCCGAGACGCCTCCATCCCAGTCTCAATAGCTCCTCAAATATTTCCCATATCAACTTTCCATCTCAGATCCATACCCCCCTACCCCTCCACCCTTCTCTTCCCCCCATCTTTCCAACTCACAAAACGAATAGCCCCATAGCCCCAACTAAACCCAAAACGTAACAAACTCCCATCAAAGACAAGTTTATCTCCACATTTCTCTGTCCCAAGCTATCACTAAGGTTGTCCGATCCGGCTGCAGCTAGCGTTCAATTAGCAATTTTCTATCTGAAGGGTATAATGAAAATCTATTTCTCACCTGACTTCGGCGATGACTTAGCGTTTGTGGTTGGAATTGGAGTTGGCGACGGAGTGTTGGATGTGGTTGGAGCTGGAGCCGGAGCCGGGTTGGCTACAGATTCAACTGTATCAGCAGCTCCAACTATGTCTTTAGGTATGTCCAAGATGCCGCCAAAAAGTCCGCCCTGAGTGACAGTCATGAGCGAGAAAGTCACAAGGGTAAAGAGAACGATGAAGTTGTTAAGGCGAAGAGAAATCATGGTAGCGATAAAGGCAATCGTAGACGTATTGGTGGATTATTTCGGTTATTGAATTTCGATATTTCAATGTAAAAAGGAGTGTGCTTTTGGCAACGGTGTGTGGATAAATTTGTTTGAGCTTCTTTGATCTTTATTTGTAGAACTTGAAGTTGTGTTGTACAAGTAAAAGAGAAGAAGAAAAGAGGATTGGAAACGTTTCTCACTTGAGGTATAGGCGAAGACCTTTGAGTCATCCAACTAGTCATAATTAACCCATGCAAGAGTACCGCTTGGGCCTCGGAATGCAGTAGGGGTGATGTTCCGAAGATTGTAAAGTTAGAAATATCGATATCACAGAAATCTTCTTGATTATTTACCCAAAGATTTGGTCTCGTGGAAAATTCAACGTTTGGTTTATTTGCAACGATCCAAAAAGTCAGGCTTTAATCATACAAGTTCATTATCCTCCCTCGAACGAAGATAGAACAACTTCCTCGCTCAGCATCTCTTCAATTCAACCATCATTCACCAAAAACTTTGATCCGCTTAGAGAACCATTATTCCCATACCACCAAGAACCCCGAAAATAGAGAACACCGCCACCAACACCAAATCCGCATGTACACTTCTATCGCCCAGACCAGTAAATGTGTTCGGTGCCGTCTCATTACTCGTGGGTGCCGGTCTATTAGTTGAGATGGTCGTTGCTCTAGTACTTGGGGTTGATGTCTGTCCCTGAGTTGTGAAACTCGGTTGCTGAGTTGTCAAAGTCGGATCCTTAGTTGAAATCGATGTTGGTTTCTCACTTGAAGTCAAAATCGCCACCTGAGTTGAAGTCGATATCGATTCATTACAATTACACGAGCAAGATTTCGGTACATGCCGTATAGAAAAGGGAACATTACTCAAAGTCGGCAAATCAGTTCTCGACATCTCCGAAGAACAGAAACTTTCAGTTTGGCAGGATCCGTCGATATCCGATGGTAAGAAACAACATCCATCTGTTGATTGATATTAGTAATGATTTCATAGTATCGATGAGATATTGTAATTCTTACCGAAAAGTGCAACATACGTGCTAGATTCAACAACAGTGGAGACTGTGTATGTTGCAGTCGGAGCTGGGAGGAAGGTCAGGTCGCCGGGTGCTGGGAGTACAAATGAAATACTCTGGCTTGTTGAGTGTGAAGTTGTTTTTGCTTTGGTGATACTCAGGAGTGTCAGGGTGACAAGAGTGGAGAGGGTGGTGAAACTGTTAAGGCGTGGGAAGATCATGGTGATTTATTTGGATATTCGTGACACCGTAGAAGGTGGGCAATTAGTTTTGCTGTCAAATTTCGATATGGAAAGAACGATTTTGTTGTAACTGTGTGTGGATGATTTGGCAAAGTCTTTTGTAGTGTTTGGAAGTTGTTTTACAGACTACGAGAAACTAAAGAGATGGGGGTCATTCAGGGTGGTTGATCAGGCCAAAAGTGGGCTGATAGCTATCGGCCAACCTTCAATATTGAATTAGCTTATGAACAACATCTCGTTATCATTGATAATCAATCCGATATATGAATGGGTTATTAATCAATTTAAGTCCTATCACATATTATTTGAGGTAAAATCCAATGTATGTGTATTTGCAATGACTAAAAAAGCCAGGCTCTAATGATACAATTTCGTAATCCTCTTACGACTACCGAATTTTACATCAAGCTCTCCAAATCTCTGCACTACCACTTCTCTAACAAAAGAAATTGACATCTACTTATAAAAGCATGACTCCTATGCCCCCAAAAACTGCAAGAAGAGAAAATATCCCCACAAGCAATCCATCTGCCCGCGCACTTCTCTCCCCCGAGCCTTGCTTTGCAGTCGGTTTCGCTGTGGATGTAGCTTCAATCCCCGTTGTTTATGGTGCCCCCATTTCATATCACGTTTCCGTATGATATGCCGCAGCACACCCAGGCTTATCTTTGCAGGACTCGCAGGTATCCAAAGGTACAAAACAACACCCTTCTGCAAATGAATATTAGCAACGTCTTGATGTCGAGATGGAAATCTGATAGTTCTTGCCGAAAACTCCAGTATGTGTTGTATCCATCTTTGCAGTGGAAACCGTGTATGTTGCCGAAATGGCGGCTGGATTGGCTTGGAAACCACTGGGTGTCGGATATATGAATTCAGTGCTCACCCATGAACTCAACGTAGTTCAGCCGGCTATGGAGTCTCCTAAGGCAGTGTCAGGTTCACAGTGAGGATAAGGGCGAAGAGGGTAATGAGGTGATTGAAGTGTGTGGAAAACATTTCGAGTTTTTTGAGGGAAATGAGGATAATGCAGGTTGAATTTTGTTGTGGTGTGATATTATTGCTATGATGCTCCGACTGCATACTCAGATAATGCTTGGTCAACTAGTGCCCGTTGGTTGGTAGGTGTGCTTCCACAATCTCGGTGCTGGGTTATGTGATGGAGAAAAGTAAAGGACGAGGAGTTTGAGAAGTCTAACATGGCTCTTCAAAAATCAGCGCAATTATGTGTAGTCATACACTAGTGCCTTGAGGATAATGACATAACCTCGCAATTGTGCCCAAGTCGAATGGCCTAAAAATAGAAAGATGTGAAGGATATTCACAAAACGGGTTTCCAATTCAACACTATACATTGAAATAGCCTCCAAAAGATTCATTCATACAAATCATTAAAGTAAGAAATATTCAAAATAACCCATATACCAACGACATCACTGCCTACATCTGATTTTTCCGTCTCCTCCCACAGCTACTGCCTGGCATCATGCACCCCATTATCTTTCATCCCACCACGCAATTTCCAAATTCCTACTCCAAATCCGACACCCCAAAAAATCTTCCCATCACCCAAAATGAAACAACACAAACCTGAAGATTCCTCATCGGGATTATAACAAGCGAGTATTCCTGCAACATTGTATAAAGGAGTACTACCTACCCCTTTCGCTTAAATCACCCGACTCCTCATTACCTACATCATATTGCCGTCTTGCCTGTACACCGCGAGAACTCAACATACCTAGGCCTAAGAAGATCTCGAGCACCCAAAAAGCAAAAATTCGATTTCCATAAAGGGTGGCGAAATTTTTTTTTCGGGAATCATTTTTGATTATATTTCTTGTATGCATGTAATATTAATAATTGTATCAATCAAACTATTCAAAAAATCATCAAGAGGCCCCCTCCATCGGCCACCGTACCCAAGAGTGGGACGAAAAATCACATGAATGTGCATCTCCACCTAACCGCCAATCCAATCCAATCCACCTGACGCCCAGCCAGAGTTCTACGGCAACCCATTCCTCCTCCCATTCTCCCCCCATCCACCCTCTCAATCAAATATATACCTCAACCAACACACCCATCCATCAAAACAAGCACAAAAAAGCTTCATTGGTCCAATGGTTAGGATTCCACCCTTCCAAAGCCTTCTCGGCTACCGCTAGGTGGAGGTTCGTGTTCGATTCACGGATGTTGCAAATTCTTTTTGTTTTTTTTGTTTGGTTTTTTTCCCTTCTGATTGCGTTGTGTAGTGATGAAGAGGTTGTATTGATTGATGATGGTTTTTTTTGGATGAAGATTTTTACTTTGGGTCTTTGGCTGTATTACATAAGCGAAATATTGGGTGACCCAATCCTTCGCGCTTGGACCATTTCCATGGATGGTGTGGTGATTTGAAAAGCAGATTATATTTGTATCTACCGCTACACTATTGGACAGGACCACTAAGAGAAATAGATACTTGAATGATTACAAGAGAAACTGTTCACATAACACCCAAATGCAAATTTGGAACGCAACGACTTATTATTTTGACGAGGTAAACGAATATCCCAGGTTCAGTGAACCAATGTATGAAATCTCTTAAGCATAAAGCTCTAGAGTTGGAATAATGAGCTTGAAACCAGCGCAGATCCTTCCCCAACTGTTTCGATAATATCTGTGTTCTCCGGATCCGAGTCCAGCCAAGGGTGTGACTCGGTATCTGCATCCTCCCCATCTCTAAGTACATCCTCATGGCTAGCGATGTAATGAAGCGTCAGACGATCGACCTCGTGCTGCGTAACCGGTGCCTGCAGCTCTTCTCTGAAAACGGGCAACGGAAAATCCACTTCGTAAATTGTGACGGTCGGAATCTTGCACTTTCCTTCGGCCCTCTTTCGCTTCCGAAACCCTTCTTCCAGGAGGGCTTTGAATTCAGCCATGGTATGCAAACTCAGGCTGATAGGCTCTTCAGGGTCCCAATACTGATCATTGACAATGATCAACTCCTCCAATTTGCTCAGCGAGAAAATGGGATGATCTTTGATAATGGTGACTTTCCAAGCCTCACTTTTCATGAATACCTCAGGGTACATATTCACTATGGGCAACACCAAAGAGCGGATATTGTGAAACAAGTCGGGACATCTGTATATTGAAAATTTAAACGCACCCTTCCAGAGAGAACCTCGAATCTCGAGTTTTCGGTAATCGTCAGCAGTGAAGAACAGTGCGACTGAATCTAATTTTGGGTGGAAGAAAGCCGGGCTTTTCGCTTGATAGTGGTGGAGGGTTAGGAATCGGCTTTCTTGGTTCACGTATAGAGTGAGCGGGAATGGTGTGAGATTGTAGCCATCTATACAATAATTTTGGTAGTTAAGTGGTGGGGCGTCATAACCATAATCAATGTCGTGATATATAAAATTCAAGTCGATAGCTACAATCCTAGGTTGAAAGGTTGCCTCCCAGATACTCCATCGAATTTCCACCGGTAGCTTCGGGAATAGAGTAAAGGTTGATTCGGAGGGCTGTTCTTTGAAGGCTTGAACGGCTCGCTGTGTAAGGAAGTCTTGGCAGATCTCTCCTAGTTGCTTATTGGCAATCAGACGCTCTCCATGATCCCGTTCACCATTGCAGTGGCAGTCCATAACCTGTAATATTGGTAAGTAGTTGTAAGCTTGAAGTAAAGGAAAAAACATAAAGGTATTTCCTACTTTGATGGCTATACGATCCCGTTGATTATAGTGGTAGGGGCAGTTCTTGAACTATAATGTTGGTAAGCAGCGGTAAACTGGAACTAAAAGAAAAGGGGATAAAGACACGTACATCTTCCTCGTCTTTATGATCCACTTCACAAGTGTTGCAGTAGGACTTCATCATCTACAATAGTGGTAAGAAGCTGTCAGCTGAAAGTAAACTAAAGGGAGATAAAGGCACTTACTGGGCAGTCTTTTATACAATCCGGTCCACTATATTCGCAGGCGCACCCCATCATCTATAATACTGGTAAGCAGCTGTAAGCTGGAAGTAAAAGAAAAGCAGATGAAGGAACTTCGTACGTTGGTTGGGGTGTTTGTTGATAAAAAAATTTAATGTTGTAGCTTTGAAATTTTCTGTAGATGAGAAAGTATCGATATCCAGAGGAGTTGATGTGGAAGAACAAGAGGGAAAGAGAGAAGAGAGGAATCAATGACTTGGATGAGTTTTTCGAGAAGTTCGATTCCACGCCAGCGAACAGTCATCCACCCAAATTTATTCATTCCAATCATAATAATAAGGCTTCATGCCCAACTGAAACTTCTCAACGAACCAGGCCTGCCAATTAGTAAATCCTCCTAATTTCCAGTTATCATTTGCTCTCAATTCATATGCTTTCTTAAGCTGGTCCCGATACATTGGCATCCGAAATTGTCCATGAAATATCTTGATATTGGATGAACAACCAGAGACATCTTCAGTTCCTGGTCTGAGTAAATTGGTACTAAAGTGATTAAAATAAGTGGCAATATACCAAGGCCAAAGAGGCTGATGCCAGGTTGAAATAAGTATCAACTCTTTTAGATGAGAGTAAGCTGACGATGAATCGGTAAGGTATTTACAGTGTACCTGAGAAAAAATGGTGTAATGGCCTTTGAGATTGATTGGGATGACAATCAAGGATCGGATATCTCGTAATACAATTGCATTTGCGAGGAAATCGGCCCCCACTCCCAGGCCCGTGGGGTGGAAGTCGAAATTTCTTCCCATGCAGTAACTGGAAATATAAACCGCGAGTGTATCCAGCTCATAATTGAAGTAGACAGGATGCTTCAAGAAACCTGAAGATAGCGGCTTGTAATGTGCCAGTGTTTCCGCTCGACTTTCTCGATTGACTGACAAGGTTGGAGGTTGTGGCGTGCAGCTTTTGACGTAGATGACGGATTTTCCCCAAACCCCCTGGTTATCTCGCACCCAAGCAATTTCCATAAGAAGTCCTACATTTCGACCACGCCAGCTCATCCTCCATATTTCCAAACGCAGTTCGATGGGAAGTTTTGAAAATGATGGAAATCTTCTGGAAAATCGTCGAAATCTTCGTCCGTATTGATTTTTTAGTTCCATATCGTCCAACTGTAGAAGACAAGAGTCAATGGGAGGAGGTATTTTCTTGTGACTTGCTCGAGTTCTCTTTAAAGGGTCTTTTCTCCGACACCAACGTCGTTTTGACCTAGACTTCGCCTTCAAGGTTCCAAATCGTCAGTATAGAGTCTTGGAATAGAAGAGAGCACAAACATACTCTCCATGTTGGCTCCTCCTTTTGAGCCTTTCGAGAGGGGAAGTAAGAAGTATCTTCCATTGAAGTAAGTTTTGGAACTCAATGTCAGATTGAGAATTGTCTTTCAATCTGACAAACAGCCCAGAATATTCAACTGGTTACCAGTCTTCGAAATATCTCAAGGAGCAAAATACCCGGGTCTTCGCTCAGAAATGTTTCACGAAAAAGTGTCGAATGAAGCCTTCAACCCCTCAAAGATATGGTTCCTAGCAGCCAAAATAATCCAAAGTCCCTCGAAACGAAGTAGAAGAGATGAAGAAGAAATCCACATGATTCTGCGCCATAAATTCACTCATCGGATCTGCCCATCATATGATGAGGGGAAAGGTGGGCGGGGAATTTTTCTTAAAGTGAATCAGATGAATGAAGTGCTCGGAATTAAGGAAGTCAAGATGCATGATGATTTGAAACTCTCTACTCAATATTGAGACTTGGGATGAGAAGATATTATATATCCATTTACATGACATAAATACTATTAGGTATTTTCATTCTCCGACATTGTAACACGACAATGAATAAAATAAGAAAGAACCTCCAAATACGCACCTTGAGGTGACTTAATTACTTAATTCATGAAGGCTCAGAATTATAGTAGCGCGATCTGATTACTTAATTCACAAAAGCTCAGAATTTAAAGCATAGCACCATAACCCCACGAATTGGGATAAATTATCAAACTCGGTTGAAATGACCGTGACCAGTGATGCCCGTTTCAGTCACGGTTCATATGAATATTGAAATTTACCTACCTACCTACCTACTACCTACCTACCTATTACCTACCTACCTACTACCTACCTACCCAGATCCACAAATCAAACCAAATCAAACCAAATCAACCCTATCCTAAATGAACTAAAACACAACATAAAACCCCCTCTCTTCTTACCCTCCTACTCTATATGATGCCCAGATAAATAGAATTACGCTAGTCATATCATTCATATCATCATCTACTATATATCAAAATATTGAAAAAAATAATGTTTTAAATTCCCTCTACCGTATAAATAGTTCTATTACTTTTACTGATTAGTGATCTTTGATATAATTCCTATATTTTTTCTATATACTAAGGTGATGCGTGTTAATAGATACTCCTCTTTTCTCTCCTTCTAATAGTAGATACTATAACTACTATAACTACTATAACTACGCTTTTCCATTCTATTTCTTTTAAACCTAAGTTAATTAAAAAAACCAAAAAAAAACTAAATTCGAGTTTACTCTGGGTATTGTTAAAATAATTTTGATAATTAATTCTCATTTTTATTCTTATTATATTACATTATATCGCATCATGTGGCCGCGATATATGGATTAATAATCAATTATTAATGATCTTTCGAATTTTCCAAAAAAAAAAGAAAAAAAAAGAGAGAAAAGAAAAAGTTAAGGAGACTGCTACGGTAGATTTAGAAGAGTGCCTGAGATATTAGGCACCTCTCCTCGCTAGATCGAACAGCCGTACGGCTGTACTATCTACCTTACGCATATAAAGGGCGAAGCCCTTTATAGGTGTAAAGGCTCTTCAGCAATATACTACATTTCAACCTCGATGCTTTAGCATCGTGACAGAGACTCTCTCGGATTTATTTATTTCTATTCTGTCTCCTTTGTTTATTTTTATAATCTATATATAATCTATATATAATCTATACTAAACTTTATCTAAACTTTATCCAACCGTGACCAGAAGCGTAACACTTTTTATTCGATTCTACGTCCTCCCTCATCCCTTATATAACCATATCCAAACCTTATTCCAACTAAACTAAACCTTATCTAACCATCACCGTACAAACCTAACCAAACCCGTAAAAACCCAATCTAACCTAACTATAACCATAACCGTGACATATCCTATCCTAGCATTTCTAGCATTCTAGCATTCTAGCATTCTAGCCCGAGGGTCTAGGGAGGGAGGTATAGATATAGATATAGAAATAGATATAGAAGTAGAAATATAAAGGAGGGGGAAAAGGAGAAATAAAGAGATGGGGTTTAAGAGGGAAGGGGTAGAGGAAGGGGGAGGAGTAGGGGGGGTTGAGTTAAGAGGCGAGGTGGGGTTAAGAGGGAGGGGATGGGGGAGCAGAAATAGAGGAGGAGAAGGAGTAGGGTGATGAGTTGGGGGAGGAGATGTAATAACTTGAGGTGATATCTTAAGGTTGAAGTTTAAAAGATAAGGGAGGGGAGGGGAGGTATGGGAGCTGAGGTATGGGGATAGATGTATAAATAAATATATACATAATACATAAATATCCAATATCCCCCAATCGTACCAGAACCTGAAAATAAAATATAATAAAATAAAACAACCTAATCGATGATTTCTACATCTGGGTATCTGAATAGAGATCTAGGTATCTAGATCTTAATACCTACGTATAAATATATATATATAAATAAAAGCCCAAATAAAAGCCCCGTCCCATCCCCTCCTTCCCCCTTCCCCCTACCCCCCGATCCCCCCAACCCCCCAACCCTCCAAATTCTCTACTTCCCACCCGTAAAAGTCAATTTTTCATTTCCCACGACCGTCTATTGAAAGAGAGAAATGATATGCGTTAGTGAGTGTGTATTTTATGGGATTCTATATTTATATATAGGTACATAAAGATAAAGATAAACATAAATGAAACTTCTATACAATCATTCATAAAAAGAAAACCGAAGCGTGACCTCATTCGCCGTGCAAAATCTTGAGATACTGAAATTGGGATATGCAAATCAAGGTACGGTCCGCGACGAGACATAGAGCGGGAAAGAAAGAGGGGTAAAAAAACAAAAGAAGAAGAAAAAAAAAAAAAAAACATACCTTCAAAACATTTCCAATGCCCGGAACCAAGCCTGACGCATTCTTCGCCATGACATTATCGAAATTCGACGCCATCAATTGAACGCCGGTGACGAAACCTTTGTTATCAAATCCACTATTTTGGGGGGGCAATCATCATTAGCATAGAAGGGAGGCTAGGAGGCAGGCATGCAGGTAGATTTGGATTTGAACTCCGTAGACAGCGTAAACGGCATACACGGCTCGGATTTCAGAAAAGAAAAAGAAAAACATACCAATGACCGCCACCATTCGGCGTATTATCGACCGTCTGCAATGCACCAATTTGAGCAGCCGACATACCAGCGCCCATCGCCAATTTCTCATACGCCACAACCGCGCTCGGGATCGCCGGTTGCAGCATTTTCAATTCATCCTTGGAGCTCTGAAAATGGATTTTCGTATTACGAATCAAAGTATTTGGATCGACGACCGGGACTTGGGGGGTGAGGGCACCACAATTAAGAAGCACACCCGTTTGATACTGGGCTCCAAAGGCTGGCATGAAGAAACCGGACAGGAGGAGCGAGCCGCCGGAAACCCCCGTGAAGAAGACATTTGTGGGGTCGAAGGCGACGTCTTGGGAAAGTTGGGTTTGGATCAGGGTATTGACTGCGGCGGCGTGTGCGACGCCGTCGGTACGTTGGAGACCGGATCCGCCTCCCCAGAAGAGATTTTTGTTGGGGGCGAGGATGACGATGCCGAGGAGATTGTTCTGCACGGCTTGGTTGGGGAAATCGAAGAAGGATTGTCCGCCGTCGCCGTGGAGGAGGACGTTGAGTCCTGCGGTTCCGGTTGTGTTGGTTGAGGCGGTGCCGCCGGTGATACCGGATGCTGAGGTGAACATGTTGGCTGGAGCGCTGATTTTGTAGCGAATTGGGAGACCGCTGTTGAATTAGTATTTGGAGATGGAAGGAGAGGATGCATGGGAAGTTACTTGATCTGGACCGTTTTATCTAGAATCATCGATCCATCTGTCGCTGTTGATACACCACCTGATGTGGCAGCTTTTGACGTACTAGTTGTAGATGATGAAGCGGCATTTTTCTTGGGTAAAGCATTAATAGGAGTTGAAAGAGTAAAGAGTAAAAATACGAATAAATCTGGAATGAAAACCATTATGAAATTGAAACAAACGTCCAGCGTCGTGAGAAGAAGAAGAATAAAAGAAAGGAAGAAGGAAAGAAAGAAAGAGAAATTTGAAGTCGCCGTAATGATAAAAAGATTCAACTCTTCATCTTTTAATGTAATTCTCCTTTACAAAGCACAGAAGTTCGAAGATGTCTCCAGCTGACCATTCATCAAACTACCAAGCCAAATCCTACGATGAAATTCATCCTAATATTGTATGGTGAAGCATCTTGAGGTTTGACTTGGCGGTCACGATTGGGACTCGGACCCAAACTTCTTGGCAACAGGGGAAAAGCTTGGGGATTTGGAATTCAGATTTGAATTGAACGATAATTAATACACGAAGATGTATTAAATATAGAATTTGGAATCAGAGTGGAAGATTATCGAGAAATATTTTACAATAGCAAATGTATTGATAAAGATAACTCGTGGGAATTATGGGTGATTTCTCCATTCCAATTGTATTATTCACAGAGTAAGTACATCATTGCGCAAGTACCGATACACTTGAGCATGGTAGGCAGGCAGATAATACAAAAACCTCACGAAAACTCCCAGAAAACAACTAGATTTCTTAACTCATAACGAGGGGAAGTATTCACAATCCAAAGATACGAACTTTTCGTTCCATGAGAATGATATATATTCTGATATTGATAGGATACTAATAGGTGATACGAAACAATCCCACGACAATGTGGTTTGATGTGAAAGGGTACCTACATATCGCAATTGTAAAACAGATTGGAAATGTATCAAGCGAACTTGATTCTTGAGGACGAAACGGTTTCGGAATGGCTTCCTTCTTTTCGGTGAGCAAAGTTCTTCAATACGTACTTTGAAGCTTAAGAAACCCTGAAACAAAAGTCTTGTACTGCAGTGATGTTTGAGCCTCGAGGTTGATGAGTACAGTAATCAAGTTCTCCGAGTCCTATACCATTTGCGATACAATATGATATGATAATACCTAGGTAAATACATAATATCGTATTCCCCAACCGTGCGTACATTATCGAACTATCGTATCGATCGAGTTTGAAGCAACTACTGGTACTGCATTTGATATGGAGTATAGGTATAGGGATTTTCGTTGTTGAGGTCTTCGTGATAGTACGATGTACTTATAGGAAGGTAAAGGTAGAAGGAAGGAAAAAGTTCTGACTTTATCGAAATATTTGACACCAATGTTGTTACATACACCCCTAATGTATTTAACGTCGTTGAACTATTCTCATATTGTGCGACATTACTGATATATACAGTACAGAGTGAGTACCTAGTATCGAAAACAGCCTGCAAGACGAAATAAACGCGCTATGTGTTTGATAGCATACCTACCGTAATAGATGATAGGGAATACCTTTTACCTTGATCTTAAGAATATTAACTATACGGATTTTTGTTGATTTATTGGGAAAGAAAGGAATTAATCTCTCATCCTCATCTTCCTCTTCCTTTTCGTATCCAGGCTTGTATTAGATACCTATCTAGATAACTGGATCCAACCTCACCAAACATCACAAATAAAAATCTTCAAAATATAATCTTCAAACCGGTTCCTAAGTTAAGTTAAGTATAGTAAACCACATATCATTCGTTGCAAATCATAGGTCATGATTTTTAATCATTACTCTACCAACTACCCATTAGGCTATCATGAATATGGATATGGATATGAATTCGATTCTGACAGTAGCTTCATTATGCAACACAAAGCACCGCCACAAACGATGACTGAAACCGTATTTATACGGATATCCATACCTAGTGGAGTACTTTCAAGGTTTTCGAATCTCGAATCTTGGCGCACTGAAGCTGAAGAACCCTACCTAGTTATACTTTATTTTAGTAGGGATATTGATACCTAAACGTCATTACTTTCTTGGGTGTTGATGGGTGTTGATGGGGTTAGAAGATGTTCGACCAATGATGAGGGGGGGAAAGGTTTCATATGGAAAAGAGATACGGATGGTGTTGGGTGTGGTATTCACGTGGTCTGCTAGGTTGTGGGTGATGAACATCTATTTGATGGGTACTCGAGTATGGAACACCGGGGTCTGGACCTGGGTGGATATGGATATGTGGAAAAGGAAGATGGTGTAGTGTAGATGTTTCGTTTGTATTGTAGTCTTCCTTTTATTAAGTGTAACCTTCAGCCCATTGCTTAGATATTAGAGGTAAAGAGAGCCTTAAAGATTAGCCTCGAGAGTCGAAATGAATGAATACATCAAAAACATATACAGTAGTAGGCTGTAGCAAATCAACCACAAGAACGCAGGTACAATAAATACCGTACATACATAGTATGTATTATGCATAGGAGTGGAAGTTCCCCCCAATATTTTGAAATTTTCCACTAGATCAACTTGACTTTTCCACCAATAAAAAGGTTCATATCAGTAATTTAATAACAAACTCAATTATCACCATCACATTACCTGTTATACTACTCATATGATTGGTTTCACATACCTATGGTGGCGACTCGGCATTTGAAGGTTTAAAGGGTTGATGATTCTAAACTTCTAAGGTTGAGGTACTACTTTATGGGCTATTCACAGCCTTAACAATCCCCATAACTTTTTATCATCCATTGGTTGAGCCTCCAGTTCAAACATCGCCAGCGTCACATTTAATGAGACACTCTCAGCCTTGAGGATTGAGTATGGAAGATAAGACGATACCATTATGGATAAGATGAAAAGAAAAAAAATCCCCCTTCGCCTTGTCTGAGATATTCTTACAATATTATAATTTATCAACCCAAGAAAACTTCCAAAATTTAAAATCGGAAAATTAATAAACCTTATTCTCATTCTCATATCATCTCAAGATCTTCAGCTTCCAAGGCATAATAATACACAGTGATATAATAATGATACAGTAGTCATCGTTTGCTGGTCTTCGATATTACGGATAAGATACCCAGTACCCCAGAACTTATTATCAACTGCGCCACTTTCTACTGTATACCTTCTTCGTTTCTTCGCCTGCAGTATCTCTCCACTCTCATAATCATAATAAGAACCTTACCACCAACTTTCTTTTCACCCAGGAATCTCAAGAAAAAACATCAGCAATCTTTTCGCATAGAGCTTCACTATTACCATGGTTGATAACGGTGTGATGAAGAGGAAGGACACTACAAAAGGTCCTCCTCTACGTATATTATCTCTAGGTAAGGCAAATAACCATCCAACCTGTCGCACAACTTACTAAAGACTTCACAGATGGAGGTGGTGTACGAGGATATTCTATGCTCATTATCATACAAGAGCTCATGCATAGAACATATGTGGAAATCGAAGGAAAGGCCCCCCGACGAGATCAAATCCCCAAACCTGCCGATCATTTCGATTTAATATGTGGTACCGGAACGGGTGGTTTGATCGCGATTATGCTTGGCAGATTACGACTGGATTTGGAGACGTGTAAAGAAGTCTACGTACGAATGACGAGGAAGGTTTTCGAAACGGATAAAACTATTGCGGGAATCCCATATCGATCGACTCTATTTAAGGCTTCGAAGTTGGAGGAGGCTATCAAAGAGTGTGTCCGAGAACATACATTGTTTGAGAAGGAGGGAAATGATGGGGATAAATCTGATGCGCCATCCTCTTATCCCGGAAGTCCGATGAGTCCATTCTGTCCCGCCTCGAGTAGGGAACCAAGGCGGCAGATAAGTAATGCCAGCGTCGCAAGTTTCAGTAACAGGAGTCCTTCAACCTACCAAAATAAACCATACATGTCATCGAGGTGGGGAAATCCAAATGCTAGGTTATATGACAATCGCCAGGAAAGAACAAAGACGTAGGTTTTGCCGGAAGCTACCAATACACATAATCGCTAACATTGAATAGTGCTGTGACGGCAACTTATAAAGGTACTCCCAAAGGTGGCGCGCCAGCCTTACTTCGATCCTACGATTCGCGAAAAGAACCATCGCCGGAATACGATTGTAAAATTTGGGAAGCAGGACGAGCAACATCAGCCACTGGACTCGCATTCAAACCTATTCAAATTGGACAATCAGTATTTATCGATGAAGGTGCTGGTCAATATAACCCTGCGCCAATTGTTCTGGATGAAGCTGCAGTCAATGAATGGCCTGGAAGAGATGTCGGGGTATTTATAAGCATAGGAACAGGAAAGAGACCTCCAGGAAGTGATCACAATCAACATATGTGGTATGAAGGCTTTATGGGAGAATTCGCAGAAGCACGAAAACGTTTGATATCCAAAATTGAAGGATGCGAAACCACACATCAGTATATGAAAAAAGAACATCTCAGCAAACGAGGCGTCAATATCGAAAACTATTATCGACTTAATGTGGAAATTGGTGTAGGAGAATTTGGAATGAATGAGTGGAATCGTCTTGCGGAGATCAGTACCGGAACCAGAAGATATCTAGGCAAAACCGAGATTCAACAAATGAACGTCGAAGCAGCCGTGAAGTTGTCAAAAATTCACAGGGCAATACAGAGATCACATGTTCATATGAAAGTACCATCCTCGGGTAATAGAGCAGAAAGTTATAAGGATTTACCTGATGTCCCGGAAGTTAATCCTCTAGCTGTGGAACTCCCAGCTGAGGTACCTCTTATGACACCTCTTTCAAGTAACGCATGGACACCACCTCCAAGACCAAGTTACGAATCAGGCCATCACGATAATCTCGAAATTGTCTCTGAAAGTTCGATCCAAAACGATACCTTCTCCCCAATATCCTCCTCAAATCATCAATCCCCACATTCCTCCCCTCCAACCCGACCTAGCGATCACGGCGATAGATTAATAGTTAATTCACCCACTCCTTCACAATATCGCACGGCTTCTGGATCGGATAAAATCGCCATCATGAGTCTAGATGAATATCCTCGTCCCGAAATACGTATCTCCGATCCTCCTCCGAGAAATCCCAGGAGAGTTTCTGGTCCACCACCTCTACCTCCTAAGACACCGATTAATGGTGAGAGACCTACGGGGATGGGAATGGGAATGCAGAGGAAACCAATTGGGAATGGAAATATTCCCCCTTATCCGTTGGAGGATGGACCCCCACCTATCGTTAATATGGCTCGGAAACCAAATTATTCGAGATAAGATGGGGATTAGTGGTTTGATTGTTGATGTGAAGATGGGGGGTGGGGAAGGCTGCCTGGACTTTATTATGCTATGTTATGCTATGCTATACTGGTGAAGGGCGTGAAATGATGAGTTTGATATCAAGAAGACTCTTGGTTTTGGTTTTTGGTTTTGGTTTTGGGTTTTTTATCGGGATATGAAAGGATTATTCGGATATGAAAGGAAAGGAAAGGAAAGGATAGGATAGGAAATCGGCGTTTGGACTTGGGACTTGGGGCTTGGGGTTTGGGGCTCAGAAATGAGTCAATACCGGACCTATCTGCCTGCCTGCCCACTTACTTGTTTGGTCATATATTCTATGGATTATGATGGGATTTGGTATGATTTGATTTGATATTATGGGAATGGGTGTTGGGGGGGTTTGGGGAATGGGTGTTGGTTGGTGCTTTGGTTGGTTTGTTGGACTGTGGACTGGCTGGTAACTGGGTGCTTGCGATACCTTTGATGTTTTGTTTCATTTTGTTTCTTTTTTTGGGAAGGGGGAGAGGGGGATGGAGTGGGGGATGGAGAGGAGTGGAGATGGAGAGGGGGTTCGAGAGTGGAATGGATATAGCATACATAGCATATCAAGCTTCTTAGCTTCACAAATATAAATATCTTGATAGCTATATTATATATCATATCATATCGATGGCATGGAAATTCAATTTGTTTTGCTTGCTTGCTTGCTTGTTGGAATAAATGAGGGCTAACATAGACTGACTGAACTTTTTGATGATATTTTTTATGCATTTTTTACTTTACTTTACTTTATTTTATTTTATTTTATTTTATTTTACTTTACTTTATTTTACTTTATTTTACTTTACTTTACTTTACTTTACTTTACTTTATTTTATTTTATTTTACTTTATTTTATTTTATTTTACTTTAATTTACTTTACTTTACTTTACTTTACTTTACTATATCTTTGTTCATGAATAATGCTGATGTGTTATTTAATATGAATTGCATTGCTTTGCATTGCATTGAGGATTGAGGGGATTGAGGATTGAGGATTGAGGGGAAAAGGTTTGGATTGGGGTTTGGATTAGGGTTTGGGTTATGCAGGGATGATGGTTGGTAGAGTAGGGAAGATGGTTTGTAGGTTCATGCGTGGAAATTGTAAACTTGAGATGGGATGGGATGCTTGAGATGAATGAATGTTTGAGATAAATAAATCAATGAACCATAATCCCATCCGATTAAAATAATATTATATAATACCATCTAGAATTCGTCCCATCCCATGATCAGAGAAAGAAAAGAAATATTTCTCAAGTATCAATCAGTATCCCTCGCTATCTCCATCTTTCACGTTCCTCCCTCTCTGGTTTACTTATTCTTTTCTTTGCATCTTCTCGTTCCTCGTGTTTGTACTCTATACTACATACTACATCACTGGTATTATATACTACATACTATATACATACTACATACATACATAAACACGAATCTCAAAATGGTTCAACTCTCCACCCTCACATTCCCGCTCTTCCTGCTCTTTAGCGCCATCGCGACGGTTCACGCTTGCACGTATTGTCAGTGCGAGTTTGCCGATGGGGGACATTGCTGTGTTACGCCTACTAAGGTTTGTTTTTCCCTCTTCCCTTCCTCCCCTCTCCCATCCTCCCCTTTCCCATCCTCCCCTCCTTATCCTAATTCCCATCCTCCTCCCTTCCCTCCTCCCCTTCCCTTCCCTTCCTCCTTCCTTCCTTCTCCCTCCCTCCCTTCCCTTCCCTTCCTCCTTCCTTCCTTCTCCCTCCCTTCCTTTCCCCATCCCCCATCCCCTCCCCTCCCCCTCCTTCCCCTTCCCCCCTTCCTCCTCCTCAACCTTTCCCCCATCCTTCAAACCCAACTAACACCCCCCAAAAACAGACATCCAACATCCCGAACATCGACTGCCACGCCATCTGCAGCCGCGCACGCCGCAACGACGGCACCAAATGGGTGGTGGGCCAGGACGTGAAGGACGGCACGAATTGTGCTGGTGGGGGAGGTATCAGTGCGCGAATGTTTTTGAGATGGAGGGGAGGGTTAAGTGTGTGGATTAGATGGGGGGATTAGTTAGTAGTATGGGGGGAGGGGGTTGGGGGGAAGGAAAGAAAGGGGGGAGGGGGGAGGAGGGAGGGGGAGGAGGGGGGAGGGGGGAAAGGAGGGGGGAGGGGGGGAAGGAGGGAGGGAGGGGAGGGAAGGAGGGAGGGAGGGAGGGAAGGGAAATTAAATCAATTAAACTTTCAATTTGAAATGATATGGAAATGGAAATGGAAATTTGGATCGCCATTTTCTTGGATCTTGGATCTTGGAATTTGAACTTTAACCTTGAATCTTGAATCTTAAATTTCAAATCTTAAACTTGAAACCTTAATTCTTACATAGGTATAATAATATTAAAAGAATTTATAGATATCTATCTAGTATCTATCTATAAACAATACAATCAGAATGATATAATATTACCAAGTATTAAGGAATCAGGTCACATGGTTTCCGGTCACATGATCAGGGATCACGTGGTAAGCTATACCGCATAGGGTATGGGGGAGTAGCATATAAGGGCAGCTGGGCTGCCACCAAATACATACTCCTTAGTCAAATCAATCTACCATAATTCTACCCTAGTACTTCCTTCCTACCGTATTACTGGTCATCCCAGGATATACGATTAATACCAAGATATATTTTATTATAAAACAAGCTAGAGATACTTAGAAAGTATTGTATTATATCAATTAAAAAGTAGAATATATAATTATTAATATAGATAACCATGAATAGATGATGATTATATATGTTATATATCTATATATATAAGACTTTTAGTTGATCATGATTTATTAAGAGTTCTAGCTAGATAGATACGAAGGAATCTAATTATATACTTCTCATTGCCGTACTGTATATACTCTAGTTCGTACGTTTCAATTCACATGATTCACATTCCAACAATAATTCTATATATACTCTTACTTTACATACCACTCCCCCATTTCCCAATATATCAATATATCTAAGGCCAAATCATATAATCTAACTTCCTCGAACCTCGATAGACATACAAAATCATTCATCAACTTTACCCACTACTATATAAACAAACCATTCATTAATATTTTTCTCTCTTTAACTTTAACATAAACTTACAGATGATAGCAGGCCAGGATTTGGTTGGGATTATACTACAGTACCTTTCTTTAATACCTACCTATCTAATGTTCCTTAGATTATGTGTCGAGATTGTATTTGTAAAGAAAGAAAGAGATGATTTTTTTGATTCGTTTTTTTTATTGGGATGAATTTGTATATGTAATTTGATTACTACTGGTAAGGTATATATATATATATATTCATTATCGTTTTTCTCCCCGGTTGTTTATTATTGTTATTCTAATAGCTCTCTCATAGATATAACAAATAATAATATAACAATACAAAACTTATTATCTCTTCTTTAACTAGATAGGTATATAGAACCTCTCCGGACATCTAGATTGTAGATTTAAGATCCCAAAATATCATCATCGACATTCCTATTCATCTCAAAGGATCTGGATAATAACATTAGCGGTATTTTTATTTTTCTCGCCCCTCGAATTTGTGTTTAGTTAGATTTCATACCCCATCTTCCCTCTTCCCATCAAAGTATTATACGAAATCGATTCTAAACAACAGAATGCGGATTCAGAAGAGAGAGTATCTAAATTAATTATATCACTAAACGTATTCTCTAGATATAGTATTAGATATTCTTAGCTAGAGTTTTTGGTTTTGGTGTTCTTTTTAGTTTTAGTTTTAGAGTAAAAATAAATCAAAACGAAACGAAACGAAAGGAAACGAGAGGATCATTTATAGAGTAAATACCTACCTATCTAGATAATAGCATTTAGTTGGAATAGAGACTTAGGAATATTTGTGAAGATTTTCGGGAGTGTATGTATTATATATAAAAGAGCTATGGATATTAATACTTTATATTCTGGAGTCCTCTGCTCTATCCTTGAGATATGTATAGTAATAATTGAAATGTTATATGTGATATAGTTAATAGTTTGATATAGTTGTATTTATCATTATAATTGTTATTGCAATAAACGGAGTGGTTGTTGCTGGCTAACGGATTAATATCACATATTGGAAGAAATGAAGAATATTCATACTCACTTTCAAAACTCAATTACCTCATCTTAGTTGCTAATTTGAAGTTCTAGGTAAAATAACAGTTTAGATAATGCCAGTGAAAATAGTAGAAGAACTTAAAGGAGTTGGGTAATAGATAGACGATTTGTATAGCGAGGATATCGCAGATGACAGACGGCCATGAAAGTAAATGGATGTGGATTTTAATTAGCTTCATTATATATGGGAAAGGCGGGGGAGAAGGGTTATTTCTACTTCTGTTATGTGTTTGAGAAAGATAGGAGAGAGTAGCGAGGTGAAAAAAGTGATTCTTGCGGAGTATCTCAGATCAGATATATATGACTTAAACTTGAAGTGCATCAAATTTACAATTATTATGAATTTTCTAGTTACAGTGTGTAAATAGCCTGAGACACTACAGCTCATACAAATCATCCACTGGATTGATTGCAAGACGTTGATTGCAGGAATTAAGCAAGATCTTATTATATAAATCCCACAGTGCCAGTGCCGCGCCTAGAAACAATGGTATTAAGATTAGAAAAGGATAACAATTCCACTGAGAGAACTTGGAGTTGAATTGTATTTTGCGAGAATATGGACTCGGGGAAGATACTTATGAAATAAGAAATAGTGATTTTTTATGTTTATCTGAAACTAATACTTTGAAAACAAGTTGTCATTCTGAGTTCTATCGCTGTCATATAAGTAAAGTATTGACTTAAATTTCACTTAGCAGCTCAAGTTTCATTGTCATTTCCCGGTATGGATAGGAGGAATCTATATGTTTTTTAAACATCTCACGGAATGATACATAAACTTATATAGAGACTACTTGCTCTTAACTTTCCATAAGATTAAACACTTGTTCTACTCGCAGCCATGCTTCAAACAAACTACTCATCCTTTGTTTTGATTCATACCAAAAGCCAGATTGTAGATGAAATCTACCTTTTTATATCTCACCATTCCTCACACTTTGATATTTACAGCCAGGCTAGCATATTATAGATGATGCAATATCATCATGGGTATTTTTTATAGTATTGCTGGCTTCTCTTCCTCTTATACTTTTTCCTCTCCATTTTCTCGTAACACAAACTTGAACATCCTTTCGACTTACAGCCTCAGTTATTATATATATAAAACCATCGAGACCGGTCACCAATGTTACTTGAATCAATATTTATTATCCCATACAAATAGTCCAACACAAGGACTTGGAGTGTGTTATGTATCATGTTTGACGTATGCCGTGCTTTGAGAATTCGACAGCCTCAAATGGTAATACTGTCAGAAATTGGAACTCAGGTCATGGAATGTGTTTTACTTACGGGTGAAATAAGAGTTGAGAGGAATAGAGAGAGGATCGTCGTTTTAATTCTCTATTGTCATAAAGTTTTAAGATTTTTATTTTGTTGGTGGGATTATTGTTATCATTGTCATTTGGTGTAATGAAAAATACATGAAATTGTAAATCTTACCAAGTTGCTAGATCGTAAGTAATATTGCGGTTGATATCTGCAGTATGTACCTCCAGTCAAAGTCTGTATATCAAGTCGGGAATCATTTCCATATAGCAATCTCAGTGGGAGTTTAAATCATATATGTAAGAATAAAACAATCGGAAAAGAGGGCCATTTTTATACATTACAGATGGAATTTAAAATATAGATTTATTGTAGATGATGATTGCGATGAACTTGACTGATGAAACTTCATGTTTAAGATATAAGGATCATTTTTCTATTCGAGACTATGTTTGGTGTGTTGTCATATTTTTGGAGTGAATATTTACATATGTGCTTTGTTATAAAAACAAAAACGATTGATGAATGCATATGTTATTTTCTGTAATAATGTGCGTGAGTTTTCTACACACCCCATAGGGGCGAGACTTTCACAGCTTCCTGTTTTACTTCAACTGAATGACTTGAATATACGAATTACTCATGTAAAATATGAAGGTACTCATGTCATTGTCGAGAATTGACTTGCGCTGCTGAGTATTCTTTGTTACTGCCCCTGAATTAGGCGACAACGAGGTAATTTCGCGATGACGAGATAACTTCACGACAGCACCTTGACTGAAGTGCGATACATCACAAAAAACCACATGACGGTATTTATTTTCTGATCTCCATTTATTCCAGGACATTTGCCGCTCAGACTCACTAACTAGTAGACACGAATTGATTAGTTCCCCCTAGAGCGTCGACCAAGGAAGTTACCCCACTTATCTTAACGTCTAATGTATTATTCATTGGCTGAACAGTTTTTCATGACTCGTCGCTATGAACAAATAGATCGTCGTGATGTTTAGTTCATCCAACTTTTCAAGTCTGTATTGCTTATTGATTGAGGACACATTTCCGCTGCCTTAGGTGTTAAAAGGACACATTCCCTCTTCCTGTTTCCAACAAAATAATTCAAGTTGCCATTCAATCTACCTCAAATCACCAAAAACAACCTCAATATACCCATATACAAATATCACAATATTAAAGGTATTACCATACAAACCACGTTACCCATTCCAACCTCGAACTCATCAACCTCATCTCTACTTATCAACAACATGCAATTTCCATTTTTCCACAAAAAGGGCGACAGCTCACGATCCCTAAAAGGAAAAAATAAGAATCAAGAGGAACCGGAACCAGATGTAAATAAATTTGCTACTAATGCATCTGGTTATGGAAGATTAGAAGGGGATTATGCGGATGATAGAAACATGACCCAGAAGACGCAGTTATATGTGGAGATATCGAATCATTCCTACTCGGATGCTTCTTGCCAAACAAAGTCAAACTCAAACATGTTCGAGTCCGCTGTTTCCTCGCCATCGAGGAACCAATTGATTGATACAAGCTTTAATGAATCCGATGTCACGTTAACAAGTTCCGAAAGTGCGGATGAAAGTGCGGATGAAAGTGCGGATGAAAGTGCGTATGGATCTGAGAGTTCATCCATATTGGTGGACGTTGAGGGCAACGAATCAGAAATTCTCAGGACTAGTCGGCGTAGATCTCAAGATATAGAAGATGAATATAGGGAACTAATATTGAAGCAACTGAGATCAAATCAACCGGTCCTTACTTCCGAATTCCCCGGAAAAGGAACTGGGTCGAAGATTTCTTCAGAGGTTTCTAAACCGTCCGGACCTTCCGCGCAGAATATTTCTGTTTCTCATATTGATTCGGTGTTTGAGAAAGCGATGGCTGCAAATTGGTCAAATACCATGTCACTCTCGGATATATTGGCGGGAATACGTAGTCAAATATTAGAGGAGAATGATGGTTCTTCGGGGACTTTGAAAAGATGAATGGGTCTGATTCGAGCTGCGATGGCTGCACGGAACGAAATGAAGAGATGAGCTTAATTGATTATCAGATCGATAGCTGAAGAACTGTATTGGAAAGGGTTTACCAATAACAATGATCTATTCTCTCGCATTAACAATAAACGCTTGTTATGTCTACTGGGTATTATGAATATACTCCATATCTCGGAAAAGTTTGAAGCGTTAAATCTATTTGCAACATTAGTTTTGTTTGGAATATCAGGTTTTGTTTAAAGATCAAGAAACTTTCAGACATCGATATCTTTTCATGCTAGACGGCAGTCTGGATTATTCGCAAGCATATAGAAAACTGAAAAAGATTTTGAATTAAAATTGTATTGTTGCGCTGGTGTATTTAGTTCTCGAGTCGGTAGGCAACTGCACTAGTTTCACGTGTTAGCTCATATATAAATGCGAAGCAGAGGATGATGAAAGCAAGAGTATGAGAAATGCGAGTATGAGAAGAAGCTGGAGATGAGATGGAAGTTTCGAGATAAAAGTCACACAGGAGAGATTGAGGGTGATGGATGTGAAATATGGAGTTGGGTTGAGATTTATTGATATGTCCAAGTAAATAATAAGCTGGCATGCTCCAAAGATTCACTCGAGAGTGTTCATATTTATACTATAACATGCGCCATTGTCGATATTTCAGCTTAGTTATCATCATAAATTCATTTGCCTACTAGAATTACAAATGTTAGAACGAGAAGTTGTATAGTGATGCTTATTATATTTTAATGAACTCTTAAATTTGGGAGTGATGAAAAGAATCTACAGTTATCTTCTGGCTATTTACCCTCTTGAATAGGTGCCACTCTTAGTTGTCAATGGTAATGTTCGTTATTCATTCTAGTTTATATACTTTTGTGGTAAGGAGCAAACAGAGATAAGATGTGAGTGTTCAAGGAGAGTAGGAAGAACCCATTTTTATCATTCAGTAACCTAGAAGAGAAACTTGGAGTCACACAATTCAACTATATGTCCCATAAACCTTGGATATATAAAGCACAAGTTCTAGAACATGATGAGATTAAACAGTATTGGGTAACCAATACAGAAGATCAATCAAGTATTCCATTTGAATATTCTGAGACAAAACTTTCTGGTGCAGAATTACTCTCGACTTCTATCTTTCTTTTTATTGAACTTTCCCTTATATATACCG
The DNA here is from genome assembly GCA_025890175.1 of Ciborinia camelliae. Taxonomy (NCBI): domain Eukaryota; kingdom Fungi; phylum Ascomycota; class Leotiomycetes; order Helotiales; family Sclerotiniaceae; genus Ciborinia; species Ciborinia camelliae. Next base: position 2,835,945 of record JANPYM010000004.1, read on the forward strand.
TTTATATATATATACGTTGCTCTTCTGTTGAGCTGTCGTTTTTATTGACATTCTCTTTATCAATAATAACCTATATTAAAATGAAGTCAATCACAAAACAATTCAACTTCCCCGCCTATCACTCCCCTGGGTATACTTTGTAATTTCCATAGTAGTTCAGCCCAACTTCCAACAAATAATAAAGATAGAGATATTCTTAAAGTAGCTGCCCCTGTCTCTACAACGTCCGACTGCATTCTTCGATATACTCTCAAAGCTGCGCAATGCGCTTGTTTATATACTACAATGTTGTAGAAACAGCTAGCACTCCAATCCGAACAGTGAATGGATTATTCAGTACTATCAAACATGGCGGCATTGGCCATTCCTATCATGTTATCCGGAAATGCTTGCTTGTATGGAGAGCCCTAACTTAACCTGATCAAGCCCCACATCGCATCATGATTTCCGAGAAAGGGAAGAGTAGATGAAGTATAAAAGAAAATGCCAGGCCCATGATCTCGGTGTATACTCATACTTGAGGAGTAATTGATCCTGATAGGAGCATTGGTTGACTTAAATTATCTGTGGTCCTCTAATCTAGCCGTGACACACACCATCGAATGTTCAAGCAGTAAGTTCATATTGCGGGGAGACTGGACTCATTATCCACCGCGAGTGAAAGTTTCATCGTCAATTCTGAGATTATTCTTCACTTTAGATGGTGAAGCGTTTTTGCTGCCAATTATCAATCATTCACGGTAATCATCATGGACTTTCATATCTTCACCACAGCACAAAAATGTTGGATTAATATTCCAGTCGTTCACCTCCGCCCATAGCACTACAGTAGGTAGTAAGTTACAATTGGGCAAGGTCGCTGCCATGTATTCTGAATTTGGAATTGGAATTGAGAAGAGTTGGTCATTCGATCGACTGTAATTCATGGAGCATTTATATTCCCAAAGCATGACCGTAGCGATGTTGTGAAATATAGGAGTCATTTCTCCATGTATCATACGAAGATGATATTTGGTTGGTACCACTGGCAGATACTCAACAAAAATTGGTATATAATCTCCTGAACGACTTTTTGAAGCAAGATCTTGAGATATGGAGTTTCTCTGCCTTGATCCAATATTGGATATATGGGAATCTGTCAAGAGTATGACTTCGATCAGGTGTATGATGGAAGTATAGGATAGGATTAAGGTAGTAGTAGTAGAATATTGTGTAGCAGTATTGTATTATTAATACCGTTGTCCCGTACGTGGGGCGGACGCGATCGCTAGCGGCTGCGTACGTTACGTTACGTTAGGTTAGGTTATATAGTAACCGTCTCCAACAACAGAATCTTTTATTTCACAACAAACATGATATCATCTTAGCAGCCCAGAAAAACTCGGGGGGAAAGCTTCAGATAGTGCAAATGGTTTGAATTGGGGGGGGTAATTCGATCTTATACGATGATAAAGATTCATATACCTGGCACTGCCATCAGATTGAGGTATGTTGTCATTATAATCCACCATTAAGCCTCGACAACGACGTTTGACATGACACCATTTTGATAACTTCCTCATCAGAGCTTAAATTGTCCACCACAAGTCTACAGCCGAGAAGAGCGACACTCGTCGTTCACCCAGTTACCCGCCCTTGCCCCACGTACCAGTATTTCATATTTGTGAATATGGGAGTGATTGATAGACAAGAAACTGGGTTAAATACCTTTCAAACTACAACGGTTCTTCTCAACCACTCGATGAGGCCGCTGAGGTACTCAGTCAATATCTCTATATTTAGTGCGGGGCTTATCAGAGACCTTGGCAGTCGAAATTCTGGCATGTTTAAAAGTTCATATGTTAAACGATACTCAGCGTTTCTGTTTAGTAAGATAGTCCTTATTTGAAATCATTCAAATGAAATTTCAATCTACAATAGCATTGTGACAAGCGCCTTCAGCTCAGATCTCTAGGCTAGTAGGTGACTAACTTATTTCTTCTCTGCGTGCTTGCTGTTCTGGAGGCTGCGAGTTGATTCCCCCAGGAATCAGAAAGTAGAATGTATATGCAAATTGGCAGCAAAGACTCTTGGGCTTGTCGTCATAGAAACTTAGCCATTATCGTTAATCATTATTTTGCAACGCAGCCCAAAACCCCATGATCAAAAAAGCTCCTTATAAATATTTCTATATTAAGCTTAGAGATGGGCATAGGGTAGGGTATACTTGGGGTAATCTGGGGTAAAACCCGGCGGGTTGATCATCCTACTTTTTTTTCGCAGAGTAGAATAATCATTTTGTAAAATGCTTCGGGTATCCGAGATACTCGCGGGTATATATTATGTGATCGTTTAGGGGGAAAGGGGGTGGAAAAGATAAAAAAAAAAAGGAAATAAGGATTAGGGTTAGGGTTAAAATTAGTATTTGGAAAATGGAAGTAAATATAAAATTGGAAATAGCTTCAACTTTAAACAACAATATTAAACGATTACATGATATATATTTGCGGGTATTTCGAATACCCGCAGGTTTTATAGAGTAACCACCCTATAGAATTCAGTAGGGTAGGGTAAATCACTCGGAAAGGTGAAATACCCCGGGTAGGGTACGGATGCCCAACCCTGATCAAGCCCATCCATATTATTAAAAGCCAATCTCCACCAGAAATCCTGAAACAAACCAACGCGCGTTTTCGAAGAAACTTAATCACAAAAGAATCAGTTAAAAACTTCTTATATAGCCACGTCGGGCTTAAAAATAGGCCAATCTTCTCTTTCAAGCAAGGTCTGGTCTTTCCTCTCATACCTCGACTTTTGTAAAAATTGTGGCATTTCTTTTAGTACTCATGTTTTGCATAAAGCTATAAAAAGATTCTATTTTCGAATCAATAGATTTCCCGGCATCGAATATATACACTGTTCGGGGGAGTTACAGGTGCGCTGGGCTGGGCTAGTCACTATGATGGCTAGAGTAATTTGAAGTGGTTTCTTGCAAGACTCTTGTCATATGAAACTGCATCAAGGATCTCAGAAATATGACTGATCGGATGAGAAACATTCGCTGCCGAATACCGTCAGGTTCATTTGCCCCAAACTTTACTCTTGGCTTCTCACTACCAAATCAGACTCCGTCGTTGTCGGTCTTATATCCATACATCCTATTATTCATTAGCCATTACCCCATGAAAACAACCTTCCATTCCCATCTCTTCGCACCATATCTCTAGCGGATTCCTCCCTAAAATCAGCAAACACAGGAGCCGACGCTTCAACGAGTGAATGAAAGCTTCCTATATATAATTCAAGGTAGTTCTCATCGAATATGATCAAAGAACGACCCAAAGCTTTATGCGTTCATATATACTCTGCTTCACTCAGTCTAAAGATGACCCCAAGGAGCAATCCATCCCTTAAGGAAAATTCGCCATGTAGAATGCGGAATATTCAAATGATCGGACCGCCAAAACGCACCATTCGATTTAGTATGAAAGTGAAATTTAGATACAGTATATAAGAGCCCCTCCATCCTCCTTTTCTCCTTTTCCTCATGTAATCGTTAAGGGTAAAAATTATAAAGCAGATTGTCAAGGTGGTGTTGGCTGAATCGCTTCTATAGCCAGTGAAGAGATTATTCGCCATATGCTGAGCTTAGGATTATACTATACACTACAGGAACAAGTAACATCCAAAGAAGTGATTTGCAGAGTGTGGTATGAGAATCGTCGCTATCAGAACTTCTACTCTCGCCATCTGACAAATATATATATATATATATAATCGCCATCAACATATGCCATACCCACTATCGATCCATCAAGAGCCCCCTCGAAAAACCACACCCAACACTCCAGCGCAAGGATTTCATTCCAGCATCCCCCATTCCACCCCACTCTTCATAGTATAGCATAGTACAAAGAAAAGAAAAAGAACAGAAAAAAGATCCCGACATCCTCAAACCAGTAGAGAAATTGCAATAACGATTATATACGACTTAACAAACAAAAACCTAGACAAGATGACTTCATACACTAACCAGCCGATGCACCCAGACCCCAAAGCGATCCAACCCCGCACAAGCATACCAACCATACCAACCATCCAATTCCAGCCGACCATCCGACCATCCGATCCACCGAACTTAGAACCGAGGCCCATTCTTCAATCCAATCCAGATGCGAGTAGAATATATGCACACCAAGCATCCCAACCAGCACACGATATTTATTGATGAGATAAGGAAAGAGCAGAGCTACATGGCAGTCTAGGAAGACGAAGACAGATTGATATTGGGAGAAGTCTCTGGAGTAAAAACCTGTGGCCTTTCATGCATGCATGTACTCTACGAGACTTCATTTTGGGCATATATTTAGACATCTCATGTTAATATTTTGTTTTCGCCATCCATCTTAGGACCGATCTCATACACCACCGTTGAAATACCTATTTCTGGGAAGGAAACCAATCTACCAGATATCTATTTCTTTCCCAGACACCATCCATCAACTCACCCCACCCCACCCACGAAACAAATTTCTGTTCTCGAGATCATCATATTGGAAAGAAAAACAAAAGATTCCAGTTCCGTCATATTCCTACAAATCAGAATTTCACTTGCCTTCTTTCCTCTCTGACTAGGTACTCCTAGCTCAGCTCAAAATAACCGTTGCATGAACATCAGCAGTGTCCTAGAACTGCGAGTATCGCCATCGGAAATATCTCGTTCTAGGAAGAGCCGGGGATAAAAGTAGGAGCGCTAACTCCCCAAGTTCAGTTTATAAACCACGGACACCCTCCTTTCGAAACAATAGAGCTACATAGCTCACACAAAATGTATCCGCATTTCTATTTCAAGGTGATAAATTTCCTCTCTAATCCAAAAGGTATAACAAACTCATAGCATCCATTGATTCCCCCCATTGCAGCCAAAGAATCCTTCCTTCCATCCACTTTTCGTTGCATTGCATAATGCTTTAGAAGCAGCACAAATAAAAAAACTCATAATACCTAGACGCCATGATGCCCTATGAAAAATAAGAAAATGATCGAATACAACAGCCCCCGCCTCATATCTCATCATCGATCTCTATTGTACACTTCCCCTTGTTGATGCAGGATCGGGTCAAGATCTAGCCGATGTTCCCACCCATTTCACGTCCACTCGTAGTCGCCGTTGAAGGGTTCTCATTATTCCAACTCAAATATGTATGATCACCGAGTTTTCTTGGTTTGATAAGATGGGTGACGGTGAAGAGTGTGCCGAGTAGGATACAGAGGCCGCCGACGACAATGTAGGCGATGCCCAAGAAAGGATTCTTTCCCCCCATAACAGTTCGAGTGGAGATGATGATAGATTTAGTGCCACCGTATTCAGTAACGTTGAAGACTGTGGATTGTTAGGAAATTTGAATAGAAAGATGAAGATCGAGAACTTACGATGTGTGACGTTCACTTGGTATTGTCCAGCTATCATGGCATCATTGTCATTTCTTTGCACCAATTTACTGAATGTTGGCAAACCAGCCAATCTCATCCAAACTTGGAATGCTTCATCGTTCTCAAGATCAGGGTGGTAATCATCGCTATAATTGTTTGGATATCGTTCCACCCAGTTTGGAGGAACAATGACATCTGTCCAATTATATTTTGTTGGGCCATACAGTGCTCTATCACTACTCCAAGACACATCCGAATTATTCTTCATTGGATATACTTCGGTACCATTGCTGCTGGTTTGGTTTGCGTTTGGAAGATTGAGGATCAATGGATTTGTGAATGTATCATTAAAGACGGAGTTTGGAGCTAGACCACAGGGATAATATGGCTTGTCGACACCATTGTCATTTACGGTCGTGAGTGGCGTGCAATCGCTAGCATGGATAGTGCTTGCTGAAACGGCTTTCCCGGAAAGCTGGTTGGAGTCAAAAGATTTGGCATATCGTCGATGGTTTTGATAGAAGTTGGTTAGTTTATAGTAGAATAAAACGGGAGGTTCCATTTCGGTCCGTATCGGGAATGTGAGTCGACATTGTACAGCTGGGACACTGGCATGCGCGATAGTGCCGTTATAGTACGTTTGGTTGATATCTCGTCTACACCATTGCGGAGCAGTTCCCTCATATGCATATGGTTTTTTGAAATGCATAATGACGTTACTAGAAGGCATAACACCCCCAGTATCGATAGAGTCCTCGCAGATTGGCGCATCTGTATGACATCTCGAATAATCAAGCACAATTTCTTGGACCTATCCCGAAACATCAGTTATGTCCTTATCAAAACTACTGCTGCCGAAGTCGCCCTTTTACTGACCACACTACTCGCATATAACAACCCTCCACCAATTGGCGCGAATATGATTCCGATGGCGAAGAATAATGGAAGTACGGTTTTTGGTGTGAGAATGGGTCTTGCATCGTGTCAGCTTCATTTTCGCGCAATAAATCTCGAGCGCCACTCACTGCCATGCCTTCAATCTTTGTTGTCTGAATGCTGTATCTATTTATCGCGAGAAATTATCAGTATGTCAATCCTATGTATAGCATCATGGATTCCTCACTTGCTGGCCTTCTACTCTTCGTCTTTCCTTTGTCCGGATGTAGATGGGGGTCCTGCGAACTGATCGAGTCTTCCTGTTGCATTTCTGGTGCTTGATCAGCCATCTTGCAGATAACTTGCGATCATTAACCGGATGTATTATCTGGTATTCTCCCTTGGTGTAAGTCGCAGAAGATTCCAAACAGTGGCTGGATTGTGGTAATTGTTTGAAGTTGTCGTCGCCTATGATGCTGATTGCGCCGCTGAAGTCCGGCCGCTGCCGGGATTTAAATTTAGTTCACCTCAGCCACACCTGGGAGAGTTCCAGCCACAGTAAGGAGAAATGGAGCCGAGGATGTAAGATTTATAGAAATACGAAGCACTATCGATGAGAAAGATATCAAAGACACGTTTTCAAAGTATTGTATCTAGGTAGGTAGTTGATTAATCTTGGTAAAGTCATCGCTAATTTCACGGTGTCTCTATTGACCGTAAACTCGTAGCTGTATTATGTATTGCATGTTTCCCGTAACCGGCCTGCTAAAACAGTAGCTACAAATACTCCTAACAGCAATCCGACCAACTCCCCAACTCTACTCTATAGGGGCATCCGGTTATCTTGTATATCTATACTCCCACCAAACACCCATACCATCCCATATTTACTCCTCGTATTAATCACAAATTACTCGTGGGATCAATTATTCATCTTTGAATAACCACGCACCGCCTGGTCTCATGGCTTCCGCATATCTTTCAGCTACCTTTTCGCGCTCTGCTTCTTTTTGTTTCTTTCGTAATTCTGCGTCTTCTTGTGTATTTGGAAAATCAGTATCCCAAAACCCCGGTGGTGTACTTCTTCTTGGAACAACACTTCTATGCTTTCCCATTGTATTCGACAATTTCCACTTTCTAGCCTGAGCTAAGGTCTCCTTCCTTTCTTGTTTTGCCATCGTCAAAATCTTACGTTTGTTGTCTCCTAAATACTCTTCCAGGAGAGTATCTTCCTCTGCCTTTTGTGAGGTCGTAGGATTATCTCTGACATGGTAGATGGCTTGCGCTAAGGCACCAAATTGTTTCCCGCAACATTCTTCTCTCACACAACCAGGAAGACACTGTCGATCTCTACCACGAACTACCTCTGTGTATGCATAATCGTAACCATGATTGAAATTTGGATTTATTTTGAAATGATCAAGTTTCAAGGTAGCTACAGGACGTAATCGATATCGCTCTTGTTCGGGGTCATCAAAGTCAAGATCTCTCCTTGATCTTCTCTTTTGTATTGTCGATGGCTTGGAAGTTCCCAATCCTACCTTTGCAGTAGATTCGGTGGGCAACCTAGTTGATCCCTGAGATACTTTTTTTGGCCGTTCTGGGGACAGCTCGGTGGATGCAGTTGACCCTCGCCGGGAAACCCTTAATGATGGCCTAGAAATTTCATTTGAAACGCCAGTTCGAGGGCGGCTAGTAGAATTCTTGACGGCTTCATCTCGTTCATTGCTTACAGATGCTCTTTTTTCCGGCTTAGAAATCTCTTTCCTGATGCCAGTTCGAGGACGACCAAGAGTTTTGTCGACAACTTTACTTGCTTCATCGCTTACATTTGCATTTTTTTCTGGGACTGAAGTACTTGTGTCTTGCCGATCGAGGTCTCCACGCTGTCCAAAGCATCGTGGAGGATTATCTAATATCTTTCGTTGATCGAGGCTGCTCGTCTTTATCTCTGTAGACAGCTTGGATGGTGGAAGTATTACTGATCGTACTTCTGGAGCTGCAGGTTGAGGTGTTGGAGAACTCGAAAGAAGGTTCTCGAGAAGGTCGGCGGGATGAATGCGTCCTTTGCCCACAGAGGCAGGTGTTTGCGCGGGACTTGTTGATTCGCCATCCTCAAGTATTTCCTGCACGCCCCTGATGATGGCGCTTGTTTTTCGTTGCAGTTTGGCAGAGAGACTAGGATCCACTGTATTCGGAAGGATGCGATGATTGGTACAGAGTGCACCCAGAGGGGTGATGCTGATGATGTCGCTTGTTTTTCGTTGCAGTTTGGCAGAGAGACTAGGATCCACTGTATTCGGAAGGATGCGATGATTGGTACAGAGTGCACCCAGAGGGGTGATGATTGGGCTCTTGCCTCTCTTACTCGCTGGGGTAATCATTATCTTCCTTGGCTGCCCAATTGTGACAGGTGTGGGAGCTTGCGTTCTCTCATACTTCTTATCATCAAGCAACATCTCATCACCCACCAGATTTGCGACTTCGTTCCCGACATCCTCTACCAACGGCTGAAATGCTCGGCGGCGCTTTCTAGGTGTCACAACCTTGTCGCCAATGTCGTCCAAATCAAGACTTTCACTGGCAAGAATCCTGGCTATGATAGGGCTACTCGAGCCGAGATCCTCTACCTTGACCTTGGGCATAGGCGTTCGTTGTGATTCACGTTCATTTCTTTTCCTTTTTCGAACTGGACGGGCAAATATAAATTCTGGGGGATCATCGGATAAGGGCATCTTGGGTGTCTCCATGTTTGGTTCACCAACTACAGCATTTTCCCCACCACCGGATAGAGAGGATTCGAGATCTTGCGTAGAACTCGAATGATAAGGTGCGATTGATAAGAACGGTGTCTCTTCTACACTGTTTACACGCTGGAATCTGCGTTCATGTCTCGGAAGTTGAGGAGATTCGTGATCTGTCTGTTCATTGCTAACTTGCTCATGGTCAGAACCATCCAGGCCGGATTGTCCAGTATTCTCATCCGTTGGAAGATCTTTTCTGGTGCTCGTCACAGGGATTTCTATAGGTCGAGGAGGGAGAACACTATCTCCGGAATCACTGCTCAACATTGTCCCAGGCATCGCGGTCTTAACTCTTTCCAATTCTTGCGACTTTAAGCTCAATGTCGGAATTTTTTCTTCCGCTTCTGGATTGGATTCATCAAATATCCTCTTAAATGATATTTTCTGCTCGTCCCACCATACTTGCCATTCACGTAACTTCCCGTTTTTCTCTCGTATTGTTTCGGCAAGTTTATCTGCTCTTTCTTTCTGCGTTGACCATTGTTCCTTGACGCGCCTATGCTCATTCAAGAGTTCCTTGTAATTTAAGTTTCGGTCCATCAAAGATACTTGTCCATTGTTAAAGGAACTCGACCTCTCATTATCGGTACTAGAAAGCTCTGCATCTCTTGTTCGTATGGAGGTATTGCTTAGCTCCGTCGACAACTTTTTGCTATGCTGCTCAAGACGTCCTTCCCCCGAAGCTACATTCTGGTGTTTCTTTAACTCCTCCGCGAGAAGCCTATTCTCTTCGTCTAGTCTGTCAGCTCGAGAAACTGCATTTCGATTCGATCGTAGCTCCTCCTTGAGTCTTGAGATTTCTTCCTCCAAAATCTTTATCTTCGAACCTTTCTCCAGGAGTGAATCTTCGTTGGATTGGACCTGAGCAGCGTATTTTTCATTATCGGTCTCGGAGGCCTTCACCTTCAAACGCAATTTCTCCAATTCATCCTTGCGAATAACTGTGTTGTCGCCATCCACAAGTTCTGGGATTCATGCACGATCAGTAAACAGACTTAAAGTGAATCAGAGATGCAACCGTACCATTGCTGAGGTTCTGCTCAATTTCATTGCAGACATTTTGCAATTGCTCAAATAATTCGCGTCTACCAATCCTCCATTGCTCCATTTCTACCGTTTGTGGTGAATACTAATTTCATCGCGGTTGTGAAGTGAAGTGCGAAGTGGCAGAGTATCGCGTTGTAGCGCGTTGTATCGCGTTATTACGCTTTGACGTCAGCTACGGTCATTTTGTCGAGGCCGCTCCAGGCAGAAACACTTCCGATACGTACTCCCGTCTCGAGATAACCGAGGTTACCGAGATTCCCGAGATTTATTCATCACAGACAATTGAGATCACGATGAATAAATTATGAATGTTATGACAATTCGAACAGCCTTCACCTCAAGTTCCAAAGTATCCTCTGAAGAAGGGCTTACAGGTAGGTATTGACCATGTTCATATCTAGGTACCTTAGCTAAAGCTTTAATTTATCTTCTCGATACACTTCCAATACACCTCTATATTTCACTAACATTCGTTTTGGGGGAAGATAGCTTGAACCACCATGCTATGCTGCAATGGTATGGGCAGATGGGCAGACTTGTTGGCTGAGTTGTTCCTCCATCGATACGTGCTATGGTTGGTTGCTGAATGAAGCGGTTCCTGATCGAAATTTTTGGGAGAAAACACCCCATCCAGCGGCATCTAGCAGACAAGCCAGTCGTGGTTGCCCCTTTGACCCACTGGGCATCTGGAATATCAAAATTATGATTTCCTCCATGCAAGTTGCTAGTAATAATTCAGCCTTGTTAGCGGTCATATCGTTCTCCAAAATTCAATTCATTTTCCCTTTGGTTGTGTGCTGGTGTGGATAATTGTATATGTGATTGAGCCACCACTGACTTGATCGTTCTGGCAGTTCTGATCGCTTGTAGGTTGTACTAACAGGAGAAATCCATCCCCACGATTTTTCCTTTTCTTTTTAAAATGACAAGAAACAGTATAGTATTGCCCTAAGTCAGAGTTCTCACAATTGGGAGGAGGTGAAAACAGTTGCTTGGAAATGTACTCCGCCTCGACATTTGCGAAATCAGTTTGTCCCAAATTGATGTTCCGAGGTTTCCGGATAGGGACTTTAGCAAATAGTAATAGGTTGAAGATATTCCATGCTTTCTCTTAACTCTATCAGGGCCGAAAGATGAAGACATTTGAGAATCCGAGCATTGAGAATCCGAGCGTTGAGAAACTTTAAGCTCTCGAGTTTTGTTGTGCCTCTCATTGCACCTGAGGGTCCGAAACATTGAGTTGCTGGTATATTAGAGTGGGTGTACTATTTCTAGCTGAGGACACGAAGTACTACGCCATCACTAGTTGAGAGACATTTCTCCCAAAAATGCCACGAGGAAATCTATAAGTGCGATAGCTGACGGGAGAATACGTGCATAAACGGGACGCGTTGAAAGGTCCTATGATCGTGATGACCATCTAGTTGCGGCTGATATCAGTTAGCTTAGGTAGAGAACGCTCTAAAATCAAGTTTGCAATTCATACACACCGTGCAAGACTGCCGTCGAGATCCAGTAAGGTTGCGCTTTTCTGTTACGCAATTTCCCCTACTCACTGAGGGTAAAGTTTTGTAAAATAGCTTAGTGGCTACTCTGCCGGTAATGCTTTCCACTGAGAAACGTCAGAGACTCACTTTTCTAAATTGGAATTTAATTCGAGGTTACGGAGATGGTGTTGCCATCGATAAGAGGAGTCGAGTGGCTATACTGTGAGTGTTGTGATGGTAAATCACGGTAGAAATATAATCTATAGGAGTCGTTTCGACTAAACACGGAACGTTGAGGCTTGTCAGTCACTAAAGCCACTATTTTTCAAGAGAATCCTCTTCCATAATATTGCAGTCCCGAGTTATACATAAGCTTACCACTCACTTCCATTAGAACTAAACCTTAAAGTGACCCTCGTACCCGAAAGTGGCATCCTTGGGCAAATTTTTGGGAGCAAGTGAAAGAATGAAAGAGCCTAGCAAAGATTTCCATACCTGCAGTCATCTTGTTGCAGGAAGGGACTTGCTCGTTTGTGAACGCCATGACTCTTTGAAGCCTATACTGTCTGTAGCCTTGGCTTTTGATGGATTCGTCGCTGGCCTTTTTGCCGAAACCAGGATTCGTGATTTATTCATTCATTTTCGGAGAGTGGGTATGATATTGAGAAAGAGTTGGATTAGCACGGAACTGATAGTGGCAAATATATGCGGGATAATCGGGATAGAAAAGGATAAAGATGATCCTACATAGTACAGCCTCCATTATCAGCTTATGGAACTGAATAATGACTATTAGGACCAAAGGTCTTGAAAGGACATTTGGCCGCTCTATGCGGATACCCTTGATCGTTCCTGTAACTTTTGTGCTGTTGTGATCACTTCCAGTCTTTGGCACTCAATTATCCAAAGCGTCCAGGACCAAAGTCCCATCGAAGACTATGCAGGAGAATCTTGCGGGCCTATACTATGCTGTTCATGTTAGTATTTATCTCTGAATAACCGTTTATCATAACTCAATGAATGAACTTGAGCTTGCACATTGTGTCAACTACTGTCAATGAGATATCCATCAAATCCTCTGGATTATCCCCAGCCTTGGTACTGCTTGGGATAATACAAAGTTGATTAGATGCGTGAGGAGTCTGAAACTCACCAAGAAACCGCCCCGCCAAGCACAAAGTTGATAAAGACCAAGAGAATATTACAGGTAATCTGCGATGATTTGAAGGTCAGATGTTAGACATAGGTAGCACCAGTTTCCCGTCTGCGGAATATGATTTACTTGCATCAAAAATCCGTTGAACCATCGAAATCGGTGGATGTACGAATGGCGGCCGTCTCATCAAGCTGTGCACAGCATGACTGTTGTGGCCTCATCTTGGTCTGTATCAATATATTCGCTAGGAGACTCATTGATGGAACACGGAATTAGAATATATTCCTTAGAACACAAGCGCTTGAGGCCGATCGATACATGGAGAATTTCCTTCCGAACGCATGGAAATGGCCATGAGATGACTCCTTGATGTAAGCGGTTGTTATTAGCTTGTACCATAAGGGGGTAATACAACGCAATAGTACCAAGAGAGAGAAGCTGTGGGGTGACTCACAGCACAGCAAACTGCTTGTAAAACAACAACCAGGTGTTTGATACCTGTGATCTGCCGGCTCGTTTTGATAAACTCATTGTCACATGTTGCTGGCGAACTCAAGGACAGTGTAGCTCATTCATCATCCCGCTTGAAGGCCTGCCTCGCCTTACCTTCACACTTGGCTCGGTCGAAAGTCAGTCGTTGATTTTCTGGGTACATATTCCCTGGGAGTGCCTACAGCTCCTATTTAAATCCGACTCCAGTAACGAACGATACAGGGGCTTTGGGATGCATTTCAGATATCAGCATCCGCATCAAATTACTCACAAGTCACCAGTTCTCATTACTCACACCGAGGAGGCAATAGAGAATATCCTTCATTGTTGTATAAAATAATTACACAAATTGGATGCTTCCATGTTCTCTTTCCATCAAACCTCCACACCCTGGTGAGCTCATGTAAGCAATGTTCAATGACGGATGGCGATAATCTTCATTCCAAATCTTCCACCACTCCCTCCACAGTTTCGAGGTTGTCATGAGTATCTTGGACTTGAGCCGTCCCGACTTTGCCGCGGATTGGCACAATCTGCCAGGGTCGTTTTTAATGTTGGCACATGTTCAGTGATACCACCCAGACTTTCGGCTTGTGTCGGAAGCAGGAAGGTCGAGGCGGAAGATCCGTGGGAACTTCGCCAGACCTCTTCACGTCGATTCAGGCGGTCGATTGCCAGTTATCATTATCAGCAGACAGGAAACTCCCGGTGTGCATATCACTAAGCCGGAGTATAGTTGATTCTCTGATATTGCCGAAATTGCATCTGGCGAGAGTTTGTGTTTTTTCTCTCTTGCCATTGCCAGCCACAGCAATATCAGAGAACCAACTATACTCCGGAATGCCTCGTCTGTGGAGGCATTGTTGTACTTTTAATAGTAAGTATGTAGACTTTCAGAGCTGCCAAAGTTCATACTTCGCCGGGTACATTAGATAGTAACTTACCTTTGTAGGCTTTTTTGCTGCTTGCAATCTACCATCTTGGTACGGTTCGGGACTCCGCGCTTTTGCACGCAGTGGTTGGAGAATTCGTCTTCAGAGTGGGTATTCTTCAGCTCGTATGTCGAAGAAACTGACAATGGTCTAGTGCCAGGGATCTTCCATAGTTGAGTGACTGCTCCGATGTCTTGCCTGGTTCTGTGCACCAATATGGCTATTTATTGGGGTTAGTAGTCTTTGAAAATGTGCTTCAATGGATACACAACATACCAAGTTAGCGTATCATTTGGTGTTCGCGGTGAGGTATCTTGATATCCGAATTGGTCAACGTTCGATCACCAGTGTTATTTTCAGATTTATCGCATGTCGGTAGCGCTGCTTGTTTCTAAATGTCAGCTGAAGATATACAGAGCCGGTAAAGCAGTACTTTTGAAGGGTTGAGAATAAAAGAGAAAGTGGATTTCTGAATCATACAGTAGTTCTGCTGGGAGAAGCCAAGCAAGCAAAGCTGTCCCCAGTGATTTCCAAGATAGCTTTGTATCGGTAATGTCTGGACCGAATGAAAAAGAATGAGAAAGTCGGTCTAACGTTGACACTTTTTGCCTCTGAGATTGATGGCTGCGTAGAAAGATCGGTACCAATGGAATGATCTTGGCTGCTGCAAAGAATTTGAACTGGTGGCACTGGTATCAGACTTTGGAAAATAGAGGCATGTATTTATCGATGAGTCTATTGATGAGTAGATGAACCAAAGATTTTGAGCAGATGGTTGTGTTCTCCCTTAGGCGCTTTTTCGAGGTAAGCATTTTTCAGTAAATTTTCAATGGTATCAAACCGTGACATACCTTATTTGACATCGAAGATTGAGAATTCCCTACTTTCGTAGAGAATCTTTGGACTTGTAGGATTTTGTTCCAGGTAGAGCATTCAAATGGAGTTTAGAAGGCGTTGAGTGGCTAAGTAATGGTCATGGCAATCATTCAAGGTTTCTAGACCGGAAATGGCGCCATTCTCCTCACTTCTTGCTTTGAGCCGAAAGTGCCAGGATTGTGGGAGATTAACCCTGTACCGAGCCGTGTCACGCCATTATCTTGACCTCTTGCCCTAACGCTAATTCAAATTCTCTTGCTTAAATACCCTTGCTTTTTGTTTCAAGTTCAAGTTCCCGATCATCTTTATAACACCACACACCAACAATATTTTTACAGTCAGTACATTCTCCTTACTACTATCTGTCGCAAAGGTCCCATTAGTGCTTCCATATTCTTTCACACAGTTGCTGCTCTCTAATCAATTACTAATTCAAATGTGTAGCCCGACTACCCGGCGGAAACATCGCCACTTCGAACATCAAGACCAGCAAATCTGCTGCTTGCAGCATGATATGAGGAAGTTATGAGTTCGCCCTCGAACGCCGAGTTACTTTGAAACGTACTTGGTTTTGTCATTCCTTCTTTCATTGCTCTTCGGCTTCAGGACGTAAGTTTCTTCACCGTAACCTTCCTTTGACGTCTTTTCTTGCGTGATGGTAACTAACACTTAATTTACTCGCAGTCTGAATGCAACATGGGTAATGAAAAAGATGCAGGGTGGAAACCTATATCAAAGTGCCCATGAAGAGAGATCTGGCAAGATGACCCAGTTTAAACCAACCTCTCTTCGAGGGCTACATACTTTTCATACTATAGTAGATTAGATAAAATTATCATGCTTTCCCA
The DNA here is from genome assembly GCA_025890175.1 of Ciborinia camelliae. NCBI lineage: Eukaryota > Fungi > Ascomycota > Leotiomycetes > Helotiales > Sclerotiniaceae > Ciborinia > Ciborinia camelliae. The sequence goes on from JANPYM010000004.1 coordinate 2,851,875, forward strand.
TATTCTTCACTGTGTGCTGTATTGCTTTATGTGACTGGTGACTGGTGACTGGGTAATTTTTTGGTTTTATTAATGTGTGATAATTATTATTTGATGCTTCAAGTCATTGCAGCTGGCATCAAGGACTGCATCTCGAGACTAATATACAAAGATTCTCCAATCAAAGATGATTGATCAGTTTCTTCAACTCTATTTCACCTCCAATCGTTGTACAAATATTATCAAGACTATGTATCGCCACCGTCATATGAATGAAATCATGAAGTCTGTCGGACGACCGCCGTTGCCTCGCTGATAGGAGATATCGTCACCACCAGTGTGCTTGACCCCATTACATAGATTTGGACTGGTAATACACTCGACAAACTTATCGGTTGATAGTTTGGATATGTAGTGGGGTTAGTAAGGGGAGTAGTAGACGTGCGCGTACCGCTCCTGTCACCAGTGATAATAGCAGGAGCTATATCTGGGGTAAGATTAACTGCACAGTCCGCTCCAACTTCATCAGTCCCCCATCCACTTCCAGAAAAGAGTTTACACCATTGCTGCCCACTCGTCGTATTCTTGTTGATTGTCACAGCGTAACATGAATCATCCGAGACCCCACTGCTGCCTTCACTCCAGTTCCCGGCGTTGTAGTCTAAACACGCTTCCATACAACCACCCATATTTGCCACGGTATCAGGGACCGCGTACCGCTGAAGGGACCTACTAGAGTCCACATCGAATGTTCGATTGCAAAATAATCGGAAGTTTGTGGGTGCTATGTCTTTGCCGGGGGTTGCTTGAACTATCGTGTTATTTGAGTATGGATCCGTTTGGCACGGCCACGTTGTGTTTGTGAGCCCTGAACTTGACTGCGTTGAACTATGTCTGGTATCCGTGTATTAGCTGAAGTTGTGCGAGACTACTAAAAGGCATCCTCACTTCGATCCTTTGTCTTTGTCTTTCCCATGTTTTCCTTTTATTCCTCCAGCTATCCCTGCCCCAATTCCAGCAGCAACAAGTACCACCATCACCACCATGAGTACCCAGAACCACAAGACGCTCAATCCCAGTATTCTTCGATATTTTCTTAGAAACAGTCGATTCCCCTCCAACTCCGCCACGATTTCTTGCTGCACAATTGCAGCCTCGTATCTTTTTTGCGCCTCCCAATCCACCTGTAATCCATCCTGATAACTGATGGGTCTAGGGTGCCCGACCTCAAGACCAGCTTCGGGCGGAATAGCAATTGGTGACTCAATTATCTTACTAGATTTCTTTGACATTGTGAACAATTGATATCATGAAGAAAGCATCTGGAGGGAAATTTCATGAACTTTGGTTGAAGAGGTAGAGATTCCAGAGGCGCATGAAGCGCGGGGAAATAGTTGAATTCAAATGGAGCATTGTGAAGGGCCATAACGAAGTACTATCTGTGTGTTATGTGACAGTAAGAGCATGCTGCAAAGTAGCAGCACGAGGCGCAGTGAGTAAGTTATTTATGCTTGAAGGGTGTGCTTTTTCTCTTATGCTGGTGTTTTATTGGAATGCTTGCGTACCTGCAGTTGAAAATGAGACGTGAATGGTCGAATGTAAAAGAAGATTTGTAGTCACACCCTTTTTGGTGTGAGGGATTATTTTAAAGTCATTATTCCAGGGTTTCATTGATGATAAATGGTTGTCTGGGAGGGCTGGGCCGCAATCCTACAGATCTTCAATTGTCTTGTCACGGTTTGTGATGGGGTTGTAGAAGTAGCCTTATATTTCGACATATTTCAGCAGCCCTTGAATTTCTTTTTGTGGAAGATATTATTGATAATTTAGATGATTATAATTCTTGATTAAAGATTCTTTGAACAAAAATTTCAATTGTGTTGTTTATAGCATTAATTGTCTGCATTTGAACTTGACAATTAAGTGTTCATCCGAAAAGTTGGTTTGGCTACGCCGCACATCATCAAACCTCAAACGCCAACTTGAAGGATTCTGCGACCCTAAATCACTTTCAATACTACCACCCGGCTCCTAGGCTTACGCAAAATTATGTCGTCTTTTCGAAATGATAGGTTCTGCAATGGCGCACTGTAGGCACGATTGGACCAAAGTGTAAGATGAACTTCTTGTACCTGAAGAGTGCTTAGAATAGGTTTCCATTTATTTTATCTAAAGAGATAACACTTTGCGTCATTCAGAGTACATATTTCAAGGCTCTCAATGAGCTTTGCTATAAGGGGTGGCTATCGATGGGAATATGATACAAATTTGATTGTTGTATCAGGCGGACAGTAATTCGGTCGTCGGGCCTTGGAATTAAGAAACGCGGGTTTCACTCTAAAGAACATTCTCTATGCATAGACAATTATGATTCCAAAGAAATGTCAGGACACCCAGCAATGTAAAAAACGGCCAAGGAGCATTGTGCGAAGGCGCCAACATGTTGTTACATACCAAGTTCGAGGGTTTCAGTCACAACTACCTCTCACAGAATGAACTGGAAAAAAATGAGTGAATGGGAGGAGCTGGACTGGTTGCTCCAGTACGTTTGAAAATTGTTTATATTAGCGAGTATTCAAGCTGCTAACCGTCAGGGCAAGATCGCAAAGAGGTAATAAAGAAGGTATTTTCAAGTTTCGAGCATGTAGCGTACGATTGTCACAATTGAAAGGTGGGATGATGTAGTTTGGTTGGTATTGTCTTGTATTATGATTGTACAGTAATTCATCCACGTTTCCCCTTCCCTCTCTACCAAATCTCTCCGTCCACCATTATAGTATTGTTGTTGTTGTTGTTTTGGATTTCGAAGGGAGTGTATTTTCTTTCGCGGGGAGAGGTGATCTTCTGTGTCGTAAGTCAGCCAAGTAAAGTGAGATCCAAAGGAAGGTGAATAATACCTCGAGGTTTGAGATACAGTCCGTGATTGGGTTCCAGGCGCTGCCATCTTGTTTGGAATCATTTGGGTTACCCCAAGGAAGGCCCATCATTCAAACAAGACAGCAGGCCAATCTTGGACCGCAGAGTCAGGAATCCCCTTGAAGATTCCAACGTCTGGGCCGGAACTGTTGTCACTCTGTGCCGAGCTGCCAGCACCGTCTGTAAGTGACATGATAATCAGTAAACAATTGGATTGATGTTGGGGTTAAAGTCATCGAAAGGGATAGCAACTCACTCTGTCTGCAGAATTGATGCCAAGTTCTTACATCTACATTCCCTATGCCTGCTAGTCCAGCTACATACTGGTGGAAAGGGTAGGTGGACCAGCAGGCATAAGGAATGTAGAGGTCAGATGCTTGTCATCAACAGACTTTGGCATATCCTATTTAAACTGTTAGTATTGTTCAACTGTTGGGAAATTGGAGAGTATATGAAAGAGGAGAAGATATCTTGGAAAGTGAGTTTTAGTAAAGTACTTACTGATGATGCCAGCGGCCAAAGAGATCCTCCTTTACTCTTAGAGAGTCTAAGACCAGGTAAGAGAAGAGACTTGCTGTTGTTTTGCAAAGGAAGAAGGAAGAGAACTCAAGTACGAAGTTGAAACTTTATAGAAGTTTTGAACCGGCCGATGGGGGATCTGGCTAGTATTCGTAGATATGCAATCAGATAAAAGAACTATGCATCCTCTTCAGAAGGTCAGGTTATTACGTGACTAGCTACATGGTATTCACTAGGCAGGGGCCTAGGCATGACAGCAATAATCTGATTTCCGGGGGTTTCCCCACTTTTCCTCAAATTTGCGGGCTGTGTAGAAACTAGCGTCCTGTACGCTCAGTTCTGTCCCAATAAAATTTCAAGATATTATCAAAACGAAGTATCCTAGAATATCTAATTTTGTCAAATGACTTTTTATTCATTGTTGTGGTAAGTCATTTGCTAAAGATGGAGAACAAACAAAGCCAATCGGATAGAAAGATGGACAAGTCGCGTATTCTCGCTTCGGGCCCCTGATGAAGGATGTAATCAATTACACATTATCATGAGCTGCAAGTGTTTTTTGATGGATGTGAACTGTCTGATTGATTCCTAGTTGATGAAACAAAGAAATGATATCTATTGTTACTTGACTTGTAGTTGGTGAAGCAATATCAATGGAGGGTGGGTCGGGTTTCGGAACCAAATCTAGAACTTTCTTAAAACATGAAAACAATCCAAACTACATTCGTAGCAGGCGCTATTTCCAATGAAATTGGCATGCAATTATTGTGGGAGTTCTGATAATCTAAGCCAATCACTGAAAAGAAGGAAGGTACTACCAAAGAAGAGATGGGGAGTCGGGGTAGGTGTGTCGAGCCCAAATGACCTTGTGAGTTCCTAAACCATGAGGGAGGCTTTTCACACTGCTAACCCAAAGTAGTCAAGGCCAAGTGTGTAGATGAGCAACAAAAGAGAATATTTCGATATGACTGACTAGGTAAGATTCAATCCACGCCACAAGATTTCTAGGTGGGCAATAACTTCAGAGAAAGGTCTTGGAGACATAAATCTACCCACTGACTACTGGCTTCCAGCACACGTGCCATTATCATCATATGGGTAACAACTTAACAGTAAAGAGAATCCAATAGCTGGGGTTCTAGGGCCCATGCGCAGACGTGCAACAAAACAGACACTTTCAATATGAGTAGTAGAAAAGGTTCACAAGCCTCCCGCTGGATGAAAAGGTGGCATGATTTTGGAACCTATCAAGGTTATCTGCGCAAAAGGCTCCAGATGGAAAGATCAAGATATTCAACATTGTAGAATCACTTGTTATTACTGGCTGTTTGATTAAGACACTAGATTTTAGATGTGCAACAAATTGGAGGGCTTCTTGTGACTAGGCATAAATTCATAGCACATGATATCTATTGTCGATATCCAACTCACTTTTATATATTCAGATGAGTGCTGTAATCACTGAGTGGTAATTACTTTTACCTAGGTTGCAATTGGCAGCTGGTTCGGTTCAACAGCAGATAATCATGGCCCAAAAACTTGTAAAATAAAATACTTAACCATGTCACTTCCACCCAGGATCCAATAGATGTAAAAAAAGAGCGTGAGATTTAGGATACAATTTCAGATCTCAAGTCCCAAATATCTTATCTGGAGTAGGGAAAGGCCTCCCAGTCAAAGTTAGATGCCTCGTCGTATGATAATATTCAAAATGTGAATCCATAGGGCATGTGATACAGAACGGGGAATGGGCAGTAGTTAAGCACTTAAAATTGGCCGCTAAACCCAAATCCCGCTTCTGAGTTTCTTATTTTAGAAACACGAAATTCAGATGTGCAACAAAAAGATGCAGAAAGCAGTATGCCTTGTGAGTGGCTCTGGCCAAACACTAAAAATTCAGATATGCAACAATGGCGATGACCAGTGCAGGTAGAGGGTGTCAGCGGCCAGAGAAAGCGGAATTAGATAGAATTACAACTAGAAAGTTGGCAGCTAGACCCAAACCCTTAATTCCCGGCGAGGCAACAAAACAGTGCTATGAGCATCTTGAATGGTTCGCTTCAAAAGTGGGATTTTCAGACGTGCAACATATTGCACGATAGGCGGAATTATAGCGTGTTGTGGATTCAAAAATGGATTTAATCATGAATTGAGATGGTGATTTGATACAACCCGGTGAGTCACCACGTAACCATGTCATTCTTTCTATCAATGATTGGATAGACTAAAATATCAGATATGCAACAAGACAGAGAAAGACTGCAGCTATGGGGTTGAATCAATTGCTCCGGTAAGACTTGAAGAAATATTGATGCCAGTTCATGAACTTGGCTTCCTTTCAGACTCACTTCCATGAAACTCTATCTTCGATAAAAAGAATCTATACTAGGTACTTAATATTTTGTACAAAACCTACCAAATGAAAGCGGCGAAGATTAATGAGAGCTTTTAAACACATTCAGTCCACAAGCGTAATCTTTAAACCAGATCTGGGGGGGAAGTCAGAACCTAAGATGTGGCAAAACATTGCCTTCAACTGAAAAGTAAAGTCACGCCGCTTTTCTTGTAGACATGCAACATTTGGGCTTTGACTTGGAGACTGTTCGTCTCACGTGCGATTCATTGTAGACGTGCAACATTTAATCTATCACTTGGGTCACATGAGGGCTTGAGCTAGGAGCACTGTGAATTCTATCCTATAAGATTGATGAAGCATCCTCTCAAGGCACGTGTGTAGACGAGCAACAAATCTGAATTAATCTTAAAATCAAGGTGAGGGCCAGCTACACGTGTTTTGTAGACGTGCAAAATTTGATACATTAATGAAGAGGCTACCTCACCTCGATAGTAGCCTTGAGGATTCGAAGGCCGAGGAAGCACACCTGAGGTGTAGATATGCAACCTAAAATCTTGAGAAAACAATGGGTATTTAAACACACGTGAATTGTAGTGATGCAACAATACAATCAAGGAAGAAAAAGAAATATTTGAGAACTAGTTCCTGTGGGGAAAATATTTTCCACAATGATGAGTTTGGAATTGCCAAATCCGGTCACGGTAGAATCACTTAACAATATCTTTGATTCAATGGTAATTCTCAACACTCTGTATTTCATTATACTTTTTTGAACATATTTGGTTATGGCTGCAGGAAAGTTTGTTCTGTTGAAGAGGATCCTTCATTGTTGATCTTCAAGTGTTATACAGGAGGTATAGTGCAATCAACAACTTCATTCAAATATCTCGGTTAACCAAAATGTTTTTTAATCACTAATAAGTCAACCATTCAACAGTAGCCTTCTAAGCTTCTGTTGTCTTGCTTCTTTTCATCTTTAGATAGCTAGTTCTTTTAAAAAGTCAACTGCCGGGTAAAGTGAAGGAATTTGAAAGCTGTGATAGGTATTGCCATCCTCACACCTCATTTTCATTGTGACTCTCATTTACATGCAGATACCATATGAATGTTTTGAGATTGAAATGTAATCTTTCCAGCGATGAGATATTAGGCAATAAATCAGAAATTACGCAGGTCGAAGCTGATCGTCAAGAAGGGTTGAATCACCAGGCAATGCCTCTGTAGCGCGATGAAACTCTGTAGTGTCTTCAATACCAAACTATCTTGACCGATTCTGGCGGAATGGACTGATCGAAAGGCGGCCACGGTAGATATGCAAAGAAAAAATACAGACAGGCAGTAATACATATCCTCATTAGTTCTTTGATCTTCCTGCCAGAAGTAAGGGGATATAAAGCAGCCTCGCCGTTTTATGATCTGCAACAATACGAAGAGGAAATCACGAGTAGTCTTCCCAATTGGCTCAAAGGCTTTTCTTTCATCTCTTGCCTCGTTAGCACCAGCTATAAGGGAATCTAAAGCAGCCTCACCGTTTTAAGATCTGCAACAATACAAGGACAGAGTCACGAGTTCCCTTCTTCATTGGCTCAACTATTCCTTCCGCCTTGCCTTGCCTCCTCAGTCCCAACTAGAGGGAATTCTAAAGCAGCCTCACCGTTTTATGATCTGCAACAAAAGAAGAGGAAGGTCACGAGAACTCTTCCCAATTGGTTTAAAGGTTCTCTCTTCCACTCCCTGCCTTTGCAAGGCGAGGCTTGAGGTATGTCTGAAGTCAGCCTTCTCCATTTATGATCTGCAACAAAACAAGAGAAAAGTCACGAATAGTCTTCCCAATTGGTTTAAAGATTCTTTCCGCCTACCTCACAAGGCCAGCCTTTAGGTATTTTGAAGCCAGCCTCACCGTTTTATGACCTGCAACAAAACAAGAAGAAAATCACGAGTACTATTCCCAATTGGCTTAAAGTTTCTCTCTACCACTCCCTGCCACGCAAGACCAGGTTTGAGGTATTTCTTAAGCCAGCCTTGAGGATTTATGATCTGCAACATAACAGTTCAGGTGTCACGAGCATCCTCTACCATTGGCTATTCAAGTTTTCTGTCATCCAGGAGGATATCCCAAAGCTGACGCAGTCGCAATCGCATGATGGGCTCTATTAGAGGGCGGAACTTGGAAAACGGCTATTTAAAATCTTAGCGTCTTAGTTTTTTTATCTTATCCTCAGTTTCATTGAGTTTAGTCTTAGTAGTTTCACATTACATTCGATTCAAGAATAACATAAGAAAAAGAAATCAAAGATGCGAGACTGTCCTGGGAGGTGTATGTGTAAGTATAGTTAGGATAGGATCGAGTAATAAGAATGGTGAATAGACGAGTTTTTTTTCGAGTGATCGACTGCCAAGAAATGATGCTATTCACAATTTCTGAAGTGCTCCCGGGCGTCAGTGAGCCCTGCAAGATGTTTTTATTGCGCCAACTATCTGATTGCCTGTTTTCAATCTAACATATGTCGGCATAATTTTACTTCTGTTGAACTACGAAAGTTTAATGGGATTTGGAGGATGGGATTAAAAGCTGCTTGCTTCTGCTTTCCCGTGGATTGACCAAAAGAATAATAAGTAGATATATTATCGCCAGCTACAAGAAACTGAGCGGAGCCACTTCCAGGGTAAAAAGGCAGAATCCCAAAAGGCAAGAGGTCCCCTCTTATTTTGTGAGCTTATTTTCTGCCAAGCTTAACCTAATCAAGAATCTAAGATGGAAGGAGCTAACTACCCAGGTTAGTGGGCCCTCTTTCTGCCAGATGCATTAACCACATCAATCCCATCATCATTCCCACCGCTTTATGACATGCAACATTAGAAACTAAATTGTAAGATCTTGGCCTGCCATTGGCCCCGATCTCCTACCCCCGTGACTTAGGGGGGCAGAATCACTTTTACTGCCAGCCCACACTCCATTCCACCGCTTTATGACGTGCAACATAACTTGATCAAAGGCAATAAAACTCTCATCTATTGGATCTAGGTCATGTGCTGCCTATTCCATTCTCGGCGACTTCCTTTCTGTCAATTTATGACATAAGTCATGACAGATTTGAAGTAGTATGCGTGTCATCTATTGGCTCCGGGGGGTTTACTGCCATTGAAGCTTGTGGTAACTTATTGCCCACCGCTTTATGATGTGCAACATAACTTAATCTTGTCTTCTTGGCTCAAAAGCGGTATACGGCTCTCTCCACAGACGTCCAAACGAATAGCTTTACGATACAATGGCAGGAATCATCCTTCTTTTTGACTAGAATATCTGTTGATATAAAATAGTTCTACGTACACTAGCTCGATACACAATAATAATATCAACAATAATATCTCTAACACCTTTCCTTACGTAATTTAAAAGATTTCGATTACTTCTTTCCTCAATTGATACACACTACCAGACGATCACCACTGCTTTCTATAGGTAAAAAAAACACTCCTTCCTGCTACCAGAGTTTGCACAAGCTGATAGTTTTCAAATTTAAAGCAGTTATCTCAAAGCGAAATCCCAAGTCCCAATCAGAGACACAGAACATCCGAAGCGATAAACCCCTTTATTCAGTTCCTCTCCCGGTGACCTTTGTCTGCCATCCATAAAACGTGACAAGAAAAGTCAAAACATTATACTTTGTCTTTTGAGCCTGGATATCTATCCCCTTCTTGGACACCATACAAAGCTACAATACTTCGATATACCCTCTGCGAATACTCCAAGAAATCTCCAATTCAACTTCAAAAATTACATTTACATGAAAGCTTTTGTAAATATGAAATCATTCCAGCCACCGAATCTTTCCCACCACATCCACACGAAAATAAAAATACATCAAGCGCCACGAAATCAATACATCTATCAAGCCTCTCGGCCAGTATTATCGGAAAATACCCTCTAATCACAATATCAACATCATGAAACCCATAAAATGTCACCGGACATAACACCCATGAACCTAATTCGCCACACCCATCACAACATGTTCCACATTCAAAATATATGGTAGTCTACGAGTAAGGTCTTCGATTACTGCCTATATACATATGCGCACGAATCTTCCCCGGTTGACAATTGGTATCCAATTTGGAATTCTCGGTTTGCGTGACGGGAAAGGACGACTTTTATAGAGAGTTAACTCAATGAGGGATAATGGATGAGGAAGGGAGGTGTCTTGAGAATACATACTCACATATAGCTCTGCGTCGCATAAATCCTTAATCTCTGCCCTCGTGTTGCATAGGATTCTTTCGAACTCGATATCGTCAATTGCATCGTGGGAGTAACGAATAATCGAAACGGGATTCTGAATGGTCGATGGTCATGCATGGCAGCTGCACATAGCTGTTTTGGTATACTCTCCTTTGGCATTTTTTGGGTTGTCTTATGATTCTCTTTGAGGTATATCATGCAGAAGATTATGGGGTGGGATGATCGGTTGATGGTTTCGAATTGTTATGCTGACAGCCTCATTTATTTTTGGCACTTTTGCACCATGGTTATTAACTCACTGTGAATTGATAGGGTTTTTATACGATATACACCGGTTTCGAATTAAGAAGTCTACATTGAGGCATTATCGCACAAGGAGATATGAGTTAGACTTTGAAGAAAGCGATTTCCCATGGAGGGGCAATCTGAGTGTGTTCCTTCCTCATCCAGAAAACACCTCGTCATCGAACTCGAAAACTTACTAATACTATAAACGGAACTTATCTTTCCACGAATGGACTCACGTCCTTACTATGACCACAATGATGATCTCCCTCGCCTTCTACTTACGCATTATAATACCCCTGTCGCAGCGCCCCCCCCCCGGGAAATGTGTCGTGCGGATAGTTATCCTCTTCGGATTTTCGTACGCTGTTATCTCGGAACGACATGCTTCAACTTTTTCTAAGGACCTGACTGAAGGGACCTGACTGAAGGGACCGGGACAAGACATTATATTGGGTGGAACGTATTCGCATAGTGTTATAAATGCGGCGAGTTATTTCTGCGTTGGTTTTACTACCAACTATTGAGGGTATTATGGAGTATGATGCTACGTGAGTTAATTTCTTACCTGGGACTTCATTCCCATTTGTCTTTTATCCTTTCTTTCTCTCCAAAGACACGTTCTTCACAAACAACAAGCTAATCCCCTCTTCCACATAGTGTCAGCACAGGAACCTTAATACGCACCAATACCATAAAACCAATCGACGAAATGCAAGATTACCTCCTCAAAGACATCTCCGTCGCCATCTAGCCGACCATCAAACCTAGAATCTCCTTCTTCGCCACATCTAATATCGCTGCTCTCAGACCTCACCCCTAAGCCTTCTACCAATAATTTCCGAAACGTAGCGATCTCCGAACCACCCGAGTTACGAATCCCCGCGAATTTAACATTCAAAGAAAAATGGCCAGATGATGTGAACTGGGAAATAATATCAAGAGAGAAAGCGAGAAGAGGTCTGGACTATCTGTTGGGGAAAATTCGAAGATGATTGACTCTATACTGGAGACTGAAGATGGGAATAGGATAGGGTGGAGATGAGGGCAGATACGCGAGCGAAGTTTTAGGAGGGAGTTTCCGGTAATGCCTAGTTTGATATCTGAGAGATCTCTGTATATTTCTCCAGGCTATTTACCTCGGACATCTGCTGCGGTTATAAGTACGACCTGGCTTGAAGCTATTCCTTCCCGCAGATTTTCAAGAGACATCTAGAGCGCACTGACCCGACAGGTGTATTGGGCTCTACCAATCGTTAAGCCCTAGCTCCGGGAATCCCGATTTCAGGGTGATAGCTGTTGAGAAGGAAAGAGAACTCTTCCTGGACTTTCTCCACATCACCCGCCCTTGGTTTCCTCACCAATAACCAACTCATCATTTTCTACGACTCAAACGATACATGAATCAAATAGTACGATTGGAGCAGAAGGCTGATGATGACATGTGTAAAGCTCGGTATATCTGAGATAATCTAGAATAACGAGAAATTCTCGATCAAGGAAAATAATATTAATAGTATAGTGAGGAGTTGTAATAATATTATTGTTGTAAGAACACATAAATGTTATACATTCACCATATGGGGAATATACTATACCCGATTTCATAACGTGTTTCCAAAACGTGATTTTTGATTTTATAAACTTTTTTGTTGAAATCAAATATTATTCATTTTTAACTTTTTTAATATAATTTTAAATTTAATAAATTTTTCAAATAAATATTGTTTTCAATTATTATAATAAATATAATAATTTTGAAATTATTTGATTGATTTGTAATTGAATTGAAAATAAATAATTCAAAATATAATATTTTGAGATTTATAAAATTAAAAATAATGTGTTTTCAAATGGATATATATAATTTTCAAAATTATATTTCGAAAATTCTAATTCAATTAATAACGATTTGAATAATTTCAAAATTTTATTATTAATAAAACAATTGATTTTTTATCAAATAATATTATTTTTAATTAAATTGAAGTTTTTTTTGATAAAGTTGTAATAAATTGAAGTTTAAAATTTTAACGAAAAATATAAAAATTGATAAGGTCAAAAAATCATGTTTTGGAAACACGTTATGAAATCCGGTGTATGGATACAGGACTAGCGTGAAACGCTAGTTCTGTATCCTGTAGCATATAATCCTCACACGATTAATGTAGATATTATGTATAATAATACAACAATTATAACCTCTAATTCACCTATCTGATTTATTATTTTTCCTCAGCACGTATTACTCGAATATATTATGACTTTTTTACTTAATGCGTATATCACCAGCTGCCCATATTTTCACTTCGGGCTCCCACCTTCTTCTGCGTTCCTATCCTACGACTAGTTTGGCACAATTGCAGCTTCTTCCCCCTCCTCCCCTCATCTGCACTCTCGAATCCATACCAGGATTCTTCATCCGCTATAAATGGCGATGCCTCTTGAATCTTTTGTTCCGTTTCCGTTTCCGGTTCTAATTCTTCAGCTACTGGTTGATCGATCACCCTAGGAGAATTATTCTCCGGGTCCGGACCGCCACTTAGAGATTAACATTGTTAATTCCTATCTGAATGGTGGAGATGATATGATATTTTTAATTTTGCTGAATGCTAGTTAGTGACCAGAATAGAACTCTGATCTGAGTGGGTTGGGATAAAGATTGTTAATGTTCATTATATGGATAGTATAGTATAGTATAGTATAGTATAGTATAGTATAGTATAGTATGGTACCTTGAAGTGGTGTTTATCTCGACTATAATCTGCTCTTCATTGGTCCTAACTCCTTGGTAAATCATCATATACATTAACATAACTGGAATCTCTTATCCTTCCATCTTATCTCATCTCATCTCATCTCATCTCATCTCGTCCTGTCTCGTCTCATATATAGATATAGATTTAATTTAATATCTATATCCTTATCCCTCCTTTCTCTCTACACAAACTTGCACTTCTATATCAATTCATCCCATCCCATCCCATCCCATCCCATCCCCCCTAATCCCATCCCATCCCATCCCATCCAATCCAATCCTAACCAATCTAATCCTCATCCTCACCATAACTACATTACATTTTGAATCTGTCGGATCACCTCGGTGGTATTGTTGATATCAACGTAGTTTCATAAGTGGTATATTGTAATTGCATATCGATCGTAGATCGATCTGCAAGAGCTTATATGCCCGCTACGCGGGCATATCGGCCGCACGCGGCCGCGCCCCGGTGAATCTGCCCTGCAGATTCACTGGTATCGCAACAGAATCCTAACCATAACTACATTACAATACATTATTATTAAATAAATCACATATCTCACATATCTACGACACACCAACACCAACACACTATTGCACCAACAGCAACGCAGCAACACCAACACACCAACACACCAACACACTATCTCAGCAACAGACTTATATACTAATATACTAACAGGTTTATATACTCCATCCATCTCTAGCATACCTAGCTTTTAAAACTTCAAGCCAAATACATTGTTACACTGCCAGTGTAGACTATACTATAGTATAGTATATTTGTTTTCCATTCCATTATCTATTGTGATTTTAATATATATATATATATATATATAGGTAGATGAGGTAGATGAGATAGGTGAGGTAGATGAGGTAGATGAGGTAGATGAGGTAGATGAGGTAGATGAGGTAGATGAGGTAGATGAGGTAGATGAGGTAGATGAGGTAGATGAGGTAGATGAGGTAGATGAGGTAGATGAGGTAGATGAGGTAGATGAGGTAGATGAGGTAGGTAGATGAGGTAGATGAGATTAAGAAAAACAAACGGATGAAAAAATCTATTAATTCAATTAATTAATCAATCCATCAATTAAATCAATTAAATTAATTATCTAATCAATCACTCAATCCATCCATCAATAACTCAATCCATCACTCAATCCATCAATCAATCCGCCAAATAATCCTCACCATCCACATCCCCATCCGCATCCAAATCATCACTCTCTCTTCTTCGAGAACTTCTAGAACCTCTACTTCTACTTCTACTTCTACTCCTCCCTTCACCCCCTCCACCCCCACCACCCCCACCACCAAAAAACCCCTGATCAATCTTCCAAATCCACTCGACCTTTTCCCTCTCGCTCCTCGCGCGAAACAACCACGAATTATTCATCCCATACACCGCAAAAACGCACTCTTCGACCTCCCTCCTCGGATCGCCATCGCCATCGCCATCGCCGCTGGCCCTGCCACCACCACCATAACCCAAGAGACCCGGCGTCGAAGACGCGCCGCGGCCACTGCGGCCTCGGCCACCATAGATGCCGCCGATGCCCTGACTCCAACGATTGGAATGCGCCGTGGCAGCCGCCGTCGCAGGACTACGCGTGCGACTCGGATGGCCATGGGAGTGGCGCAGGAGTTTGGCGATTTCCGGGGAGTGATCGACGCGCGCGTTGCGGAGGCCGACGACGTTGACTTCTTCGCCGCGGTTGGCGCCGCCCGCCGCGTGGATGTGGAGGTAGGGACGGCGGAGCTCGACGAATCGTCGGATCCATTTCGTGCTATCGGCCGAGGGCACCAAAAGATATCCACCTTTGAGGAGAGAAGGGTTCTTCTTGATGTGGGAGATCGTGGCGAGGTGTTGGGGCAAAGGAGTGGGATGAGGATGGGCGTGAGGAACGGGTGATGTTTGACGGGATCGGGATGTTTGGCGTGAGTTGGCATTTGAGGGGTGGAGTGAATTTGAAAAGGTTGATGGGCGAGGTGAATTGGAGCGAGATGTGTTGGAGGTGAAAGAGGCTGTATGTAAAAGAGAAGGAGCTGGTGAGCCATTGATAGGTGGTTCGACATTAGTAGGGGTAAGGATAGTTGTTGAGGGATCTCGGCAGAGATGGAAGAATTTGATAAATTTTTGGAGAAGAGCGGTTTGATGAGGATTATATTCGGATTGATTCTGGGTTTTTTCTTGTTCTTGATTTTGGTCTTGTGGTTTGGAAGTAGTGTCTGTTTCGACTGTGAAATTTTCTGTGATTTCATCGATATGAAGGTCTCCGGTTGTAGATGGGATATCTTCATTAATAAATGTCGAAAGCGTCTCATCTATCGAAGATGGAAATTCTCCATCTGTAGGTGGTGGACTTGGTGGAAGCGGTATTTCAGTTGGGTCTCGGTCTCTAATTGGTGAACTTGATGAAATCGGAATTGCTATTGGCTTAGGTAATGATGCAATACGATGTAACAAAGGCTGAGCGGCATCTAATTCTGCTAACCTCTGTTTCCTCCTCCGTGCAGCAATGAAATCCTTAACCAAGCTAACACCTCTCGGCGTCCAATTGGTAAGAACTTCTTCTCCCTTGACATAATCTTCGGACGTATTCATTCGCCATAAATCGCCCGCTCTCTTGACAGCGATTGGTCGAACCGATATGGAGTAAATACTAGTCATGGAGTGAACAATCCGAACGCTCTGAAACAACGATGCGAACATCGATGTAGAGCGAACATAATTACGGGACATAATTTGAGAGCAGACGTCCATGGTAAAAGTCATTGGGCGAGATAGTTTGTCGGATCGTACATCCCATGCAAGAGACATCTGGACCTTGTATTTATCTGCTGTGACTCGATCGAGCAGTAAAGATTCATGTGCGCTGGAATCCCATTTTCCAACAATGGTAACATTACTGGTGCCGTTTGCATTTGATTTGACAATGGGATTGGAGAGTAATTTAAGGAAAAGGGGTGGAGTGGAAGGGGAACTGAGATCTGGACTTTTTCCAATGTGATCAACAAGTTGAATTCGTCCTACACGTAGGCCAGTCACATCCGACCAGGGCAACGCATCACCAGAATTATGTGTCAAATTGACAACTATTCTGCGTTGCAATCCTTGATGGAGTGTAAAGGTTCCTTGGTCAAGCTCGCTTGTTTGAATCACTTCAACTGGTGGATAATCACCACTTTCTGCTAGCTCCAATATTTGAACCCTGGCAAATACATCATGCTTCTCTTCAGAGTAAAACTGTGATTCCGATATGCGAGCACCCTTCCGCTTCTTTTTAGGTTGTGGGACATTATCTCGCATATCATCCCAACTCAAAAGTTTGTCCAAATGCATTGATGAGACTTTGGCAAAGATAGCCACGCGAAGAGAAACATCCGTGGGACCAAACATTGGAACACTCATACTGTGTACACTTTCAAAACGAATAGGACCTTCATCGAAATCCTTAATCATCTGAGTCGTTGTAACACCACCATCATTAGATGCAGGGGGTATAAACAGTTGGCCATGCACTTCTGTTCCTTCCCGTTCAGCAAATCCTATCATATCATGCATCACAACATTGAACTTCAGAGTGTTTGAAGGAGCTCTTGCTGAAGATGGTTCTAGCGAAAGCTTGATGATACCAATAGCATGCATGGTAAATGGTGAGAGGACATCAAGGGTAAAATCCTGAACTCGACTCTCAAACACTGCTGATAGAGGAACTTCGACATCTCCAACATGTGTATACTGTGGCATGCATGTTTCCACGAAAGGATTATCGAGTCGAAAATGTTGCAGGTATTCTGGTCGGTCAAGGTACTGATGCATTTGTCTCATCACTCGAACTCGGTCCTGAAGTTTATCGAGACTCCATAGATGAACCACACTATTCCTGTAATCTATAACCCGTACGCCGATGCAAGGTTTGGTAGCATCTTCGAGATGAAAATCATCACCCTCTATATCATTAAGAACCATGTCGTAAGAAGAGCATAAAGCGTGTCCTATATCAACAACAGTAAACTGGAAAACAACATTTTCATCCATTTCGTGACTCATTATTTGGGCTTCCTTCAGGATTGCTGCATTTTGAAAGACAGCTTCAGCCATCCGTACGTATCTTCTTCCCTTCCAATGTTTTGCTACTTTCTCCGCAATCGCAATTTCCCTTGCCGAAAGTGGAGGTGGGCCATCTGGTCCTGGCTTCACTGGGGTTAACTCTTGCAATTTCTCCTCGAATTCTTTTCGTTGAACCTCCAATTGCTTGAGCATTTCCTCTTTGACTTCTTTGAGTGTCTCTTCCATCCTCTTCTTTTCCTTCTTGATCTCCTCAACCTCAACGTTTGCGGTTTTAGCTGTCTCGAGCTGCTCATGGAATTCTTCTCTTTGTTTTTCCAGCTGAATCTGCATCTCCTCCCTGACTTCACGCATCTTGTCCTCGACTTCCCCTTGCTTTGGTGTTGATGGCATGGTCAGTGCAGTATCCAAAGAGAAATTATCCAAGGTGCCATTTGAAAGATACTTTTCCCGCATAGGATACGAAGTGACCGAATCCAGATCATCCTCCACAATTGCATTTGCACGTTCCGCCCTAGCTCTCTGAACGTCCTCAAATAGAACGTTAAGTTCTTCGTCAGATAAACCTGCAATTTTCTGATCGGTGCCTAAAATGGCACCAGCTGCCTCTCTCCTTGCTAATGACCAATCAGAAAGACCACGTCCAGGCACAGGAGAATCTGCTCGGCTACTGCCATCGAAATCGAGGTCGGAGATAGCTTTGCTAAAGGTCCGATCATGAGTTTGCCGAGGGGTAGATGAGGGTGAAAGTTTATCCCAATCTTTTAAATTTTCCAACTGGCTAACGGTAACAGAGTGCCGCAGAAGGCTTTGTTCTGCACGCTCTGCTCGAGCTTCTGTTGGATTATTAAATCGAAAGATGTGAAAATCGCCAAGAATAACTCTGTAACCACTTCTCAATCGAGTTGGCTTTTCAATTCTTTGCCCATTAACCATCACTGCTGCTCCTTCATTTGGTACAAGAGTTACTACATTATCGGTGCCATTCTCAAAAATACAATGCTCGTGTAATATACGGGTTCCATTAAGTCGAATTTCCGCAGCGTGGGCTGCATTCGTATCGACGTTGCCAACGGTAGTTATCCCAGGTTTGAGGTTGTAGACAAGACATTCTGCTAGGAGTGGGTCATCCGATAAATTCACCAGATGGGGCATCTTCTTTGGTGTATGCAATCCAACAAATCCCTTCTCGATGCTGATACCCAGTTCTTCCAGGGCCGCTTCTCGCTCTTTGTGAATTTCTTCCGTCTTTTGCAATTTCTCTTCCCAGGTTTGGTTGAGATCCGAGTAGAGTTTTTCGCTTTGATTGAGCTGTTCCGTAATTTCCGCTTTCGATACCTTTTTTACAATACCATCCGATGAAACAATTGTGACCATTTGCTTCTCTAAAGGCGTACCCTCTGCATAGACCTCATCCGCTGGGCCCACTCCTCCTCCGCCACCACCCCCACCACCGGTCAATTTACCTCTCAGTTGAGCCAGTTCTTCTTTCAGCTCACGGATCATACGAGCATTTGCATCCTCGTTTACAACTGCGTGGTTCTTGATTCGCTTCGCGCTATCGGCATATCTCAAGGTACTCAGAGTTTCATCGAAATTTATATCTGCAGGACTAATAGCTGCAATCATAGCTGTCATACTATTTCCTCCCAGAGAATCTTTCAGAAGCCAAGTCAAAACACTGTCTCGATATGGAACTTGGTTCCCCTTGCCGACTTTCTTCTTCTTCCCTTCTGATAGATCCGCCAGCGCAGCAATAACTCTACCAAGTGTGGATAGAGATCTATTAATTTCAGCACCTTCTTTCAGTCGAGCTCCAGTTGCGCCAGTGGAATTTGCTCGCTCGGAACCTGCCAAGTCGACCAAACTAATTTTTGCAACCTTTTCCATTGCCATCTTTGTCTCAACATCCAAACGTTTCTGTGTCAAAGTTAAAGTAAAGACGGCATGACTTCTACTAGAAGTTTCGTTCATGTTCGTAGCCGCGACTGTACGGGCTTTGTTTCCCTCGTCCATCAAGTTCTCAATCTCTTGGAAGCTGCTCACCACCAATTTCGCCAAGTCTTCCACATATGGTCCAGTCGAAGGATGTTCTCGAACTTTCAGGTTGCCTTTCGTCGATGGGTTTAGAAGATCTCGCACTCGTTCATTGTAAATTTCCAGATATGATACCTCGACCGTGCACTTCAAATTATTGTCCTGTTGTAAGTCCCCTATCCTCTCGAACATATCCTGACAAATCTTTGGAATGACACCAGCATCCTTCCCATATCCCATCATGGAGTAAGATTTTCCCGAGCCCGTTTGACCATATGCGAAGATGCAGTTGTTGTAACCCTGAAAGGCATTATCCAAAAGTGGTTTTCCCAGATCCGTATGGAGGTTGTCTTGTCCTGCGTAACTCGGATCATTTTTATCAAAGGACCAGTATGAACGATCGAATGCGAAAACCTTCTGCCCCGAATCCCCCTTCCCACCCTTTGCATCTCTTGATTTTGCCTCGTGTCCTTCTGGTGGGATGATGACCGTTTGCGCACCTTTCATTTGCACAATACATTTGGCTCCGCGATCGATTTCTATCCCGAGGTATCAGTACTGACACAAGAATGGGGTTTGACAACATATCCACCGCATACCTCTGCTGTTGAACGGCCTACACCGCACAACGACTTTAATGTTTCCTCCACCACCGGGCGCCATGTTTGCAGATGTTCAAGGGTCCAAGCTATCCTCTTCTTAGGCCCTCCTTCCACAGCCGCAGTTTGCGAGGGGTATCGTTTGATTTATGGAATTTGTATGCTGCGGTCGAATGAACAGATGTCCAACAAAATAATGAAGCTCAAGTTGAGTCATCGAAAGAGAAAAGGAGGTTGTTGATTTGATTCAGCGTATCGTGGTTATCATTGTTGTTATCGTCTGACGTCGTTAATAGGAATTGCTATGGCTTTTAGGTTTCTTATGGAATCAGCACCGGCGCCAATCTAAGTATGCGCCTTGATAATGTTGATCTTTAAAATAATAATACTGGTAACTGCACGGTATATTTAGGTGTATTAGTTGAGGTAAGAGAATAGGTAGTATAGAATAGGTAGTATAGAATAGGTAGTAAGTAGTAGGTACGGTAGGGTAGGTATTGAAATGAATGTTGAAGTCAAGCAAGCTTATCGAGGTGAAATGATTGTATTGTAAGGTCAGGTCAGGTATTGATTGTACTGAATTTCGTAAATAATTTCAGGTGAGGTGGCACAGTAAACAGTACAGGTCTCAGGGAATCTGTCAGGAAGGTAACATTTAAATGTTGACAGTCGCGTCGCCGGGGCAAACCTCACGCCCCCCTTGAATTGTTTAAATTCAAGGGAACATTGGAATAAGATGAGGAGTCATCTTGGTTAATAAGACAGCAATAGCAATAGCAACAGCAAGCAAATCAATCGAGGAATCTGGCTGGAAGAGTGAATAAAGTGAAACATATCGTCATTTTATAATTTCTATTAATATGAATATTTGATTGGTTCGGAAGATCAGTTGGAGGATCCTAACCTTAAGGTTACCCTTACCTACAGTATGTACGGAGGAGTAAGGAATGGAATTTTGTGGAGTGTTGGTGTTGGTGTTGGTGAGGAAAGTGAAGCATGAATTTTGAACTTCAAAGGAACCTTGAACGGATAAACTGCTAGAAGAGAAGAGAATTCTCCCAAGGTCCATGAGTAGAGCAGTTATTGTCCAAAGTAAGAATTTTGATATTTATCATAAATTATTCCATCGGTTGTAAGTGTTGGTGTAATCGGAATGTACCAATATCATCAAACTGCATCTCGATATTCGCCATATGCCATGTATCAATATCATCAAACTGCATCTCGATCCGGACCCTGCGATGAACCTTTCACACTTTCACAATGTACGGAGTCGATGTTCCCCCAACCCCCCTTCAGAAGGGCCATCTCTTGATAGTAGAGGAAGGGGAGGGAATGAGTACCTAACCTTCCCCGCCATAACACTCCTCGCGTTTTACTTCGAAACCCGGGGGACCTACTGGGTAAGGTAGGTAGGTACTGTAGTTCAAATGTCATCTCCCACTCATACTCATGTCTATCGGGCGCCAAGTGTTGCGATGTACGACGAAGATATTAAGCACTTATGTATGCCATGGAATGTGTAACCAACGGTTGTCGTTGTCAAGAATGGGATACCGAAGCTTCGGGGAACCTATCAAAAGAATCCGGTTGTGTAGAGATTAGATATGTTGTAACCCGTAACCCCAGATGTGAGTACCCGTCATGATCATCAAGGGTCTTTTTTTCTCGACCGTTCCGTATAAGGTAAGTTTGTATCTGTATCTATATCTCTATCTGTATCTGTAACTGTATCTGTACCCAGGGAACAAGTCAACGACGGAGCAATGCAGTTTGTATGAAACCTGAGTATAAGTGCCTAGGGAAAATGGAGAATTTGAATTTTCTGCTGTTGCTGCTGTTGTTGCTGTATTCGAGACATGTCAGTGAGGTTATGTATGTACCTAGGTACCTAAGCATGTAGACACCACCAAGCAGTACTATGTTACACTACATTATATTACGATCCAATTGAGCAACCTCATAAAATGGGTGTAAGCTACTATGTACGATCATTGATATGCTGTTTGGAGTGGGCGGGTGATGATCGGCTGGTTGTTCGGTACCAAGGTATCTTTTTGATATCAACGGAAGAAACCAATCTTTGTTTCTTTCTTTCTATTGATCTGTCCGTACGGGAATTTTATGAAGTGAGCCCCGAGCCAAACATATACGGAGTTGGAGAGGGGGAGTCTCCTGTTCCTTACCTACCGTGCTTATTAATACAGCTGTTCCTTACAGATAGGTAGAGAGAGAATGAAGTTGGAACCTTGGAAGTAACAAGGAAACTGTGATATTAGATTATAGATACCTACCTAGGTACCTACAGACTACAGTACTGTACCTACTTACGTGAGATATTGACACTTTGACCGCCATTCTCCTGTTCTTGTTCACCAGATGGTCTTGAATCATTGAATCACTGAATAGGTAATGAAGCAAATCGGAAGCTCTATTATTCCATTCAATCTTTCCCATACATCTGCCACCATACGGTACATACATACCTACCTACCACATACATAGGATACGTACCGTCCTATCGTCCGTAGTATATCCCTGGTATCGACTTTTTCAAAATTCCTCGATCAATTTAATTTCAATGTTCAATGTGATTGGTTCATTCCCCAAACATTGGAAACCTTGACTTGGTCTTTTTTAATCTGAAGGATATTCCCCACTCAATCCACAAGCGCCACCAAGTTCCAACGCGTCCGCCGCACATTTTCCAAAAAGTTACACAACCACAACCACAACCGAGAAAAAAATGATCCTAGGAAGCAGGAGGAGCTTTGGTAATTGGTAGAACAAGGGCTATTTCCAAACCTTAGCCGTACACCAGAGATTTCATCTTTTGAGAAAAAAAAGGAAAGAAAAAGAACAAAAAATCTCAACCCAAAAGAAAAATCTCTTCAACTACAACACATTCAAGTCATTTTTGTTAATACCAATTCTCATTTCTCTCTCCCTTCAATCAAGACAACTTACTCAATCCTATTCCATCCTCTCAATCAAAACTGTAAGTCATTTGTCTCATTGTTTCTATATATTTACTCTCTTCAAACCTAAATCACCCCACTTCAACCCACTTCGAGCTTGAAATCCCTTCAATTTCCTCAAGTTTGATCAATCAAGCCTTGCTTGTTTTTACCTTGACGGCCACAAAAGACTAACCGGGTACTCAATCAATTATAGAAAACACAATCTCATACTCCCAAGTCATAATGGAATCATTCGGTGCTCAACAAGCTGGCCAGACTGGACGTGGATGCTTCACCTGTGAGTTGGACCAGTTTCTTTACCTTCATTCCACAAGATAAAACCTTCAACCCCCCTTGCAAATTCGACTTTCCACCTTCTCGAGTCACAATACGAACAATCATGCAGAGGATGGATCCTGTCTTGAGATCCTTCTTCGATGTTGTCATCTGCCTGGAGACTTGTGGATGATGTCTTGAGCTTGAATCAAGATACAATCCTTTCAAACGAAAATTCTGCAACCCTCCTTCCGCAACACCAACAAACAATGCGCCAAGAGATATTTACTTCCAGTCTATCATTGCATTCGATGTCCAGCACACCATACGAAGACGATTAAATCACATCTGGAATACAAGCTGATGAAAAAACTCTAGGCGGAAATGAAGGTCACCAAGCTCGTGAATGCCCAAGCCGTGGACCAGCCAAGTGCTACAACTGCGACAGTAAGATACTACCCTGCGGCCAGAGACACAACATCGTATTAACATACAATTAGACCCAGGTCATTTGAGCCGTGATTGCCCAGAGGGACCAAAGGAGAAGGTCTGCTACAGAGTAAGTCTCAACTTCTTCAAAGCTCAAGTCATCAAAGTGATTAACATCTTCTCTAGTGCGGTACCTCAGGACACATCTCCAAGGACTGCTCCAGCCCACCAACTGAGGGTGCTGGCCGTGGTGGCGGATACGGTGGTGGATACGGTGGCGGTGGTGGCCAACAATGCTACAAGGTAAGGTTGAATACATGTGATGTATGATCTGGTACTAACTGTCTTCTTCTACAGTGCTCCAAGATCGGTCACATCGCCCGCAACTGCCCAGAGGCTGGCGGATACGGAGGAAACCAAGGTTACGGTGGTAACCAAGGTGGATACGGAGGTGGATTCGGTGGTGGTGCCCGTCAAGGAAGCCAAACCTGCTTCTCATGTGGTGGTTACGGACATCTTTCCCGTGACTGCACACAAGGTCAAAAGTGCTACAACTGTGGTGAAGTAAGTCATATTTAGATCCAAGTATCACGTAACCAGTGTACTAACAAAACTTTTAGGTTGGTCACTTGTCCCGTGACTGCAGCCAAGAGACCTCCGAGGCTCGTAGATGTTACGAGTGCAAGCAAGAGGGTCACGAGAAGCTTGATTGCCCTTTGAGAAAGAAGGCTTTCGGCCAAGAATAAATTCAGTGCTTGATGCACGGCACATGAACTACATCGAGGGCGACAAATCAACATCTACGATCAGAAGCTACGACGAAACGTAAATCCACGGGGTATTTTCGAAGGGTAGTCATCTCATTCAAGGATTGCGAGAAGGACAACTTCTTTGTATAATTGTTCCCACTTTTGCGACTTCTTCAAAATATGTCGCCTTTTCATTTTTCTATTTCCTTTTGAAAAATAATTCCTACTCCTCTTTTGGAGTCATATGTTGCGTTGCTTCATATCTGAGTTTAGAGTTTGGCCTTTTGCTACTCTGGCACAACCTATCGGGTTTTCACGGATGGGTTTAAAAAAAGTCATAGCACTCAAGTTATTTGCGGGTTTTCTATTTTATTTGCGAAGGATGAAGTTTCGAGGATGATTGATGCTAGATTCCCCACAAATTTCCATGATGTAAAGGAAAGAAAGGAGATTTATGGATTGCTGGAGATGCTGGAGCATATGATTCATGCGGCTACGACATAGGTTTTATGAAGATTGATATCGATGGATAAAGATATCTGGTGGGCACTGTCAAGGGACACTGGAGCAGCATGCATGCATGCGAGGGGTCGAATAAAGTAAAGCACTTGAGAATAAGATTAAGAAATAAAATGAAATGAAGACGAAGATATTTGGAGGTTGATTATTGCATATTTGAATTGGAATTTGGATTGTGTGATGTATGATGTATGATGTATATTTGTTTTTCAATTTTTGTTGAAATTTGTATGTTGACGTAAATGGAATGGAATGGATTAGTATGGATTTCTATATAAATATATATATAGATATATATAGGTATATATAGGTATATATAGGTAGGTATATAGGTAGGTATATATGGGTATAGGTATATATGGGTACAGGTATATATGGGTATAGGTATATATGGGTACAGGTATATATGGGTATAGGTATACCCCTATTAGGGAGGAGGGGGGAGAGGAGGAAGGTAATGATAGACGGTAGATGGTAGATGGTAGATAGAGAATCTCTTATTTTATCTTATCTTATTTTATCTCATCTCATCTCATGTTGTCTGGTCGTATCTTGGTTTTCCTATTTTCTTTTCTTTTCTTTTCTTTTCTTTATTAGGTAGGTAGGTAGTAGGTAGGTAGGTAGGTAGGTAGGTAGGTAGTAGGTAGGTAGGTAGGTAGGTAGGTAGGTAGGTAGGTAGTAGGTAGGTAGGTATCTATACCCCTATTAGGAGGGAGGGGAGAGAGGAGGGATGGAAAGGGGGAAGGAGGAGGGGGGAGAGGAAGGATGCAGCTCTAGGTAGAGCACCAGATCTATTCCTCAACCAAACTTTGAAACCTTGAGATCATGAGATTATTGGGATTTTATTTTATTCTATTCTATTTTATTCTATTCTATTCTAGTTCGTTGAGTTGAGTTGAGTTAAGAATTATACATACACCCATCCTATGCGATATTTGACTCCCACTCTAGTCTCTAGCCCATTCTCAAGCTCGCTAAAAAGGCCATGGCATAGAAGTCTTATTTCTATATAGGAAGACTAAGGGTTGCGAGAGATTAGGGCTTTCGACTAAATACATAGATAGGTAGTTAGTAGATGCTTGATTCCTCGGGCTTAGAAGAGCTTTCTTTATATTGTATTATTATCGGGGTTTTTTTTTAATCAATTGACTCTTTTTCTTTTTCTCTTCTTTTTCTCTTCTTTTTCTCTTCTTTTTCTCTTCTTTTTCTCTTCTTTTTCTCTTCTTTTTCTCTTCTTTTCTCTCAGACGGGCTCTCTCTCTCTCTCTCTCAGGCGCGCTCTTCTAGTGAGCTATAATTCCCCAAGAAATAATTTCCCTTCTATAGGTAATTATTCTTTCGAATGAGTTCTTCCACCCTTACCTAAGTAATCTCAACAGTCTAGCTATATAATTTAATTTAACCTAACATCTCTCAGGCAGGACTCTGCTGAGTGAGGAGTGAGGAGTGAGTATGCTCATGATCTGGATATCTTTATCTACCTATCTATCTACCTCCTTATACCTCCTTATACCTCTTAATATTAACATATAAAATGACCCCGACGGCGAATACAAGAAAAACAAAAGTACAAAGAAGACCCGGGGTCTAAGGGAACAAGAAGAGAGAGATCTCGCAGCATCATAATGTATTGCATGTATTTGATATCTAACTAGGTAGGCATCTATCTACTTATCTACTCTCCGAACGTGCGATACACATCTGCTCTCCCTATGTCTACTGTATTGCGCGTATGTATAATATAATTTTTTATCATCATCCATCCATCCATTCATCCATGCATCAATCCATTCATGCATTGCCCCATCCATCCATGATCATCAATTGTATCCCAAAGCCATCAAGTCACGCCATCAGTTTTTTTTTTATTCCTCCATTTTAAATGTACCCGTAAGTTCGTTTCCTTTCCCTTTCCATTCAAATTCAAATCCATCCCATTCCATCCTATCCCATTCCATGCAAACCGTAATCAAAGAAGCGAAATCAGAAGATGCAAAAGTCGAAATTAGCAATGCAAGTAAGGTGAGCGACCGATTTGAAATCGGAGAATCCATCCCTGAGTAAAAACGAAGTAGGTATCCCCAAAGTCGATCGGATCTATGTTGAGAATAACTCCTCTCTCATCATATGCCAAACTCTCAGGCAAGAAAGATCCATCTCAACCGTCCCATCAACCAAGATGAAACCGAAGCTCATCCATCTCACGGCACTCATCAAAGAGTAAACCTCCGATCATCCCTAACCTCCACATTCATGATCCGGGTACCTCTTCCTCTCCCACCCTCCTTGACACAATCCTCCTCTGCATCGGCACTTTCTTCCCACAAACCTTCCTCGTCCTTGATCTTCCGCTCTTCCTTACACTTCTTGCAAATTTCAAACATGTCTCCACTGCTGCTCTCCCAGTGACATTGACTACCGCGACGATTTCGCCAAAACGCAGCGCGGGGACGATTTTCCCAGCTCCATCGGGGAAGACGCAACAAGCCTTGTGCGATATCATTCATAGTCATGGAACGGGGAAGACCAGGATCGTAGCGTTGAGCATTGCTGAGTTCTTCACGGTGTTCTCGATGGACTCGATCGTTGATGTTCAAGTTGGGATAGGGCGGAAAGTTAGGGTGACTAAGAGGGCGAGGGCCAGCTAAAGATTCCAAGGGGCGCACATTGCTATTAGACCGGGATGGAGATCGGTTAACGTTCATACTTCTGTTAATTTCCGATATCATACTTGTTGGTCGATTCGATACAAGTGCGTTATCTTTTATGCGGGTTTGGATACGCATAAATGGTATCATGGAAAGACCGATAGCGGCGAAGATAATGGAGCAGATATAGACATGTCGATAAGGGAGAGTTGGGTCTTCGATACTGGCTGTGGTGGAAGCTGCGGTGTTGAAGACGGCGGATGTAATGGCTAGACCAATGGTTATAGAGAGTCTATAGGCTGTTTGAATAATTCCGACACCGAGGGAAGCTTGAGTTGGCATTTGTTTATTTGCGTATAGCTGTGATTTGTTAAAAGGTGTAGTAATGAATGCAGACGATTAGATGAGGGGGAAGGATAAAAGTACTGGGTGAGAAAGATAGGTGAAACTTACATTTGCGACGATGAATTGAAAGTCTGCACCAATGACTGTGATAACAAGAGCGGGAAACAAAAACTGCCAATATGATGTATCTTTTTTGATGCACAGTAACAAGACCGCACCAGCAAGATACATCACAGATCCAATACCCATCACGATCGTTCCATGAACCTTTTGCACAAGCCACTGACCCATAAAGCTCCAGACGACACCTGCGACTGCCTGGGGTAGCATCCGGGCAGCAATTTGTAAAGGCGTGTAATGCTGTACATTTTGCATGTACAGTGCAACCCAGAATTCGTTTGTGATGAAAGACATGTATCCGAATCCCATACATATTACACAGAGACTAAAATTGCCATTACGCCAGACGGAGAGATCGAGGAGAGGATGTTCGTAGAAGTATTCCCAGACAATAAAACCGAGCATAAATAATATGCCGAATACAAGCAAGAGAATGACGTGTACTGATGTCCAACCACTTTGAGGTCCTTCCCTGTAAAGTTGTTAGTCATAGGCATGATCGAGATTTGTTTTGAATAAAAACTTACGTTAGCCCCGCAGATATCAAAGCTACTCCTAAGACAATGAATAGTGAGCCAGCATAATCGAATTGTCGAACAGCTTGTGCTCGGTTCCCCAGTCTCGTGATGACTGGTACCGTCCAGAAAGCAAGTATAGCCATAAAAAAGAAGAAGACGGCCATGACCATAAAACTCGCTCTCCATCCATAGTATTTGACCGCCAGACCAGAAGAAATACTCCCTAGGATGAAACCAACCGGGTTTCCAGTCCCCAGAGCTCCACATGCCATATTTCTTCGACGACCTTCTGGATAAGCGGCGAAAAGAATACCGAGTGCTGGGGGAGCGATTACTGCAGTGCCTAATCCAAGAAAACCGCAGACGACGATCAGTTCGATTGGACCAGGACTCCAGGCGGCGATGAGGGAAAATGCGCTCAAGAATAGTATTCCGATGAGTAGTTGTACCTTTCGACCAAGTTCATCGGCTACTTTACCGAAAAAAAGCATGAATGAACCACTACCAAGTCTACTTGATTGTTAGAAACTCATTGATCAAACCACCTTTGTGAACTCAAAAAGCATAGATCTAGATGGATAACGTACCCTACTGAAGCTGCTACCCACGTTACCTGAGGCGCGGTGGCGTTTAGACCTTTTCCAATTGTCTCGGTCATGATTAGAATAACACCTTGGATAACGGTCGTAGAGGATGATGCTAGCATGACTGTAAATACAAATGCCCATTCTTGAGCCCAGTTCGAAAAGTGTGAGGGTCGAGAATTTGCATCGCAGTCGGTCATAACTTCTACCACTCTTGCTTCTAGGTCGCATTCTTTATCAGTTGAATCTTCGGAATGGTAGGGGTTGAGGGAATGGGGGTTGGCAGAGATTGGTCCCGGACGTCCGCAACGAATTTCTTCCCGAGCAAGATAGATCGGGGGTGGAAAATCTTCAACGAGAGCAGGAAGCTCCGTGAGATTCTTTTCGAGATCCAGAGCGCCTGCCATTTTAATTTGTGTTCGGGAGTTTTCGTACTTGCCTGTTCATAAGGATCGAACTCTATACTGAGAGGTGGGAAGGTTAAATCTAGAAAGTCAAGGTACTCTTGCCTACTTCGCTTTATCGGTATTGTAGATTGGGTGTCCTTGCTGGAAGTTGTTTGAGGGTTTTGGTTTATTCCAGTTGGTTTTGACAACTGCAAAAACAAGTTGAGATTTGACTAATTTCAGGAGTTGATCAGAGAATCTGCGACGGTTGATGGAGAAGTGAGTGAGGATCTTGACCCACTTATCAACAGGACAGTAGGCTAGATTTGCGTCTCGGGATCAAAAAAAATACCGAAATTGGCAATCAGTTTTCCTCCAGTTGATTAAATGAATTTTTCGGTAAAGTTTTCAGGTGCGAAAGTACACTGCCGACATAGGTAGAAAAGGATGTGATTACCGACCCTCCGACAACCCTCAAGGTTTTGACCCTGGTATTTATTTTATTTTATATACAATTTAAGGGGATTATTGATAATAAGAGATATAAGATGCCAAGCCGGCCAGCGGGTATGTTTTCTTCGTGTCCTGCTTTTTTTATTGAGAGGTGGTAATTGGAGTCCTCTTTGTATGTATTGAGAGGTGTGAATTTGTTAAGAACATTTCAATTTCCACAAATCGATTTGGGGGAACAGCTGACTCGAAAGAGTATCTGTTAATGCAATAGTCACCGACGAAGATTCACTTCACTCCATTCTCCATTCTCCAACCTTGCGTCACCTTTCTGAAAAGATTTCTCATCATGGATATGATACAGTCTGAGATATTTCGAGGTTTGTGAAGGAATAGGGCAAGCGCGCTTCAAACTTGCCGGCGTAGAGCTCACAACCTGATGTTATATTGGAGGAAAGATCTACCTCGAAGTTGATAAAAGAAACTTGGACTTTTCGATAAATAACTTTTCCCAATAATATGTTCAACTAGTGGTCGAATCCTTCAACTGAATGACAAATCCCTCAACGGCATTTACAAAAGCCGAGGTAATTTGATGGTCTTTGGATATTTGAAAAAGCGGAGTGGGCGATTCGAATACGACTTCGATTTGAACAGAACAAGGTATGTTGGGGTATGATATGATGATTCACCTAAGTCACGCGTTTTGGACTCTCGGCGGTTGATGACAGCTATGGAAGGAGACTGTTGCAATAATTGGAAGGGCGAACGATATTCCATACGCCATCCCATACAACTATGGGAATGGCATCAGATTCGTGTCTCTAGGAGCCTATCCTCCTTTAATGAATGGTGGGATACCGGCATCTTAGCATAGGCCAACAGGTATCACTTGGAATACCTCAAAGAGAGTCATCCCGTTATCACGACTTCGAGATATTTGTGGGCGACTTTCATCTGCTGGAAATGATCCTCATTTCACATCCTTTCTCTTGTACGAATCCAAAGGCGCAAAGGCTTAAAGTTTCATTCTTCATCTCCAAGAAATTCTGATGGTTATTCAATCATGTATGTCCATCATGTCTGGTATGTGGGCGCAATAAAGTACTAGCAAACACTTGTTCTGACTCTCAATTCATCCTTTCAATAACTTTATGAGCATATGATTATTGGCAAGGTAAGCTATAGCATCTTGTAGGCGCGTGGCACAATACAAGGTGGTATTATGGAATGGAGGGAGTTAAGGATGTTGTTATTTTTCTAAGCTTGTCTGAGATTGTTTATTGTCGGCAATTCTCCGGCAAAGCTGCCCTTCACAACTCCGGAGATTGAGGAAAGTTTTGCCGACATTAGTAAACATAGACTGACCCCAAGCTAGTCTTTCACTACCCCCTTCATTTCGTCTATTTGATATCCCAATTGTTGGAGATACTCCACAAAAACTTCACCTGTTCTTCATCAGCAAAATTCGGTCCTGATCCAATATTCAGTGTCCATTAGAACTGATACTAGAGGTTTCATTGACATCACTGTCTGATTCCTTGAATTTGGGCATACTGGACCAATATTAACCTACAATTGCCTTTCCTAAAGACACATAATCCACGCATGTTTGTCCTCAATTTCCCGCTAACCTCAATGGCCTCAAAGCTGCTGCCGGGGGTGGAGGGGGAGGTTGAAATCTAGCATTTAGGCACAGCTTTCGTCTGCAGCCAATGACGAAATCGCCAAGCAGAAGAACTTCAAAGAGATCCACACAGTATCCTTAAAACTATAGCATTTATCCTAGTTACGGGTTAAGAGCTGCACTTCCTATGACTGCCTATTGGCACGATATGTCCCAAAGGGCCACCATATCCACGTATACTGCTCTCCCATACTTCGTAAGTAGGCGACCACAAACCGTGGGGGAGTACATTGAATGTCACTGTTCGGAAGTAATTGACCCGACAAAGGCTCATCTCTTGAACCTGCTTAATCCATCTTCCGCGGGCGGCGATATTTGGGGCTAGCTTTTGCTTCATCAAGGGCCGGTGTACAGAACAGGATATATGAGTCCAACTTAAGCTAGGCTAGGATTCTCAAAGCTACCTACTGCTTGTTCTCACAACAGTTCATGTAACCCCATACCCCGCTATCGACTCAGTCTCGCCAAACTTTTGGAAACCCCTGCCAATGTTGCAATACCTGGGGATCACGGATAACCTTAGCCAACCGAGCCCAACCTCTAGTAAGTTTGACTGCATGTTTCCTTAATTTGATTGACCGAAAATTAATTGATTTCCTTAATTTGATTCACCGAAGATTAATTGATCCCCACATGATGATATAGGTCACCAAGGTTCTCCATGGTCGGAAGCAAGGCACGAAATGAAAATTCTGGGGTAGTCTAGTGGTTCCCCATGATGGAGATAGTACGCTCGTGGTATCATCATTGTACGATCTATAAGTTGACTTTCTACCATTATAAACATCTGAAGAGTATAGCACAAAATTCATGCGAACAACTCTTGGTTCATATCCTCCTAGAATATTAATCGTCTACTGCTTCGTCCTCGTTCAAGCGTTCGCTCATTGTTAAATTTGTTGGCGTGATCGCAAGGATTAACTTAGAGCCCGTCTTCCGATTCCTACCTTGGCTGTTGGTATCACTACATAAATTGTAGTACGAGTTCGTGTACCAAGGTATTTTCGCCGCTGGCATATTGTCTTTCTCCCCCATGAAGCCGACGCACGCAATAGATACAATGGCGGGAAGCAAACAAGGAGAGGAAGCTCAAGTTACTCAACTGGAGCAATCTCCCATTCAACAAAGCAGCCCTCAATTCAATAACCTCTCTCCGCAATCTTCAACCTTACCATGGAAATCTTTGCAGGATAAACAGCCGGATGGTGATACCGCTCTTGCGTTGTTTCAAGATACCGAACAATTGCATCAGGCGATTGATCCAGTGGAAGAGAGAAAGTTAATCAAAAAGATTGATATGGTTATTTTGCCATGTTTAGCTATTTGTTATACCTTTTATTATGTACGATGATATCTTTTGATCTCTCCCCACCCTCTCTATCTAGGACATCATAAGTTCTGATACAATTTAGATTGACAAAACCACACTGTCATATGCAGCGATCTTCGGTATCAAAGATGATCTGAATCTTCAAGGAACCGAATATTCATGGCTCTCCAGTATTTTCTATTTCGGTTGGCTCGCCTGGGCCTTCCCAACCAATTATCTCATGCAAAAGTTCCCAGTTGGGAAATACCTCGCCGTCAACATCTTCATCTGGGGAGTGTTACTCATGTGCCAAGGCAAGAAATTTCCTTCTCACCCTCCATACATTTAACAAGCTAACCCCCAAACTAGCCGCAGCACGCAACTTCACCGAACTGGCAATTCTTCGTGCCCTATCCGGCGCCGCAGAAGGCTGTAGCGACTCTTCCTTCATGATCATAACCTCGATGTGGTACACACGGCGCGAACAACCCATCCGAATCGGGCTCTGGTACACTGCCAACGGAGTAGGGATCGCACTGGGAGGACTCATCGGGTATGGAATTGGCAATATTCGCGGATCCTTAGCATCATGGAAATATGAGTTTTTGATCGTCGGAGCCTGCTGTTGCATTTGGGGAATCGTGCTTTGGATTTTCCTGCCCGATAGTCCGGTGACGGCAACAGTGTTGAGTATTGAGGAGAAGCGGATGGCGGTCGAGAGACTCCGGGAAAATCAGACGGGCGTGGAGAATAAAATGTTCAAGTGGGTGCAGGTTAAGGAGTGGGCCATGGATTATAAAACTTACATGTTCTTTTTGATTGGGTTGGTGGCCAACATTCCCAATGGGGGGATTAGTAATTTCGGGACTCTTATTATCAAGGGATTTGGATATTCTACTCGTAAGTTCTCCCCCAAACTAAATCTCACGGATCGTAACTCACTCATGAATGATAGTCATAACAACCCTAATGCAAATTCCCTACGGCGCGATAATAGCCCTCGGCATCCTCACCTGCGTATTTCTCAACGACCGCCTCCCACCCAACAATCGATGTCTCATGATCGCCCTCTTCATGCTCCCCAACATCACCGGGGCATTCGGGCTGCAATTTCTCCCATCAACGCACCAAGTGCCGCGTCTCATCATGTACTATCTAACCGGATTCTACAACGCGTCTTTCGTTCTCTTACTCTCCATCCTAACGGCCAACACCGCGGGGCACACGAAGAAAATCCTCACCAACGCGACGCTATTTATCGGGTTCTGCGTCGGCAACATCGCGGGACCTTTCTTTTACAAGAGTTCCCAAGCCCCGAAATATACGTTGGGGATTTGGAGTATTATTGTTTGTCATTTGTTGGAAGTGGTTTTGATCTTGATGTTGAGGGGTTTGCTCAAGAGGGATAATCGGAAGAGAGATGTTATGCAGGGCCTTGATGTGAAGAGGAGAGTTGGGGAGGGACAGGGACAGGGACAGGGTCGAGGTGATGAGTTTACAAATGAGGATGTAGAGGAGAGGAGAAGGAGGGATTTGGATGTTACCGCTTTTGCGGATATGACGGATAGAGAGAATCTGAATTTTAGGTATATCTTTTAGAAGGGATTGGGATTGGGTCTGGGACAGGTATATCTTGCCTGTGGGTTGTTTAATGGTATGGATATGGCATTGGATGGAAATACCGAGTGGCTTTGAAAGTTTAGAAATCATATCGATTAATATTTGTATATAGCTACGTAAATATGGGAACAAGACAAAGAACTCCTCATTTTAAATATCCAGATAGAGGTAAGAAATTCTTCATTCGCTCAATAAATATAAATAAATATTCATGATGATATCGATCCACCAAGCCATGGGGAGAATTACATCCAAAGCCAAATCAAAAATCGAGCCGAGAAATAAAATCAAACAGCCATGATAACTTTTGACTTTTACTCATGCTCGCCCCCCGAATCCCAATATATAATATGAGAAATCACCAATTCTGTACTTTCCAATGGTGGTGGAAAAAATAAACATCCAAGAATCATAGAAGAAACTAGGAAAAACGTGGGGGCATATGCAGCTACAACTGGTGAACCGATCACAACTGGTGAACCGATCAAGAATCCAATCCTCCGTCCTGCAAAGGTAAATCCATACATCCACATAAGTACTAAAAATTCATGCCACAATAATCATGAAATGACGAGACTGAATGTATGTATGCAAGCACGAAGGAGTCACAATATTGCTCGTGATATTTTTCGAAAGTAAGGTAAGTAAAGTAAAGTAGATTCAATCATAGTTCGTAGGGAGCACTTTTGTCTAAACGGTCGAGGCGCCTAAAAAAAGTATTCTCAGAAACCACCACCACCTCCCCCCCTCCAAAAACCACCCACCACCTGGAAAAGAAAAGAAAAGAAAAGAAAAGAAATATTGGAAAGAAAGATTGAAAGAATGAAAGAATCCACACTGCAATCCATCCAAATTAATCATCAATTAATTCCATCCCCAGCTCCAGCCCCTGCAGTCGTAGAATCTGAGAGTAAAGAAAGGAAGGTAAGGTAAGGTAAGTAAATCCCCCATCATCCATCCATCCATCCAAAGCTAAGAAAATTCACATCTTGCGTTCCGTCCCTTACGATCCGACCCGATCCATCCATTCATTCATGTGCATTCCCCTAGTCAAGCCATGCATACCAAGGTACTTTGATATGGCGATGGCCATTTACCAGGTAAACAATCAAGCACAAGCACAGCTCAAAAAGCCACTCCCATGATACCACTTCCCACCATCCAGAACGCCCGTGCCCACACAAGTGCCGACGCTCTGAGTACCATCCTCAGGAGCCACACCGAGATCAAAAGTTTCCGAGGCCGAGCCGCTGCAATCGGTATTGCCTCTCCAGAGACTAAACGAGCAGTCTGTGCCGGCGGGAAAGAGCATGAGGCCTTGCGTGGTGATGTTGATGCAGACGCCCGCGGTGATGTTGCCTTGGTAGACATCGACGCCGCATTGCGTGGGGGAGGAGTAGCCTTGGTAGTAGTCGAGGCGGGTGGTGAGGGTGGAGCAGGTGGAGGTGGGGGTTTGGGGCGCGGGGAGGGGAGAGGCGAGGACGCTGGAGAGGAGGGTGAGGGGGAGGATAGTCTGAGGTCTGGTTAGTGTGGGGGTTGGGATATTTGATAGGGAGGGGGACGGACTGTGAAGAGCATTTTGAATAAGTTTGGATTGGAGATTGGGTTGAGTGGGTTATTAAGATGGTGATGAGTGTTTGAGTGGGAGTTGGAGTTGTGTGGAAGTTGCAGTTGTGTGGAAGTTGTAGATGAGTTTAAGTTGGAGTTGAATGTGAGTTGTAATTGTGTGATGATGAATGATGGAAAGCTCAATGAAGAGAGAGGGGACCCCCATATATATAGTGTTGAACGAGGCCAGCAGCCGTATGAGCCGCCGTAGAATGGTCTAAGGACCTAATAAGGCCTAGCGGCATTTC
This sequence comes from Ciborinia camelliae, assembly GCA_025890175.1. Lineage (NCBI taxonomy): Eukaryota > Fungi > Ascomycota > Leotiomycetes > Helotiales > Sclerotiniaceae > Ciborinia > Ciborinia camelliae. The sequence goes on from JANPYM010000004.1 coordinate 2,888,100, forward strand.
CCTCAAGGTGAAGCATGTAAAGGTTTGCAATATCGAAGACTCTAGTTCTTGAGTTAATCTACAAACATTAAAACTAGACCCTAATTGGCACTATTCGTTTCACACGTGATCTGTGATTTCAACATATAGGTAGTCATCTCTATCGTATCTCAGCTCATCACACAAAATCTCTCACCTTCGCCCCTCAGCACCATTTCCAAGACATAACAATATCGAGTAACGTTGAATCAAGCTCGCCTACTGAACCCACCCCCATGCAAGTGACACGACACAACATGACCATCCAAGGCATTAGCCCTGTATACACATTGCATCCCGGACGGACGCTGCCTCCCGCAGCACAGCTAGATGCATGAATATGCAGGTCGTCTCTTCTAATTCTATACGACAGCCTGGCAGTTGAAATGACGGGCCGATTGCAACGCACGTTGTGAAAGCATGAGAGCCTCGTATCATTAAGATCCTTTCTATACAATATCAAAAGATAGAGGCGAACTCCCAAAATATGGTTCACTTGCACTGGCAATGGCAGAACTGATTACATGATCTTATCTTCTGGCTTCTGAAAACTCAGATAAGCAGGATGACGTACTCCGTCATACATATGCTGACTCAAAGTCCAGCTCGTATACTGAATAATACACCGCGGGAGGTTCTAGTCAGACAATGGGATGAAATTTCGACAAATAGTGGCCAGTGGTTTCCTCGGCGTTTGTACACACTACTAATCATGTCAAGTAACTCTGCTGATAAACATGCCATGCTGCTGATTAACTTCAGCCCATGGACTCGGTTTGCGCCGCCTCGCCTCACCCAATTCCAGTGGCATGTCTCGTATTTAGCCAGGTTGTTGACAGCTTGAAAAGGTGTTTTAATCCTTACATAGCTCAGTCCGACACTGTCCGATAGGTTATTCGGACAATATTGATGGACCTGCATATGCATCTGCCTGATACTGGGAACTGAAAATGAAACGTACATGCAGATCGATACTACTCAATAGTTTTCTGCGGAATCCTTGATAGCTGAGGAGGGAGGACCAAAAGGTTCTAGAGCATAGGTATTCTATGTACAATAGCCAAGCATGGTAAAAACGTGAAAAGTACTGTAACTAGGAGTGGCTAGCCGTGTGCTGATTTAAGCGATCCATTCTACTGGACTTTCAACGCCCGGGAACTACTAGCTAGGTAACATCAAGGTTACTTACATCTTAAAACCGTTCGGGGTTACTGTGTCTCCGTTCCGTAAGCTTTGCAAAGAAAAAGAAAAAGAAAAAAATATATTCCGAAAGGTCCCGCTTCATACGAAGAAATTCTTCAAGTTAATGAGAAAGATTAGGAAGAAGACTTTCTTCGTAACGTTGCTTGCGAGAATAACTCGTAATAACTCGTAAGATAGATAGCAGAGTAGGATGATAAAATCTAACAGGGTGATAAGAGAACTGCCAGTATTCAAGTAGAATTTTCACATGTTGCTGAAATATATCGTATATCTCCGTTAACATAACACAATAGTAGTTACTAATTAGTTGGTGATAATTATAGACGATATGATACGAATCTGCGCCGAGACTTTAGCTGCAGGAAGTTTCCTATCTCGGTACGGGCCGTGCATTGCATTACATAGGGAACTGTTGAATCAATTTATATTTAATGTATGGCAGACTGCTCGGTCATATAAAACCGCCGAAGTCAACATCGAATATGTATGATCTGCGAAAAGTATCGTGTCGCTGTGTTCCGTTGAAGGTGTGGGATGATTGTTAAGCGACGCAGACATCTATTGAAAATTTTAACCCCTCATCTACTGAAAATTTCAACCCCTCTCTTAGTTACTTGTGTTCCGAGATAGAGATTTGGATGCAAATAGCTCATATCGCATAGCTCATATCGCTCTTTAAGGCAGGTAGGTGGTAACGCAGATGGTGGAAGGGTTGCCAGATACTGTTGAAATACACGGGAAAAGGTGTCGATCACTGTGTTACGATGGTATTTGGCGTTAAGCCAAAAACCGTTACACCCTCCATAAACGCCACTTATAACCTTTGAGAGAAATATCACTTACCTCCATAACCCCTTTCGTTCATCCGACATACGAAGAATGGAACCAGGCTTGCATAAGACCATGTTGTTGAACATTGAATATGAATGTATTGCATCTTATTTCTGTAGTGAAATCACAACGAACGCCTTATTCCTTGAGAGATACACGCTTCAATTCCAATTCTTCGTGAAAAAATCATGCAGCTCTTCTAGCTGTGGTGCTCATTAATGTAATTTTCTTTCCCTTTTTCTTCTTTCCTTGAGGTGGGGGCGTAGCACTTGAACTACTTTCTCCGTTCAAGGAAGCTGCTTGAACTTGAGCAATCAGCGCATTCTCTGCTTGAAGGTCTTGTTCCCAAGTTTGTAGCCAACCATCATCAGCATTATCATTTTGAGGATGAAGATCGGGCAAGGATGGTGTTACCAAAGTTGTTCCCCAAACAGTTTTTGGTGCAGGAGGACTCGTAGATGGTGAAGCCAATGCTCCGAAAGAAGAGCCTTGACGTGATGTCCAAGGAGGAGATGCATTGATCGGGTCAATATACGTCGATGCGAGCTGGGCGTAATCAGAATCGGAATAGCTTTCCGGGGACATCTCGGGTTGCTTTTGTCTAGCATGAGCCCAACGTGCGTTGTCCTCTGCCTTCTCAGCACGCTGCCTATCTTTCTCTTCTCGAATTTCCTTGTCCCTGTTACGTTTTCTCCGTCGCTCAATATCCTCTTTGAACTGATTCAAAATTTCCGGTTGAACAACATCCGTCCAATTGCATTCGAGAAATCCTACTTCGCATCCAAATGGCAAGTGCGCCAGATATTTGGTTCTCTTTCGTAGTTCATCATCCATTACACAAGTGGATACACGCTCAACTCGGGGAAGTAATGTTGAAGGAAATGAGGCGAAATTGCCGAAAGCGGACTTGAGAATCCTGATATCGAGGGGAGCGAGATAATAATGGAGAAGAGATTGATAAAAGAAGTATGGGGCATCTGGGGAGTGCCCGTCGTTTTGGCGGGTATTCTTTGGATGCGATTGTGAAGGATTTGCGGTTGGAACGGGATGAGACGAAGATGGCAGTGGAGTTGTTTCCGAATCTGATTGGAAAGGAACGGCTGATGGAGATAGTGTTGAAGGAGAGGTATACAGGTCTGATTTTGAAGCATGCTGAACAAAGTACATTTCTGGAGCATCTTCATCGATGGGGTTGAATTGTATGGGTTGCTTCTTAGGTTTCTTCTCTGTCGGCTGGCTTGGTGGGGGAGGTGGTCCACCGATACCTTTGATTTTCTCCTTTGCGTCATTTACAGAATTGACCGCTTTCCTAGTCCACTCGGGTTCCTCTCCAAACATCAATTCGTCTTCATTTTCTTGTTGCTTCAATGCTTCGATTTCCAACTCGAATTGTTCCATCATATATTCTTCACTTCCTTTCATGATTCGAGCATAATCCGTAACTTCGGCAGCAAAATACCATGGAATATCTTCCGACTTATCGAGCACATCGGCACCATCCCTTGGCAGGGCCAAAGTACTTCCAGGTTGTCGCATAACTAGTCGTAATACAACATCTTCTCCTTCACGAGGGGCCGGACCTTCTTGACCAGTATACCATCTAACGGGTCTGGTTTCTGAACTATAGATAGTATCCCAACAGATTGGGCATGACTTCCATCGAGCTTTTTTCTCCGGGGGAGGATTTGCATCGTCGGTGGAATGCATGTAACGAATGAGACATGGTAAACAAAATATGTGCCCGCATTTTGCCATTCGAGGGGCCACAGGATGTGAGAGGCAGATTGGGCACGATGCGTCTTGCGATTCGGCGGATGCAAGAATTTGTAGAACATCATTCCAGTCCAAATGTTTGTCCGCGAATAGAGCTTGCTGCTTGTAATTCCCATCTGGTTTGACTATGAATCGATAGTTTGCATGAATATATCTGCTCAAATGTCAGATGAGCTCAAAAGTATGGTCTCACACTACAAACCTCGCCTTGTCACTAGAGTGGTGACCAGATCCAATTCCATATATATTCCCACGTCTTGGCCCTCTTGAAATAGTGTTTCGATAATCTTGTGGCCTAGGAGGAAGAGTAAAGTTCATAAGATGTGTGATTGACGTCTGCCCTCTTCGACTGTTTGCATTTCTCATAGCCGCCTAGGGAAATTAGTTCTGAATAAATAAATGCGTGCTGTTGGGCGTGAGACTTACGGATTCCGCCATGGCATCCTCATCCGCGAGCCTAGGTTTCTTGGAATTCCTATGTTGCTTCCGTTGACTTTGATTGTTTCTAGCAGACGCAGGTATCACACTTGAATGACTACCAGAGCGCCTTGTATTTGACTCGAAGCTTGGAGATGTAATTTGGCTCTGCTGCTGTTGAATGGGAGTATGGGATGATGCAGTATTGAGAGATTTTCCGCCGGGCGAAGACGCGCTTTGCGGAACGGGGTTCATAGTTTAAATTGGATCGAGGTAAAGAGAGAAGTAGTAGTAGGTCATAGGATTCAGGAATCAGAATGACCTATTTGAATTGCCCTACAAACTTTATCTGATGTTGATGACTGATGAAGCTGTTGGAGTAGTTTCCAAGGTTCGACTGACGGGGATAACTCTCTGATAAGACGATTGATTGCTCTTGATACCTTTTGCTTGTGTCTGCCTGTAGATTATTCAATACAAAATGAAAATGATTGAACAAAAGGAATGAGATATTGGAATTGAGGATAAGTAAATGTTTTACTACAAAAAAGAAAAGGAAATTTTGTATTGCCTGTGGTTGTTGGAAGAGGTTTTCAGACGCCACAAGGACGCTGTTGATTGTAGAGTCCTGCTATGAGGGGCGATGTGACTATTATCGGGGGAATTGGTATTATTCGGTACACTTTAAAGACCATAGATGCAATTTCGTGGTTCCAACTTTATATATACAGAATATAGAGTATATTACGAATAATGGTGAATCTATAAAGTATTCGATGAAGATTTATTAATAAATCCAATCAATCCATTTGATAGGATAGGTATTTCAAAGCATCGCATATCTACCTAGTAGCTCCAGGGCTAGGTAGGTACGAACTATCATCCATAAATTCATATATAATATAAATATAATATACGAAAAAATATATATATCATATATTAAAGATCCTTACTTTTCTTTGATTTTACTACCTCTTCCTTCTCTTCTCTTTTCTTCTCTTTTTCACATCAAAGCGTTCTTCAAAATTTGGGGAGGGGGAAAAGACTCTTGGCAAGGCTTTATTGTTCGGTTCAGTCATCAATCGACGTTAAGGTTCTTTTCGACTCCATAATTTTGGAGTAACAAGAATTGCTACTGTACTGTACTGTACAGTCGGAAATCTACCCCCCAAAAAACCAACAACATAACAACAACATATATTCTACCTACAACAGTTATATGAACAACTTTATACAGAGATATCTTTGAACATACCATTGTCGCGCGCTTCTAAGATATAAACATACTTTTTTTTAATTAATGCGCTAATATCTCGAAGATCAACTCGAAGGCTTCCCCCCCCCCCCAATCTAAAGAAAACCTGATATCAGCTCCAACTCCGCGCAACGGTCCTTCCTTCACTCCAAACCAACCTGGACAGGGTAGGTTTGGAAATAATAAACTTTAGCAAGCCGGCATGATGAACGGTCGTCATCTGCCGGCAGGGCAAGGCATGCAACAGGACATGGGAAGGAGGAGACCTTACAGTCATCAAGCTCAGCCATATCCACCGGCAGCGGCACCTCTGTACAATGCGTACATGCACCCGTACAACGCGAACTATTATCCACAACCATTTCCTCCACAATATCATAATCCGGGTATTCCTCAACAGTATAACCCATATCAACATTATGGACGTTCGCCGCCTCCAATGATGCCTCATTACGCTCATCCTCCACCTCCGTTACAACCCCAAGCACCACCTTTTACTCGACCCCAACCATCTCCTGCTATTGCTGCCTCTCACCCACCAGTAATTGCGTCGTCTTACCAACCATCTCCCGCACCTCCACCACCCCAAACTCCCTCAAGCCTCTCAACACAATCGTCCCATAATCTTTCTGCTGGACCTCTGACGCCTCCTACTCCTCAACCAACAATGCTCAAAACACCCCCTCGGTCTCCTTCTCCAGTTCTCACCCAATATATACCCTTTCAAGCACCAGTATGTTACACTCACAAAACTACTTTCTCAATTGCTGACATTATAACTAGTTGCCTTGGGTTACTCCTAATACTACTGCACCCTGGCCAACTAGACGGCGTCGGAAAAGGAAGCAGAGTCCTGAACTATCTACGAATCCTGTCGAGCTACCAAACTTAGACAAAGATGTCGATACTGAGGCGGAGAAGGAAGTCGAGGTCCCAGAGCCTGCCCCCGAAACACCCAC
>JANPYM010000004.1:2899718-2930083 GCA_025890175.1 Ciborinia camelliae
ATATGCAATATGCAATGGGTGGTCGGCGCTTGTTGTTGTTGGGGAGGAATCGGGCGCGCCAAAATGAAAAAAAAAGTGGAGTGTGAAAAGAGAAGTGTGAAAAGAGAAGTTCGTTGTATATTATTGGTCGGGCACGTGGCAGGCAGGTAGTAGGCTGGTGAGGTGTGGTGAGGTGTGGTGAGGTGGTGAGGTGAGGTGGTGAGGTGAGGTGGTGAGGTGAGGTGGTTCTTCGTTCGCTGCTAGCCCAGCTAGCCCAGCTAGCCGCCCACGTATGTCAATTTTATAACATCAGCGATACGTGAATAAATGAATGCATGAATGCATGAATGAATAAAAAGTTTTATATATGGATATGTGTGTGTGTGTGTGTATTGTGTTTGGGAGGGTTTGAGAGGGTTTGGGAGGGTTTGATGCGGTTTGGTGGGGTCGTCTGCGTGTGTTGGATGTATTGGTGAGAATGTATGTGCATATTGATGATGAGAGATAGGTAGGTAGGTAGGTATTTGATTCCTGGTTGGTTTCCTTATTTTTCTTAATTTCCTTATTTTACTTACTTTCCTTACTTATTGTTGTTGTTGTGAACCTATCTAGAGACCTACCTAGGGACGTACCTACATAATGTGTATAATATACTATACTAGATATTTTTATCGGGCAGGCGGGCGGGCGGACTGGCATTTTGCGCGCTGTGGTCTCTAGGTACCTGGGTATGGTGGATATGGTGGGTAAAAAGGGGGGTAAGGTAAAAAGGGGGGTAAAAAGGGGGGTAAGGTGGGTAAGGTGGGTATGTGTGTGTGTGTGTTTGAGGGGGAGGAAGGTAGGGAAGTGAGGTTAAAAAGGTAAGGTACTTGGTGAGGGAGGTAGGTAGGGTTGGTAAGGTACTTGGTGAGGTAAGGTATGTGTATAGGTAAGTGTGTGTGTGTGTGTTTGAGGGGGAAGGGAGGCGGGAAAGGGGGGGTAGGGAGGGAGAGAAGGAGGAAGGGGGAAGGAAGGTTGGAAGGAAGGAAGGTAGTTGCATGGGATTGGATGAGATGGGATTGGTAGAATGGAAGATCTGGGGTTTGTGGATGATAAGATTAGGAGTTTAATATAATGCAATGCAATACAATGTATGTAACGCAAGTGTGCGGAGGACTCGGGAGGTCGATTGATTGATTGATTGACTATATTGGATATTTCATGCACAAGGGATGTTTTCCAGTTGCTTTCATGCTTTTGTTCTTGTTGTTGTTTAGGGGATAGGGGATGGGGGATGATCTTTTTATTTTATTTCGAGGCGTGCTATTGGAGTGTTTGTGTGAATGTGTGAATGAGTGAATGGTGTTAATATGGATGGATAGTTATGGATTGTTATGTCGTTGATGGATATATATGTATGGTTATGATTATGGTTATTCATGATAGGATAGGATAGGAAATAAGCGGAAGATCTTTTGATGTAGTTGTGATTAGGACCTTAAGGACAACAAGGCATCCCAGTTCAGACACTAGCATGGCATTGGACCCCCATATAGTCACTTAGCTTCTAACGATGTGAAGACTCCCATCGTCTTCGATTTTGGAACCCTAACAGCTCGCCAAATCATCCACCGTGGTGCTCCAGGCTCTACGAGACCGAAGTCGTAATTGAGAATGAGCTGGGCAAGTACGACCTTTATGAAGGCAGTGGCATAGTAGCGCCCAGGACTAGTTTCCGCCCGTCTATGTTAGAATCGCTTATTTCGATATACTTATGCAGAGTGTCTCAAGACGAGATAGTTGCTTACCATGACATTCTTCTAGTACCCCACATCAAAAATGAATTGTCCACATCTGTGATCTTTGACGGCGTAGGTTGCTTTGCCCGTGCATCTGCCTTCGTGGAGTGCTCAAATTTCCGACGGAAAGGATGCTCAGACATATTATGGACTTACTTGATTCGACGGGAGTCAAACGCGCGGATTCCTTCATAAAGCTGTCGAGAAGAGGAAGACCCTTACCGCTACGCTCAAATTCGGCGTATTGGTCTTTCAGCTCTTCGCGCATGGGACCAATATCTTCAGGGTGAAAACAAAGGTCATGGATAGCATACACGATTGTCTGAGTTGTGCATCAGCTAGAGAATATATCACGCTAAAAGTAACAGAAAGCTTACAGTGGACAAAATATGCACGGAGCCAAACCATATTGTTATCAATTCATAAATGACACGCTCTGCGGACCATGGTTGTCCCTTAGGTGCTGTTTCAATGATCCAAGAGATAAAATCGGCCTGGTTTGCTATATCAAGTCTCCGGATCATCGACTTGAGATACTTTTAAACTTACATGCTTCGGAACAGTGTGTCCTATCTTCTGGAGCTCGCGTTCCCGAACATGTTCTTTGGCAACAGGGATGAGACAACTAAAGAAAGTCCGGTGGGCACTAAGACGGCGGCTCAGTATTCCGCCAACCAAACTATTTTTATACTTTTGTTAGCAACCCGCAATCTATTATTCAAAGAGTTGACTTACGGAAGCATAAATACGGGCATTAGTTTCACGATTTCGGCGTTGATAAGTGTCTGCTCGACATATGTCAGAGCTGAGGATATAAATTTGTCTTTGAATGCTGCCAAAATGTTAAGTCAACATGATATCTAGGAGAGGCACCGAAAGAAATATTCCGGGAAACAACCGTGTATCGGGGAAGTAAAGACGGTATTATTATCATACCAAGTTCTTTTCCAAATAACGAGTAGCCATTAAGCAGCGTTACGAGTTCCATCATCATTGGGTAGATCGGGGAGTATATCATCGCTAAAGGTTTTATCAGTATCACACCACTGGATGGAAGCTGCCCACTTACAGTTGACAACGGGGTTCTTCGCACGCATCTCACTAAATTTGGCATTCGTAAGAGTGCCCAAGTCTGGCAAGGGCTGGGGAAGATTGTTGGTGAGCCACTGGTGTACTTAGAATGCGCACGAAGCCGACCCCTTCCACGCCACGACGATCGAACCAGTTGAAGCCATTCATGGTATACAAAGGCTGCAGCATATGTTTGGTTGCCCCATTAAGGGAGAGGAAATTGGCGGGTGCATTGTCGAGCTCCTTTATGTGTGCTGGGTCAGAGACGAAGAGCATGCGTGCATCGGGTGCTAGGACTTCAAAAGGCTTCTCATGAGACTGGCATATGTTAGCTGGATCGAAAATCTATAGGCTGGATAACTATATGAACACCTTTCTGTAGCTCTCCTGTATGATACCTGGGCCGTTGAACAAGTACGCCCAAGCACGCATACGCCGTGTCACTAGTTTTGCAATCGGGTTCTGACCGAGGAGCCAAGAAGACGTGGACTTCGTATCAACCGATCTATTCTTGATCACAAATAGGAACAATACGAAGGCAAAGAGAATGAGGTATCCGCTCAGAGTATTGGCAGATATATGCGAGGTTGAGGGAGAGAAAGTCTGGGGAAGAGAGATTTGATCAATCGCCATGGCCAACTGATGGGATAGGTGCCAAAGAATGGAGAAATATCGGTTTGAAAAGAGGGAATATCTGAAGCCCAGAAACATAAATGTAGTATTCCGACTTAAATAGGATTTCACAAGCGTGGATCTAGAAAGTGGCGAGGTCAGAAAAAACTTCTCATCACTTTTACACTTCCTTCCTTACCTTCTTCCAGTTAGAAGATTTAGCACTCTCCAAAACTTCCTCGAGGCACTCCTCCTTCCCGTTATCTTTTCATCCCTCGTCCCCCTACCCCCTACCCCCTTCCAACATATTTCAACCACACGTAGCAAAATATTCCCTTCATTTCATCAAAGTTCTTCCACATACCCTTGGATTATTCAATGTGATTGTGAAAATGTACGAGGCTGGTGCGGCCCTCCTACCCTCTCTACTCTCCCCTAACAAACGTGGCAGCGCTTTCCCTATCGTACCATATGAAATCCCCCGTGTCCGGACTCTTCGATGTGCTTGCGAGAATTCTTCCTACGACCCTGTTATTTTCAATCTCATGCGGCGTTGCGGCACTTAAAAGCCCAATGATGAATCTTGGAATTCTCCTGTATCTCTCCTTTTGATTTCAACCGGTTGCCGGTTGCTTACTTGTGTTTACATAGCTACCAACGACTCATATACGCGTAGCTGTTACCGGGTTAGTGGTTCGTCACCTCGGTAAACTTCTCTCGACTAGTATCAGGAATAGCGAACCGATTTACATACAGCAAGACTCTCACAGTACCAGAAATCAGATCGGACCCAAGGGCAAGATTCGCTTCTCAAACCTACCCGCCTAACCATCCTCGTCCAGTTTCAAAAAGTCAAGTTCTTCCACTAATGAAACATGTGGAGTAATACAACAGACAGAGAAAACCTTCGGATGTCAATACCTTGCCTCGACTTCATGTTGTTGTGTGTAAGCAAGGAGACATGTCCTTCTTATCCGAGTCATCCGAATATCTCACAGGGGCGTCATTTAAGGCTGAACCAAGTTTTCACTACCGAATGTGACTATTCCTCACACGAACTAATAATATTCGGCATATAAGACGCCTTGGCCGTGTATAATATAATACTAATAGCCGTCGTGGGCTCCAGCCTCCGCTCCTACTGTTAATCAGAATTGGTCTATACGAGAAAATGGTCTGTACCAGAAAGTGGTCTGTACGGCTCCTCCCTATTGACAAATTGGATCAATTTATCCGAACTAAGCGTTTTCAGTTAAACCCCAAATTGTTGATCCTCCGAGTCATGGCGATATGACTAAAAACTTCAACCAGAAGTATAGTACAGGCACGTCAAAACAAAACTTGAACGAAGGACGAAATCAAGATGAGCTTCTAAATACTTCATGGAATTATGGATTGAATGACTGGAAACTGACATTGACGAAGACGATGGCAAGGCTCATCTACTTCAAACAAAACAAAGCATACGTTTTGGGATTTTTTTGCCATTCTACTACAAGCTAGTAGGCAACTATTTTAATTAACACCATGCTCGGGTGCTCCGCCCTGAGGACCCCAAACCGAACGTTCTTGCAACCATTCCAACTTTCCACTCTCTTTGTCTACTTTTGCAAACATGAAGCTTTCAAATTCGGTTTCTACCCCATCGACCTTGATTGTCCCAGTCATGTGCGCCGCCAGTCTGTCTCCATCGCGGAGAAATTGATCGCTATTCATTAAGAACACATCCGTGTCAGCTTCAAGTATGTTTGTCTTGGATTGGTGAAGAAGAGATGCTTAGTTCGAGGAGCTACTTACACAACTGGTTTATAATCACTAATCTTAGCTCGCCACTCCTCGATACCCTTAACGAAGACATCAAACTCCAAACGATTTCCGTTCATCAAGTGATAGAATGTGGGCAGTGAGGTGCTCTCGGCATAGAGCTTTGCTTCTGCGGGTGGACCAGTAAGACTCCACTCCATAGCGCGCTGGAAGCCTTCGATCGTGGATGAGTATTCGGACATGGTAGATGAGGGGTAATTTATTGAAAAATTCAGGGCGGTTGAGAACAACTGGCTGGGTTTATTCTCTCCTTCTTCTTCGGAAGAAAACTATGGATGATTTTTGCGAAAGATGAGAAGTCGGTCTGCTTGTGGTCTTTATGTTTGTGTCAAGTACGTGTGCTGTGCCTCTTAAATGGCAGTTGGAGTGCCGTTGGCTTGGGTGGGTATTGGGGATGTATAGTGGGGGCTGACACTAATAACCCTTGATTATGTGAACAAGCATTTTTTAAAATAGGTCAGTGGCGCGTGGTGTCACACCACCACCACACAAATCATATGTGTGAGAGTCCTCTTATTACCATCTTCACCGACTGGTGGCTACACGTAAATGTTGCCTGTTCTTCAATAAAAAATGGTGGTCAGACCAGTATCGTTTTTCAGAAGTCGCTGTGCCTGTTAGGCTCTGTTCTAGACCTTGGTTGCTGCATGTAGACCAGATACAATGTACTTCAAAAGCATTGAAAATAAAGATATCTAAAAGGCAGTAGGTTGAAGATCTTAATTTTAATTGGCTATTAAAATCTGATCAATTTGAGCCGTTTTTTTTATACTGAAACCCTATTCATTAGATCAAATCTATTGTATCAAAACTTTTCGAGTTGCAAAGACATCTGACACCCAACCAATGGCCAGGGTGGCCAATTCTTGTATTTGCAGATCGTAGAGACTAAAGCATCCAGAATTAATGAAATAAGATGCAGACAAAAGCTACCGGCCAATTTACCATTACAGTAGATATCGGCCGCATAATGTCCGTGGAGTAGCAAAACTCTGGCATCGTCGAGACGGTCATACTGACCTAGCATCTTCAACAATATACGTGCTCTTGCGGCACGTATGAGACCAAGAGTGCCTTATCCTGCGTGTGCCTCTTTCATGGACCTTGAATCTTCATCGATTCATGCAGTCTACCCTGTGCTATGCCTCTTTCCATACGCCTCGAATCTTCATTGAACCTTCTCCTCATTCTGTGCCTCTTTCTATATGCTTTGAGTCTTCGTCAATCCACGTAACCGCTTGTTAAACATAGATGTCTGTCGATCCAAATGCTTCGCCAGACAGGAGTTCTCAACATATTCCACCTTTTCCCTACCTTCAGCGGGCTCTCGGCTTCTCCAACTCACATGACACAATGAACTCATTTATTGATCTTTGTCAGGTCCCAGCAGCGCCCTCTCCGAATGGCCAATATAATTTTGTCAGCCCCGCTTCATTGGCGCCGGTTTTGATGGGCGTTATGGGAGTCCTGGGGGCATGGGGAATCATATTTACTGCCGCTAGATTCTACATCAATATCCGGGTACTGGGTTTGGATGACTGTAAGTGCAGGTAATTGTCAAATATAGACTTTTCATACATGTTTACCGTGTCTAATTACCTTGACCATAACATAGATTTCAACTTGATTTCTCTTTTCTTCTCGATAGCCATCTTGGGTATTGAGAGCACCCGTGAGTACTTCCCTGTGACCGAAGAAAACACGCCTATAGTGACTGATCAAATTGTCTTCGTACACAGAACTCAAGGTAGCACGCCATATCTGGGACGTACCAGCGTGCTTTTTCGATTCCGACAATGCAAGAGTGCTTTATTCAGGCTTTCGTACCTAGTAAAACCTACCATTGCTAATCAGTAACACAGGGTATTTACATTCCGGCAGTTCTCCTTCAGATCGGTTCCTTCTTCGCCAAAGCGTCCATTTTCTTCTTTTTCGTAGACTTTTCAAGATACACAATTGGATACGCATTGCCATATGGATTGGCCTGACAATCGACTTCTTGCTGTATGCGGTCGGTGTCGCGGTATCCACATACTATGAGACGCCGCGAGCCGGCGAGTCATGGGTTGCCATATTGGATGGGCGCACGTTGATCCCGCTTCGCTGGTGGCAGATTCAATCGGGCCTTACCATAGCGCTGGATGCGTATATCTTCATTTTGCCGCTGCCCGTTGTAGCAAGGCTAAACATGCCTATGCGACAACGGATTCAACTCATTGCCGTGTTTTCTCTCGCTCTCTTGTGAGTCTCAATCTAATATTTATGGCCACTCGGCCATTCTATTCCTTATAAATCTAATTTTTAACGGTTTAACAAAGGGGTATCGGGACAAGTATCGCTTCTCTGGTGGAGAGAATCAAAATCAAAACTGCCATCGACCAGACTTGGATATCCACCATCCTTTCTCTTTGCAGGTAAATCATTCCAAACTCTCCGGAACCGCCCTTCATGACCGGCTTTACTTGTGTGTTTTCGTGCAGCAAACTAATCGCAGCATTCTCTAGCGCCGTCGAGCTCAACGTAGCCATCATTGTATGCTCCGCGTCCGCTTTCGCTAGCTTTTCACGCACGCATCTAGTCAACCTGTCCGTCGTCAAGCTACTCCTCTCTACCTTCTCTACCAGCAGCAAGAACAAAACGTACGATTCGGAGGGTGCTATAAGCGGTGGCATATCTGGAAACAAGGCCATGCCACTTGACCGCAACCACCTATTGAATATCACGAGCTGACTGACAGGTGGAAATTGAGGAGCGAGGCTACTTCAGACCCAGACAAAGCTCAGCCAGCAGATTTGCCTGAAAATGGTATCGTACAAACACGGGATTTTGATCACCGTTCAGGGGAATGAAACGTATGAAAGTTACAAACCAAGATATACGAGATACAAGAGCGTGTTGTCGTCCAGTTTGCAGCGGGTGGATAACAGGCACTTGGTTGTTACCAAGTTTTATTACCGTGAGATATCTGAGAATATGAGCATGGGAGGACTCGCAGGGCCTAAAACGTATTCTATTATCATTAATAAATATATTTAAAAAACAATTGATATTTTATAAACGTTAGTATTTCCAAGGGATTAGATGCTGTGGCTTGACTGTGGCTTCCGGAGGATTGCTTAGTCATCCACTAAAATATTGTTTACTGGTTCAACCTTTAACTTGTAAACACACTCTCCTTTATCATATACTCAACTTCTTACAAAGTCAACATCAGCTATACAACGTCAAATCTACCCATATCTGGATCGATATCGAGTTATTCAAAAAGGCTTGCTTGCCTCTTTACTCCTCCTCTACATCATCAATTTTGATATAGAGTTTGGATCATTGAGGTTATTTTTGCTTCAATAATTCATATTCAACATGGCGACATCACTGAAGTTCTTCCCTCAATCCAGAGAGCCATTCGGACAAGTAGCAGTCATTATGGTGCGCTTAGGTCCACTTGACGAATTCAGGCTGAGAAACGTCCGAAAGGATATCTATGGACCAAGGATTCATAATAATAAAATTCCTCAATTGGAAATCATCCGCCAGTTGGGCACCTCGAACATTACATTTATCAGGCAGACGCTCTCTAAAATTGCGCGCAAACAATCGCGATTTAAAATTGCACTCACCAGCCCGTTTCTTGTAGACAGATCTACCACATTTAGTCTACACATGCTAGCCTATGCGCCTGAACTGAAATCCATGCGCACAAGAATCCGAGATGTTCTAAAGGACATCGTCACAGTAGGTAACCAAGATAAGAACCCTTTCTACGGAATTGAGTTCTCCACTGTTGGGGCCTACCATTGGCCTAATGACACCAAAATACTATTGAAATCACATATCCCAGCCGAAGAAGGAGACAGTTGGTTGGATCATGCAAAAGAGCAATGCCATAGGAGATTGAATCCTGTGACTGCGACCGGACTCACCCTGATAACATTTAATAACTATTATCGTGTCAAACGTCATGACAAGCGTGGCACAGTTTTGGCCCGGGTGCCTATCAAGTATCTGCTTGACTCAGAAATCGTTTACGAAGAATATCCATTCGAAGGCAACGAAGCAATTCAACCTTTCGATGCTAGCACACGTATTTAGCTAGGGTTTTACAAAGTAATCCCAATTTCTCATACAATAGGTACGCCATGAGATCACCTTTTGCATCCAAATTTTCTACTTTTATGATGTTTTTATCCATTATTCATTTTCGTATCTTCTCTATCCACTGTATGGATTTTAAGACTGACTATTCCAAAGTTGGATTCTATCCAAGATCTTAGCAAGTCTGCTATTCTTCTCCGCCTTGGTTCAGAGGAAGGCAAGAAGTCATTGAAAGACATAAGACTTGTTTTTCTTGATCTTATAAGTGCTGTAATTATGTTTGACTATATTCTGTGGAAGAACAACTCTATTTTCTAAGCAGACTGTATGAGAACAACTACAATAGCAACTTATGATCCCAACCATATGGATATTAAAGTTCGAGACCTGGGGTAACATTTATGTTGAGGCATTCTTGACGACGCTATGAGCCTCTTGATACTACCTCGGAGCAAGTATGAAGGGAAGAAAGTCTCCAGAGTAAAACTGGACGGGACTGATGTCTGCAAATTTATGCCACTATTTTTTTATAGATGAACAATAAATACCCATACCACAAGTTCGTACGCATTTGATAGAACCATGAATTTTCAAATTAGTAATTAATTCACAATCTACATTTATATTTACAGATTTAGCTGATCTATCTTCCTCTGTATACATCCTGGCAATTCGATTATAAGTTTCATCACGCCAGTGATTATACCAGTATTTCTATATATAAAACTACAAATTCAATTCATCATTCAAGTAATCTGAAGTTTCCAGTTTCCATCTCTATTCTCCTCTCCTCTTCTCTTTCTACTCCACCCTCCACTCAAGATGATATAATACACCACCGCGACATCCTTCCTTTCCATTCCTTTTCTTCCCCCCCTCTTCTTTCTTTTCTTTCTTTGGATACATAAAATAAATCACAACAGCAAGTGCCAGTCAATATCAATATCAATATCGAAAATATAAATCTTATTTAAAGACTGTAAACCCTCTTTTCAAGCAGGTCTGGCTGGCTGGCTGAGGAAAAGATACCCGGAGTAAACCCGAAGGGTTATACAAGTACCGGCCGGCCGGTATCTCGGGTAAAAACTTAAAAATGAAAAACTCTATAAAAAAATATAAAAAGGTAAATACGGGTCTACCCGCCGCGTCGGGTCAGCTTAATAATATATAGAGATAATATTGCAATCCTAGTGGATAAGGTAGATATTTTAGGGTCGAAGTTTATCTAATCCAATGGTCTCTAAATAACCATGATATTTCTTAAAAGGCGTTTAATTTTTAACACTTACCGCTCGAGGGTCTGCTTTACCATTCGGATTTTTTGGGATGGATGGATGGATGGATGGTTGCAGATGCATTTCTCATTTCTTGATTAGTCACGCAAATGAACTTTTTCATCACGATATGATCGATCCATCTGATGATATGCGCGAACGACGTGGTTAAAAGAACGCGTTTGTTACTTGGGTCTATCAAAGTCGCTCGTGAGTCGTTTCCACCGATGCAAAGATATATGAATTTCGTCTTCCCGCAGCTAGGTCGCGGGAAATTTCATCAGCCAGTGCCAGTGTGAAAGGATCCAAAGCTGAGCCGAGCCGAGCCGGTAACTCCTTTCCCTCGCCTTCCTTCTTCGGTCCTTAAAGATTGAAACGAAACAAACCGTGGCCTCCGTGTTTGTAATTCTTACCGAGAACCGAGCGCGAGTCATATCAAAGATTTATCGAGGAAATTCTTCGAGTGATAAGATAATTATTCGGTTTTTTTTTGACGATTTGAGTCCTTGGAGATTGGAGAGATGGCGGGAAATTCGTTGGAATTCATTCATTCATTCTGAAATGTTGCTGGATGAGTTGAGTTGAGTTGAGTTAGTTGGTATTGGGTTGGATCATAGGGATATCTTTCTGGGAGCAGAAGGCTCCCTTTTCTCTTTTCTGTTTAGTTGTTTTTTTATCATGTTATTATCAACGCGAAAGAAAGAAGTAACCTTTTCTAAATAAATTCCATCTCAAGCGCATCTTTGATTGAGACTCCTCTTATCATTTATTTATATTAGTATCACTTGGTGTAATACATAAAACATCTCTAAATAAATGGTAATATTGCTCGCTTGAACATGTATATACTAGTTAGGTGCTACAAAGGGGCTTATATACCCGAGAACATCAATATCGCACCAATTTATACGCTGCTTTTATTCAAGATTGATCCTCATATCGTCATGCCTACCTCTAAATCCCATATACCCAATCACGTGATCATGATTATCCCTTCACTTCGTCCCGGTGCTGATTTCCTTAATCATGAATCTTGATTCATGGCACTCAATTAACTACCTACCTAATCCCATGTATCAACTAATGGATGGACAAAAGATTTATATATATGTCCAGTACCTACCAAAGATTAACTAACTAACTCACTTGATCCGGGGTAAACTCGGAGCGTAGGTAAGGTTAGGTATAAGTTGAAGAACCGGCCGGGGTATCTCGGGTAAAAAGTATCAAGTAAAAGGCTCAAAAGTAAAAAAGCTAAAAAGCTAAATAAAAACTTTATTATAAAAAGGTAAAATGGTAAATGGGTAGGTTGCGGGTTTACCCGCCCGCCCGCTGCGTCGGGTTGGGTTGGGTTGGGTTGGATTGTGTTGGGTTTATACATATATAGAGATAGAGATAGAGATAAAGATAGGATTTGAATTTTGAATTTTGAATTTTGAATTTTGAATTTTGAATTTTGAATTTTGAATTTTGAATTTTGAATTTTAAATTTTGAATTTTGAATTTTGAATTTTGAATTTTGAATTTTGAATTTTGAATTTTGAATTTTGAATTTTGAATTTTGAATTTTAGAGTTTAGAGCTTGAATGAAAGCTTAATTTGGAAGGATTGGATTTGGTAAGTCGATAGGGAATTGATATCTAGATATAGATATAGATAGAGGTAATTAATTGATATTTGTATTTATATTTGTATTCGTCGGTTCCTCTCAGGGTGATAAATACACATATGTAGTCGTAAGGTGAGCAGCAATAGTAGGTATAAATCTTCGATAGTATTGATATCAGGTGTAGAGCTAAGAGGCTGCGGCGAAATATAGACGCGCACCAGCGCTAGTGGGCTAGCGCGGTCGCGTACCGAGGTCAGGTCACGTACCAGCTACGTGACCGACAGGGTGACCCCTGTCATAACGGTATTCCTAGATTTTATTTTTATTTTTATAGGGTTTACTTTCTAGGATTTACTTTCTCGGGTTTCGTTTGGGATATTGTTATTGTATGAAGTACTAAGAGTAGGTAAGATACGAGGAGGGCGTCCAGCGGTGTTTTTAAGAGATGAGAAGAGTAGAAGTAAGAGAAGGGAAGTGTTACGATGCCCAGGTGCGGACGCCTCGGGAGCCTGAGTGAAATACTATATACTCCGTATTGCTTGAAGAGCCTTATTTCTATTGAAGGGCGGCGCTCTTTATATACGTAAGGCAGTACCTATAGCCGTACGGTCTAGCAAGGATAGATGCTTGAGATCTTAGGCATGAATCTAGGCTATGGATATTCACTATCTACTATTGTAACTGTTAAGATAAAAAATGTAAGGAATTAACTAGATCAATATTGGCCCAAAACTTTTTATTAATTTCTAAATAAAATTCCTATTATCTTTTTAAATAATTAGCGATATATTATTGATTATTATTTAAATAATAATATTTTATGGATTCGAAGAATCAAGTTCAATTTCAAAGTACCATGTATTATGTCATGATTACGTAATACATATACTATGAGGGAGGCCATTTTCTGAAGATGTACCACCTTTAAAGGTCGCTTCTGAATGGTCATAAATCATTGATCCGTATCTTTTAACTGGCTCGCTAAAGATCCCGGTCGCATGCTTACCTAACCTACCTAGCCTACCTAGCTTACCTAACCTACCTAGCCTACCTAGCTTACCTAACCTACCTAGCCTACCTAGCCTACCTAGCCTAGCCTACCTAGCCTACCTAGCCGAACCTATCTACCCTACGAATCGTACGAACCTACGAATCTACGAATCTACGTACGTACGAATCTACCTGCCGAATCGTACGAACCTACCTACCGAACCGAACCTACCTACCGAACCGAACCTACGAACCTACGAACCTACGAACCTACGAACCTACGAACCTACGAACCTACGAACCTACGAACCTACGAACCTACGAACCTACGAACCTACGAGCCTATCTAGCCTACACATCGAACCTACAAATCGAGCGTAGCGAGGAATAGGGGTTTGAGGGCTTGCCCCCATAAATGAAATAAATGAAATAAATGAAATAAATGAAATAAATGAAATAAATGAAATAAATGAAATAAATGAAATAAATGAAATAAATGAAATAAATGAAATAAATGAAATAAATGAAATAAATAATAATACATCATTTTAATACTAATAATACTAATAATACTAATAATACTAATAATACTAATAATACTAATAATACTAATAATACTAATAATACTAATAATACTAATAATACTAATAATACTAATAATACTAATAATACTAATAATACTAATAATACTAATAATACTAATAATACTAATAATACTAATAATACTAATAATACTAATAATACTAATAATACTAATAATACTAATAATACTAATAATACTAATAATACTAATAATACTAATAATACTAATAATACTAATAATACTAATAATACTAATAATACTAATAATACTAATAATACTAATAATACTAATAATACTAATAATACTAATAATACTAATAATACTAATAATACTAATAATACTAATAATACTAATAATACTAATAATACTAATAATACAATAATACTAATAATACTAATAATACTAATAATACTAATAATACTAATAATAATACTAATAATACTAATAATAATACTAATAATACTAATAATACTAATAATACTAATAATACTAATAATACTAATAATACTAATGATACTAATAATACTAATAATACTAATAATACTAATAATAATACTAGTCGTCGTAGAAAATAGATTTTTAGATTATGGATTCGAAGAACCTTTTATAATATAATAATTATATACAAAAAGAAAATAAAAGGTTCTTCGAATACACAGTCTGAAAATCTATTTTCCGCGACGGCTAGTTTAATATAAAGTTTTGTATATTCCCAAAATCTTTTTTATTTAATTATAAAAATCCGTTTTTATATATATTAAATAATTTATGATTTAAATATTACGCCGGAGATTCGCTATTAATTGCTATTGAATGCTAATAATCGTCAGTATATTGACTTTAAGTCTAAATTTTATATTTAAGCATTTTTTTTGTTTTTATTATTTTTTAGATTTGTAATAAAGCTTTTCTTTTTAAAACGTTTCGCTTGAGGAATCTTATTTATTAAAATCTACTATCTATATGTATTGAGGCATTTCTTTAGTCTATGCCTACGGCTATTTTTTTGTATAGACAATGGTTTTTAGGTGGTGATTTATTTTCTATTGATTTAAGGTTTATACTATTAATAGAATATCGATTTTGGGTAGGGCATATTTTAATATTATATATTTATATTATATTATTTTTTTTGATTTGTTAAAGATTTTATAGATGTTTGACAAACATTAACTAAATATTGTAGATTATTTTAATAATTTTATTATTAATAGGAATATAATAATATAGAGTTAGATTTTATTAAAAAAAGGAAGTATAGAATTATTTTGTTTTTTATTAAAAAAAATATATTTTTATTATTTTTGTTATAATTTATAAGGCGAAATATATTGGTTTAGTATATAAGTTTTATAATATAAAAAAAATTATTATAATTATAATATTTATTTTTTTTAATATAAATATAATTTTAATAAATTTATTGGATATTTATTAATATTTTATAAATTATTTTTTATATATTTATTAATTATTAGCTAATATATATAAATATATTTTTCTTTTTTAATTAAAAAAGTTAAGGATATAAATATTGAAGATATATTAAATTCCAATTCGAATAATAAATGTTTATTAAAAAAAAAAAAAAAAATTTTTATTCCAATTATTTTTTTTATTTTTTTTGTTTTTATAAAAAAAAAAGAAAAAAATTACTATAAAAAATAAAAAAAAAAACTACCCTAAAAAATAATATCTTTATCTAAAACGTTTTTCTTTATTTTTCAAAAAAAATTTAGACTTTTAAAAAACTAAATTCCAAACCGCTTTTTGATAATAATTAATAAAAAAATAATTTTTTTAAATTAAAATTTTTAAAAATCAAATCTTTTAAATCCCCTTAATTATTTTTAGGATCTTTTAACTTTCAAATTATTTATTTTATTTTGATTTTTTATGATTTTTTAAATATTAAATAATTAATATATATCCTTTTTTTTTTAAAATATAAAATTTATAAATTTTTTTGAAATATTTTTTTTAATTTTTTTTTGTTTTTTAATCTTAATCCCTTTAATAATATAAATATAAATATAAATAAAAATATTATTATTTAATAAATAATCAATTTTTAATATATATCAAAAATTAATTATTTTTTTTTTAAATTTTAATTTTTTAATTTTATTTTGTTTTTTAACAAAAATTTGTTATTAAACATTTATTTCTTATTATTAATCAATAATAATCCCCTATTTAAATCTTATACCTTTTATAAATCTTAACAATATATTATTAAAAAAAATTAATATATATATAATTTGTTTTGTTAATCTTTAAAATTCCTTTTTAATAATAATTCAAATATTATTAACAAAAATAATCTTTTTTTATTTAAAATTGTTTAATAATAATAAAAAAAATATAAATTTTTTAATAATATAATAATATAAATAAATAAATATTTTTTTTTACACTTTTTTTCTTTTAAATATAACTTTATTATTAATTAATTAATAAACTCCAATTTTTGATTATTAGATTTTATAATAATATATAAATTTTTATAATTATTTTAATTTATAATATTTTTATAATAATATACAAATTATTTAAAATTATTTTTATTTATAATATCTTTATAATAATATATAAATTATTTGAAATTATTCTTATTTATAATATTTTTATAATAATATATAAATTATTTAAAATTGTTTTTATTTATAATATATTTATTTATTTTTATTAATATTATATTAATAATATTTTTTTATTAAAATAATTATTTAGAATTATATTTAAATTTTAAAGATTTTTTTTTAATTTCTATATATCTTTAAATAAAATATAATCTTTTTATTAAATTAAATACTATATTTCTTTTTTTCTTTTTCAATATATTAAAATTTTTTTTATTTTATATTTTAATCCTCCTTTTATTTTTTTAAATGATAATAAATTAACAATATTCTTTTTTTTATATTAAGATTTTAATAAAGAAATATAAAATATATTATATATTTTATAAATAAATAATAATTTTAATTTATATAATTATTCATTTAAAATAATATTAATAATTATAAATAATCCTATAAAATTTTTTAAATTTTTTTTTTTGAATTTTAATTATTTAATATTTTTTATATTAAATATTATCAAATTATTAATATTAAATCACCAATATTTCATTAAAATATTCTTTTAAATTTTTTTTATAATTATTTTTTATTAAAATTTCTTAAATTTTTTTTATTTTTTTATTAAAGTTTCGATTTTTTTATAAATTATTAACATTTTTTTTTGTATTAACATTTTTATTAATATAATTAAATATAAATTAAAAACTATATATTATTTTAAATAAAATTTTTTCTATTATATTATATTAATTAATATTATATATAAATTTTATTAAAAATAATAATAATACCTAGTTATTTTATTTCTAATTTAAATAATATATAATATAATATATAAAATTTTAATTTTATTACTTAATCTGCCCATTAATCTAAAAATAAAATATTATCAATAATTTTCAATAAATATAAAAATAAAATATTAGGTTTTTTTAAAAATAACTTACAAATTATAACCTTTTATTTAAAATAATATTTTTTGATATACCAAAATTTTTAAATATATATATAAATAATATTTTTATTAATTTAAATAAACTAATAATTTTGATTATAAATATATATCTTATTAATTTTATAAATTTATTGATTATTATAAAAATTATATTGTAAATATATTTTCCAATTTTTAAAGAAAATAAATTTGTAATAAAATCTATAATTATCTTTTTTTAAAGTTCTATAAAAAGAAAAAATATTTTTAATTTACCGTATAATCAATAACGTTTTATTATTTAATACTAACATATCATATAAATCTTAATATATTTTTTAATATTTTTTTTTTATACTCTATTAAAAATATTTTTTTTTTAATATTTTTAATATTTTTTTTATATTTTAATATTTTTTTATTAAATTATTATAATAAACCTTTAAAATCTTTATCCTTATAATAAAATCTAACAATATAAAAATAACCTTATTATAAATAATTATTCTTTTAATATCCATTTACCATAATAAAACATTTTTAATAAATTTTTATCTCTATTTAATATATTTTTTATTTTTTATGTTGTATTTTAATTAAATATATAATACCTATCTCTTAATTAATTATATAATTTATTTATTTAATTAAATATATTAATTAATTAATTAAATAATTAATAAATTATATATTTATTTAATTATACAAAATATAATTAAATATACAATATGGTAGTACAAACTACGCGAACACATACCTAATATAATTATTCGAATCGTATAGAGTTTTTTTAGAATTCGAAACGCTGTATTAAAAAAGATTAATTTTTTATTTAAATTTTAATTGAAAAAAGTAATATAGTGGGGTATTTTATTTCGATTCTGATTTTTGATTCTATACCGTAATAATATTATTTTATATATTATATATAAATATATAATATAATTATTATTATCTCTTAATATTTAATTTATTTATAATAAAAATGAAAAATGCATATTAATTAACTAGATAGTTTGCACCATCAACATATACCCCCTATATATACCTAAAATTCGAATTTGCAATAGGTTATACTACCCGATATTAATATATATACATTAAATTCGAAAAATTAATTTTAATAAATCAATTTTATCAAATTTATATTATAAATCAATTAAATTGTAATCACATGCTTTATTTTTATCGAAAGTATTTTGAAAACGAATCAAAATTTATTTAATTAGATTAATTAAAATTATAACCCTTATTATTAAATACAATTTTAAAACGTATTTTCAAACTAGACCCCAAACCCGAATTCGATTTTTTAATTAAAATTTCAATTCGAATTTCAATCCCGTTCGATATTAAAAATAATATATTAGAGGAATCCAAATTTGAAAAAATTATATGGTATGCAAGGATTATACCTAATAAACCGATTTGCTATTAAAATTTAACAATTATTTTGATAGGCCTAATTAATTCTAATAAATCTATAAATCGTATCGATCTCCATATCATACATAACGCTGATATTGATTTTTTATGTATACCAAAAATTTTATATATATATATATAATAGGGATTTTATTTATATATATATAATATTAATATATTTATATATATATATATAAATTTTTAATTTATAGTTAATTAATTATTTATAGTATTTATTTATTTTTAAGGTTTTTAATTAATTTTTTGATTTATTTTATTAAATTTTAATTAAATTATAATTTAAATTTAATTTAATTATAAGTATTAAATTTTGAGGTTTGTGTTTTTGAGATTAAACCTAATTGAGTATATAAAATTAGGTTTTTAGATGTTATATCTGTATGATTATGTTATTTATAGTGGATGGTATAGTATTATATCTTATATTAAGGTGTTTTAGCTTAATTTTATATTAAAAAATAGCTAATTTAATATTAAAATTGTATTATATTAGTATTATATTAATATTAAATTAATATTATATTAATATTTTATATTTATAGTATTAATTTAATATTAATATTAATATTATATTATATTAATATTTCGTTTAATACACATTTTAATATAATTAATACCCTGCTTTATATTTTAATATAATTCAAAAAATATTTAAAAATATAATTAAAAATATTAAAAATATTAAAAATATAATTAAAAAATATTGAAAATATTAAAAATAATAATAAAAAATATTTGTATTTTTTGAATTTTTTGAATTAGTATTATATAAAAGTTTTTGAATTAATTATTTTTTCGAATTTATTAAATTAAATATTTATAAAACTTAAATAAAAATATTATTAAAATTTAAATTTTGTATTTATATTTATATTAGTATATATATATATATATATATATATATTTATTATATTTTATATAAATATATTTAAAAATTCGAAAGATTTAAATTTATATATATATATATATATTTATAATAAATCAAAAACTTTTATAATAAAAATGAATTCAAAAATTTGTTTTATTAATGAACTTTTAGCGAGACGCTTTAATTATATAGAGTAGGTTTATAAAACTAAACTCTTTTTAAAGATAAATAAGTTTATACCCTATATTAATGGTTTTGAACTAGATCCTAATAAAAACTATTATTTTAATAATGGAGGAATATCTAAATTTAATAATTTATTAATAAAATTCGAAAATAAAAAGAAAAAATTTAATAAAAATTCCAAAAAAGCTTTAGGAGCTATTAAATCAATTATAAATATTAATTTAGTAAATCGATTTAAAGACCAATTGAACCCTGTAGAATTATAGAATTTAATTAAATTTTTTTTTAGTAAATCATTATTAAATTTAATTGAACAATATTTTAATAAATTAATAAATTTTAATTATAATAATTTTAAAAATATTGATAAATTTTTAAATTATATTATATTATTATATTTATTTTTAAAAAAATTAAATTATGAAATTTATAAATTTATTATAATTTAGATAATATTTAATAGATTAAATAATTCGTTTAATTCATTTAAATCAAGAAAAACAAAGGAATTATCAATTCAATTAAAATTAGATTCCTTTAATATTAATTTAAATAAGCTTAGTTCAGATCTAATATTTGAAGAGGCTAGACTAAAAGGGATTTAAAATAATTATTCAATTAATAAAATAATTAAACCCCAAAATATTATACCAAATTATATGTTCTATAATAAAAAAGGGTATTTAAAATCTAAATGCTTTAAAAAATACTTTAAGCAATATAAGCTTAATTATTATGAAGATAAAAGGGCTAATTTTTTAAATCCTAATAATAAAATTTATAAAAACCTAAAAACAGATTAAAATATTAAAAAAATTTCAAAAAATTCGAATTTTAATATAAGTTCTAATTGAATTAATAAAATTAATAATAAAAATAATAATAAATTTAATAATAAATTTAATAATAAATTTAATAATAAAAATAAAAATAATAAAAATAATAAAAATAATAATAAAAATAATTAAAATAATCAAAAATCAAAGGATTTTGAATTAATTAATAAAATCTCTTCGAATATTAAAGATTTTGAATCATACACTATTTTTAATAATATACGTATTATGAGTTTATTAGTTAATTTATTAAAATCAAAATCTAAAAATAATATTATATTAAATTTAGGAATTATCAAATATTATTGTTATAATAAAAACTAATTAATTAATTTTAAAATATCTAAAAATCTATTTTTATATATTATTATAACTATAAGGAATCAAGTTTTTATTAAAGGATAAGAGAATATATCTATTATTTTAAATAATAATTGAAAAATATTAATTTAAAAAATTAAATATATATTTAATTTAAATTTTATATTAATTAATATTTAAAAAACCATTATTTTAAAATAAATTAGTATAGTAAAACCCCTTAATATTAAAATTAATTTTATAAATTATAAATTAAATATTTATATTATTATAATTTAAATTAAATATACTTTTTTTTAGATTGTATTATTAATTTTAAATTTATAAATAAATATAAAAATAAAAATAAATTAATTAAAATAATTAATTAAATTGAATTTAATAAAAAATTAAATATCTTAGATTTATGGTATAAATATTTAAAATATATTAATAAAAATTATATATTTAAATTAATATTATTAAATAATAATAATTTAAAATTAAATTTTAATTCCTATTTATTATATTTATATATAAAAATATATTAAAATATAAATAAAAATTTATTAATAATATTTAAAAATAAATTTAATATAATTAATATTGATATATATAATTTATTTAGGTTTAATTTAAAAAATAAAAGATATTTTATAATGATTTTTGATTAATATACAAAAACTATATAAATATATCTTATTAAATTTAAATTTAATATATTTAATATTTTAATTGATTTTTATAATTTAATTAATAATCAATTTAATATTAAATTAAAACAAATTAAAATTAATAATATATTAAAATTTAAATTAAATAAATAAAATTTATTTATAAAAAATTAAAGTATTATAATAAAATATATAAGTCTATATATATATTTTTAAAATAAAATAATTAAATAATTAAATTAAATTTTATTTAAAATATTAATTAATTATATAATTGATTTAAAAATCCTTATTTTTCTATAGTTTTATTTAATTAAAAATATTAATTTTATTAAAAATTGTATTTATAATTGTATAATTAATATTATTTTATATATATATATATTTAATAAAAAATTTAATTTAAATTATATTAAAATATTAAATTTATTAATATTTATATTTAAATATAAAAAATAAAAAAATGAAAAATTAGAATCTAAAATTAAAAAAGGTATATTAGGAAAATTATAAATTTTAAAGATTTTATTATATATAAAAATTGATTATATTATAATAAAAATAAAAATAATAAATATATTAAAAAATTTAATTTTAATTATAATAAAATTATTGATTATAATTAATTAAAATTAAATTTAAATAATAATAATAATAATTTAAATTAAAATAATATTTAAAATAATAATTTAAATTATAATTATAATTAAAATAATAATAATTTAAATCAAAATAATATTCAAAATAATAATTTAAATTATAATTATAATCAAAATAATAATTATAATCAAAATAATAATTTAAATCAAAATAATAATTTAAATTAAAATAATTTTAATAATTTAAATTAAGGGAATTTAAATAAATTATTTTTTATAATTAAAATATTATATAATTTTAATTTATTTATTTTAATTAGGCAATTTAAACAATTAAGAAAAATATTATTTAAAATTAATTTATATTATTGTATATATATAGTTTATATTAAATTATTAAATAATTAAGGTTTAAAATTTAAAATTGATAAATATAATTAAAATAAAATTTTATTAAATTTTAGTATTAAAAATCAAAATAATAAAATTATAATTAAAAAATTTAATGATAATTTAATTAATTTTGAAATGTATTTAAAAATTATTAATTTAAAAAAAAAAGAATATTGGAATAAAACTATAAAATATAAAATTAAAATTTTTAAAAATAATAATATATAAAAATTAATTAATAATTTTGATATTATTAAAATAAAATCTGTTGGATAAATCACGTGCCTACGGCACGCTTGCGCATGCGCCGCGCACGGCCGCGGCGTGCCGCTTGCGGCACCCCCGCGCTACGGCGCTAGCATGCGCTAGCGGGCATATATAGTTGATCTGTAGCATAGTTTTTAGAGCTTCGAGCCAAATACACTGCATACTATAGTACATTTGTTCTCCATCGCCCATGGTGATTCCAACAAAATCTTTTAAAATTAAATGGGTATATAAAATTAAAAATTTATTAGATAATTATATCAAATTTAAAGTTAAATTTGTAGTTAAAAAATTTGAATAATTATATGGATTAAATTATTTAAATATATTTATTAATATTATAAAACAAATGGTTTAGAAATTAATATTTGTATTAATTATTAATAAATTCTAGTATATATATAAAATTAATATGATATTAATATTTATATATAATATTATTTGAAATTTATAATATAAATAATAAAAATAATATAAATATTATTTTAAAATTAAATAAAATATTATATAAATTAAAATAATTTATTAAAATATAATATTTAATTTTAAAAAATATATTATATAATTTAAATTTTATTTTTTTAATATTTAATAAATATATATTTATAAATAAAACTTTAGGTTTAATTTTAAATATATATATTAATAATATTATAATTATAAATTTTAATAAAATTTTAATTAAAAATTTTATAAATAATTTAAAAAATTATTTAAATTTAAAAAATTTAAATTTTATACAAAATTATTTAAATATTAATATTAAAAAAAATAATAATTATATTAAATTAAATTAAAAAAATTATATTAATAAATATTTAATTAATTTAAATTTAAATAATTTTAATTTTATTAATATTTTTATAATATTTAAAAATAATATTAAAATAAATTATGAAAAAGTAAATAAATCTAATATTAAATAGATCCAAAAAATAATAGAAAAGCTTTTATATTTAGTTTTAAACATTAAATAAAATATTATTTTTGTAATAATTAAATTAACTTAATTTATTTCAAATTTTAGTATTAATTATATAATTATAATTAAAAGGGTATTTAAATATTTAAAAAAATATTAAATTATTAAGTATTAAATATAATAAAAATCTTAATAATTATATATAAGGATATTATAATATTGATTATATAGGGGATTTAAATATTATAAAATTAATTAATAAATATATATTTATATATATTAATAATTTAATTAATTAAAAAATTAAATTATAATTAATAATAATTTAAAATTTAATTAAATTAGAGTTAATTGTGATTAATTTAGTGATAAAAAAAGTAATATATTTTCAAAAAATATTAATTAAATTAAATTAATATAATTAAAATAAATTCTTTATATATTTAAATAATAAAATTATTATAAATATATTTAGAAATTTTATATTTTATAATAAAAGCAAATATATATTTATATATTATTATTATATTAAGAATTTAATTAATAAAGATTTAATTAATTTAAATTAGATTTTTTCTTTAAATTAATTAACAAATAATTTAATTAAATTATTAAATAAAATTAATTTAATTTAATAATTAATTATTAAATATTAATAAAAATATATATATATATATATATATATAAATAAATATGTATTAATAAAATTAATTGAATTAATCTTATTAATTCAATTATTAAAAAATTAATATTAAAAAGAATAAAATCAAAAGATTTTTATTTTAAAAAATATTAATTTTAAAAAATAAAATCAATATCCATATATATTATATATATAAATTTATATTTTATTTTATTTTATTTTTATAAATTCATTTAAAAATATATATATATATATATAAATAAATATTTATATATATTAATAAAATTAATTAAATTAATTTTATTAATTTAATTATTAAAAATTGATATTAAAAAAAATAAAATCAAAAGATTTTTATTTTAAAAAATATTAATTTTAAAAAATAAAATTGATATTTATATATACTATATATATATATTTGTATTTTATTTTATTTTATTTTATTTTTATAAATTCATTTTTCATTTTATTTTATTTTATTTTATTTTTTTAAGAGAAAATTATTAAGGGGTGTGTTATATTTTAATTAAATATATAATATCTATCTCTTAATTAATTATATAATTTATTTATTTAATTAAATATATTAATTAATTAATTAAATAATTAATAAATTATATATTTATTTAATTATATAGGGTATAATTAAATGTACAGTATGGTAGTACGAACTATGCGAACACATGCCTAGTACGATCATTCGAATCGTACAGGGTTCTTTTAGGATTCGAAACGCCGCATTAGGAAAGGTTGATTCTTTGTTCGAATTTCAATTGGAAAAAGCAATATAGTGGGGTATTTCATTTCGATTCTGATTTTTGATTCTATACCGCAATAATATTATTTTATATATTATATATAAATATATAATATAATTATTATTATCTCTTAATATTTAATTTATTTATAGTGAAAATGAAAAATACGTATTAACCAACTAGACACCCTGCACCACCGGCATATACCCCCTGTATATGCCTAAAATTCGAACTTGCAACATTTTATAAATTCATTATATTTTTATAATTATAATAAAATATTCTTTATAAATTCCAATATAATATTTAATATTATTTTATTTTCAATTACAATATTAATTATTCAATAAAATATTAATTATTTACAATCAATTTTTATTAATAACCTTCCTAAACTATAAAAAAATAAACAATTTTTTTTTTTTTTTGAAAAAAATCTATAATATTTTATAAAAATATTTGTTTTATATTTAAACAATAATATATTTCAATCAAAATTATTATATTTCTCAATTTATTCTTTAATATTAAAAACATTTTATTATTATTTTTTGAATTATTAAAATAATTTAATTATTTCAATAACCTATCTATTAGATTTAATTTCCCAATTCTATATTTAATTTCGAAATTATATATAATAAACATTTTGGTTTATTTAATTTATCCATTATTTAATTTTTTTTTAATTATAAAATATTAAAAATTATTATAATCTATTTTTACAATAATAATATAACAATTATTTATAACATAATACCACCATTTATAAAATATAATATATATTACTAATAATTTTTAATCATAAATTATATAACATTATTTTATAAAATTCAATTTTTTAAAATAAAATACTACAAAATACCATTACAATAATTCTTTTAAATTAAATTTTTTTTCAAATAATTAAAAAAATATATATTTTAAAATAAACTCTAATATATTTATTTTAATTATTATTTAAAATTTTGATTAAAAATATTATAATATTAATATAATAATAAATATTATTTTTAATATTTTAAAAAATATTTATATTTTTGTATTTTATACAAAAATATTTATATTTTTGTATTTTATACAAAAATATTTATAATTTTTCTTTTTTTGGTTTTTTTAAATAATATTATTATTTTATTAATTATTTTCAAATATTTTTTAATAAATTATTAATAAAAATTTGTAAAATTTAAAAAGATTTAAATCTTTTTTAAAATATTAAAAATAAATTATTTAATAATAATCTTAATCCTATTAAATTTTATAATAATATTATTATTTAATATTATAAATTTCAAAAATTTAACTTTTTTATTATTAAATATATATTTTTTAAATTTTATATAAAATTTATAAATAATTAGTTTTTTAAATATTTAACAAATATTATTAATATATTATTAAATATTTATCAAATAAATTAATATATTATTAAAATATATTATATATATAATATTTATTAATTTTATAAAAGTTTGATTAATATAAATTTGAAAAATAATAAAAATATTTAAATTATTTATAATAAATATAAAATGTTATTTTTTATTTATTTTTTATTTAAATTCAAATTTAATAATATATATTTTTTAAATTTAATTTAATAAAAATAATATTTTTTTATAATCAATTAAAAAA
Organism: Ciborinia camelliae; assembly: GCA_025890175.1. Lineage (NCBI taxonomy): Eukaryota > Fungi > Ascomycota > Leotiomycetes > Helotiales > Sclerotiniaceae > Ciborinia > Ciborinia camelliae. The sequence goes on from JANPYM010000004.1 coordinate 2,926,583, forward strand.
TTTATTAATTAAAAATAAAAATATTTGATTTTTTTTAATAATCTGATTTAATTTTTTATAATTAATATATAATTAATAATCTTTATTTTTTTTTAAAATAAATATAATTAAAATTTTGATAAAATTTATTAAATAACAAATTTATTTTTTAATTAATATTTTTTAAAATATTTTTTTAAAACTAATAATTCTTTTTTTAAAAAAATATATATTAAATTTTATAAAAAAATAATATTTAATTTTAATTTAATTCAATATTTTATTAAATAATAATCAAATAATAACCTACTTTTTTTTTTAAAAAAAAATTTATTTCAAATTTTTATATTTATTTAAAATACTAAAAATTTTTAAAATAAGGATTTTATATTTTATTTGTATTATTCTAAAATTAAATATTTAATTTAATTATAAAATTAAAACTTATATTTTCTTATTTATTTTTTAATAAATTTTTTATATCAAAATAATTTTAATAAATTTTAAATTAAATTAAAAATAAAATTTTATTAATTATTAATTGATTTTAAAATTTACCGTTTTTAATTATAAAAAACTTAAGATTATATTTATATTAAAATAATTTAAAATAATTAAAATAAATTAATAAATATATATCTTTTTATTTTTTAATATATTTATCACTTTTATAACAAATTAATAATTTTTATAAATAAAAATATAAATCTTTAATATAAATATTAAAAATATATTTTTCTTTAATATAAATTTTCAATTTTATTTAATATATTTATTTTATTAAATTATATTAATTTAAATATTTCAATTAATAAAATAATAAAATATTATTAATCAATATTTTGATTTAAATATAATAATAATATATTCTTCTTTATTTAAATCTAAAATTATAAAAACATTTAAAACAATTATTAAATTTTATGTTAAGGTATGATGGAAGCATAGGATTAGATTGATTAGTGGGAATAGTAGAATCCTCGTAGAGGATTCTATTATTCCTACGAGAGCGTAGCCGCGTTCGTGCTACGCACGGACGCTACGCGCCGCGCTAAGTTCTATAGTCACCCGGTTCAACATTTTATTATTTTTTTATTAATATATTTTGTTGAGAGTAGCCAGGGCCGTATGAGCCGTACGGACCGCGAAGCGGCCCGTAGGCCTAATACGGCTTAGCGCCCTATCTTAAGCTTAAATAGCATACAAGGTTCAACCTTAGTTCTATAGTAATTTCAAAATACATCACACAACTTGCACCTTCACGTGATCTACCTAATTCCAACATATTTTATCATTTTTTATTAAAAAAATTTAATATTTTTTTTATTAATATAAATTTTTTTTTTTTTTAAAACAATTTTTCCCAAAATATTTTTTTTAATAATATTAATATTTAAATAAATTTTTATAAATAATAATATAATAATTTAATTATTAATATTAATAATATTTTATTAATTTTTTTTAATATTTTTAATATTAAATTTTTTTTATTAATTAATTTTTTTATATAATTTTTTAATTTAATTTTATTTTAATTTTAATAAATTTTATTAATATAATATTTTTATTATTTTTTTATAATTTATAAAAAAATTAAATAAAAATTAAATAATGTAAAAAAATATTATATATTTTTTTAAAACAATAATTTATAATATTAATAAAATAATATATTTAATTAATATTTTTCAATTTATATATTTATTTTATAAATTTTTTTCAAATTTTAAATTATTAAAAAAATTTAAATATTTTTTTATTTATATTAAAATATAGATTAACAAATAACCATTTTCAATATATATTATTTATTTTATATTTTATATTTCTTTTTAAATTATCCAAATAAAAAACAAAATTATTTACATTTTGTTTTGAATATTATTTAACTTTTAATATTTGAATAATTATTATATATTATTAATTTTTTTTATTTAAAATTGTATTATATATATATTCTTTAAATTTTATTTATATAATATTGTTTAATTAAATTGTATTAATAAATTAATATTATATTATTAAAAAATGTTTTTTAAAATATTATATTATATAATTTATTTTTTAAATATTAATAAAAAAATAATATTCATTATTATTTTTAAATATTATTTTAATTTAAAAAAAAAAATCTTTTATTTAAAAAATATTTGTTTTTTTATATTAAAATAATTTCTAAAATTTTGAAGATCTAATATTTGATCTAAAATAAACAAATAATATATTATTAAAAATTATCAAAATTCCAACAATTTTTTATATTTAAATAAACTAAATTATAATTTTGTTTATAATTTTTATATTATTTTTTATATTTTATATTTATTATTTTAAAACATTACAAAAACTTTTTTTCAAAAAATTTTTAAATTTTAAAAAAAAACTTATACTTTATTAATATATATAAAAATTATTAATAATATTATTTTATATATTATTAACTTTAATATTTTATTAAATAAATATAAAAATATTTTTTATTTTTAATATTATTTTAAATATTATTAATTTAATTAACAAATTATTTTTAAAAAAAATAAAAAAAATTATTAAAATAAAAAATATAAAAAATTAATTAAATTAATATTAATTTAAAATTTTTTATTAATTTTTAAATAAAATTTTTATTATTTTTTTAAATAATTAATAATATATTATCAATTATTATTTAAATAATAATATCTTATTTAATATAAAATTTTATATATTTTCAAAATCCTTTTTATTTAATTATAAAAATCTGTTTTTATATATATCAAATAATTTATAATTTAAATATTGCACCGAAGATTCATTATTGATTGTTATTAAACACTAACAATCGCTAATATATTGGCTTTAAGCCTGAATTTTATGCTCAGGCATCTCTTTTGTTTTTGTTGTCTTTTAGATTCGTAATAGTAACAGGAAGAGAAGAGAAGAGAAGAGAAGAAAAAAATAATTTATAAATTCTATCTAGATAGGTATCTAGATATAGATTGTTCTGTATTGTACTACTATATACCTATTAGAAACCATAGGTGATAAAGACGGATATACTATAATATATAGTATCCAGTATTCGGCTCGATTTTCTAAAACTATAAGGTTTCTATATAAGCCCGGCTGCGCGGCGCTAGCAATGCGCTTGCGTGCGCGTGATTTATCTAATATTATTATTTTATTTTATTTAGATGGTTTTCTGATTTTTGAGTTTTTGATTATTGTCTATTGTCTATTGTCTACTGTTTACTGTTTCTATAGTGGAGTGGAGAGCTCAGCTAGCTAGGTAGGTGTATATGAATGGATGTGGTAAATCAAATTAAATCAAATCAAATCGGATATCGGATATCGGATATCGGGTAGTGGAGAGGAGGGGAGCTAATTATAAAGAAGTAGAAGTGAAATTTTGATGGGAGTGGACGCAGGTGTGTGGTGTGAGTGTTTGGGGGGGGGCGGGGAGATTCATTTAATTTGTGAATATCTACCTAGATATTGAAAAGGGGTTCAGTTGAGTTGAGTTTGTTGGTTGATTGGTTG
>JANPYM010000004.1:2941130-2952355 GCA_025890175.1 Ciborinia camelliae
TCCTCTCCCCCCCCCCTCTCCCATCCCCCCTTCCCTTCCTATTCCACCCATCCACCCTCATCCCCATCCCCTTTCCCTCCTCCCCTTCCCTCTCTCCTTTCTATTTCTCCCTCCCCATCCCCATCCTCATCTCTATACCCACACCCATCTGAAAAAATATAGCTATATCACTTAATTAACACTTAGCATTTAATTAGCATATAGCACTGAGCAGCTTAACACTATACACACTTAATTAAACACCATCAATTCTTATCCATTCCCATCCCGTTCCCCCCCCAATTCCCATCCCCACACCCATCTTAAGAAATATCACTTAATTAGCACTTAGCACTTAGTATTTAACTTAGCACACTTAATTAAACACCATCCATCCACAACCCCATCCACAACCCCATCCAAATCCATCCCATAACCATTCCCAACCATATCCAAATCCATTCCCAACCCCATCCAAATCCACATCAATTCCCATCCCATTCATCCACATCAATTCCCACCCACAACCCCATCCACAGCCCCATCCATAACCCCATCCCACAATCCCAACCACAAGCAAAAGCAAAAACAAAAGAAAAGCAAAAGATAAACCCATAAAACCATAAAAAGAATAATAAAACGAATAATAAAAAACCAAAAACTAAAAAACTAAAAACTAAACATTAATCCCCAAACTCCATTTCATTTCCTTTCATTTCCTTTCATTTCCTTTCCTTTCATTTCCCATTCCTGGTCCGAATTTTCCGTCATTCACTCATTTACAGGTTGCTTGCTTGCTTGATTCCACTTCATCTTCATTTTCTCACTCGACCACCTCAAACCCCTACCTCTCCCCCTCCCTCCCCGCCCCCACAACCCTCACCCCTCACCCCTCACCCCTCACCCCTCACCCCTCACCCCTCACCCCTCACCCCTCCCTCAAAAGCTCATCCACCCAAACATCCCCGTCATCCCCACCAACACAACCGTAGTAACCATACCCGCACCCACGCGATCCCCCGTCGTCGGAGGTTTAACCGGATCCAGGGTCGTCGTGCTATCACCACCAGCCGCACTATTGCCTACGCTCGTGCCCCCCGTACTATTCGTGACGGGGGCTTCCGTCTGCTGAACCAGGTTTGCAAAGATGACCGACATGGCCGCCATTTGTTGGCCCACCCCAAACGTGCCATCCCAATCGGCGCCTTTGCTCCAACTCAATCCGCATGTTCTTCCTTCAAAGGGACTGGGTCCCGAACATTGTTTGGCGGCCGCCATGGCCGATGCCCGGAGGTATGGGAGGATGATATCATATGTGAAAGGTGCCATTTTGGTCGTGGCCGCTAACCATCGCGTGAGATATGCTTTGAATGAATACATATCGGTGGTACAAGAAAGTTTGGATTCACAAGCGATCTCGTATGCGATTTTATCCGTGGGAAAGAAATTTTTAAACGTAGCATTCAGAAGTCCTTCTACACGTTCTTTCCATTTGGCGGAACCATCTGTCTATTTAAAGTTAGAAAAGACATTCCAAAGCACATTTCAAGAGAGAAGAAAATAACATACGTAGTTATACATGGTAGCTGCACCAAGTAGATAAACCCCGGAATTGTAAGAGAATTGAACCTTGTTGATATCCGTACAATTCTCATCAATGTGAGCCCCATCATAAATATTATACTGAGCGTCCATGTATCCAACATTTTGAACCCAATCCCAAGTCAATTCGGCAAATTGAGCATATGTCTCATTGTTCGTATACCTCGCGAGTCTTGCACCGATATTGAAGAAACAACCATTGGCGATCGAGTTTTTATAATTATACCCCGTGAGATATGGATAAACTTGCCAACGGAGACTATGAATCATTAGCCCAATCATATCCACCACTTCTCGAGAAAAAAGGAAAAAGAAAAAGAAAAAGAACCCTTACCCTCCACGACAAGTCGTATTATCAATTCTCCACGCTTGAGTATTAAAAACGGCCTGAGCTAAAGCCAACCAACCTGGACTTCCGGCGGGAGGATCTGGGAATTTGGTTTCAGCCGCGCTCATAGCTGTCATTCCCCAAAACCCTTGATCATCATTCCCCATGGATTGTGACCAATTCGCCGGCATCATATCAAGATGTTCACCCCTCTGCCATTGAATTCCTTCCATCGCATCGTCGTTATATGAAGAATCGCCCGTATAATACCAGTAATCGATAAGAGTCCCCCACATGGCACCAGATTCCCACCAATAATCTAAACCACGAATCGATCCATCAGTTTCGAGATTCTTTCTTCATATCGTATTTGCGCATGCCGGGAAAGAAGGGAAGGTTTTTAAACTTACATCCCGTAGGAGGATTTGGTGGTGGTCCGGGTAAAACTCCAGGTATCCCTCCCGATTGATTCCCTTTATAATATGTCATCATATCGTATGCGATTGTCGCTGCCGCATTTTTTATTGAAGCTATATTGAAAGAAAGAAGATGGAGTCAGCAAATCTGATTCGGTGGAGGGAAAGATTGTTTCTGCAAGTTGGAGGGGGAATCATTCATCACGTACTATCATCATCAATATTTAAGTCAATCTGAGCATGAACCACAGAGGAACTGAGTAGAACTGCTGTGGCAGCAGATAAAGCAAAATTGGGAAGCATTTTGTTTGGTGTCGCAAGTTGTTCGTTCGTCTGTAATCAATGGTATATAGTGTTGGTATGAGTCGGAGAATCTGATGATGATGAAGAGTTGGTAACCCTTAGGAGACCCTTATAAGGTTGAAGGATTCACTCAATCTTAGGTACGGCAGTAGGATGTAGGAGGATGTCAAAAAGGTTCAATCAATCAATCAATCAAGAAACGAATGGACGTCAAATACTTCTATTACAATTTTTCTCTTTTGATGAATACGATAATAACATCAACATCAATTATAGAAAGAAAGTCATTTGAGAAGTAGATGACAATAAGGTTAAGGTATGGGTAGGTTGAGACTAGAGTGAGGAAAAGAGAGGCAAAAGATTGGATGTGAGTATTGAGTGAGTGTTTCTGTAACTGTAGATCAAGGTCTTAGAGTATTCGGATGAGATGTGACAGGATGATAAGTATTAATATTAATATAAATAGCACCTAGATACCTACCTTACCTACCTATGGAAATGGATGGATCCAATACTGGTCATGGATTGGATTCATTGGAGGATAATTCGAAAATCAAGGTTTCTTGTTTCTTGGTTGTTCTTGGTGGCGCTTCCTTTTTTTTGATTTATTTGTCCAACAGGTCAGGACTATCCTAGGTTTCCTTTTGACTTTGGCTTTTGACTTTAGGTTAAGCATGGCGCCAACCAGTCTTTGCTTCTAATTTTATATCACGAAAGATCACCTACCTACCTATAAATAATACAAAGACTACCTAGGTAGGTAGATATGTAGAAAATAGGTTGATCAAATTATGAATATAGATGGGTACTCTAGGTAGATAGGTAGGTAGGTATATACAGTATCTATAATTCTATATATATCTACATCTACATCTACATCAACATCTAAACCATCTCCAACACCTAGGTATATCCAATAAACCATTCCCATCACGAATCAATTCTTAATAAGGTTACCTGGGTTAAACCCCCAAAGCAAAGGTTTGTTTCATCAAATAATCTTTTCAAGGCAAATTCGTCATTCATTCATTCATTCATTTGAACACTTCTACTTCTATTTCTAGAGTATATAACCATCTCCAGGGCTCTTATAGGTATCATATACCATATACGTATATGGTATTAGATAGGTATCCATCACATCCATCACCTCACATCACATCACATCACCGAATACCAAACAAACATCAAACACCAAACAACCTAAAAAGCATTTCCTCTCCTCTCCTCTCCCCTCCCCCAAACCAAACCAAACCAAACCCAAATATCTTACCAAGCTCCATTTATTTATGGCGGGGGAGAGGAGTAATACAGTAAGTAAGTACCTGGGTTCTATAGGTGGGTGATAAAGGATTGATACGAGAAATCCACCCTATCCATCCATCCATCCACCATCCACCATCCATTCACCATCCATTCACCAACCAGATGACCCCAATCCAACGCCCAGCCTTATAAACCCACCCACAAACTTAACTAACTTTTCTCTCCCAGGCTGGCGGTGAACATCTTTGGATATATAAATCTTGGAATCTAGAATCCCTGGGCTATCGCTATCACTATCGCCTGATGATTGGATTAGATCAGATCATCGGTCTGCTATTATTGGGGACGGGATTTGAGGGAGAGAGAGAGAGAGAGAAAGAGAGAGAGAGAGAGATATATGATTGATGTACCTGGAGTAGTAGGTAGGTGGGTGGGTGGGTGTTGTACTGTAAGTAGTACTTTAGTACTGAGTGGATCAATATCAATACCCATTATCAAAGCCGATATCGATATAAATAGGTAGAACCTCCACCAGTATTTCGTGGGGTTTATCATATCGCATCTATGCATACCTACCTAGGTACCTAGATATAGAGTATGGATACCTAGGCACTGTGAAACATTTAATCTCATCTCATCTCATTTAATCTCATCTCATCTGATCCAATCTCTTCAATCTCTTCACTCCTCACTCCTCACTCCTCAATACAATAAATAATTTCACAAATAATACCATCTGATCTTACCTAGGTATACCAAATGATCTAGAACTTCCAGGTTCCATAACCTCAAGCCTCAGAAATCCATATACAGTACAGTAGGAAGTAGTAAACAAACAAAAAAATCAAGCGAAGTTAAGTCAAGTCAAACCCTTAATCCCCTAACCTAACCTAACCCCCTAACCTACCTAATCTTCAGGTCTCTTTAGCGTTGCGTGAGAGTAGTGGCGTTCCGCTCCGCTCCGCTCCGTTCCTGTTTTCGTTTTTGTTCTTGAATTTGGATATGGATAGGTATGGATATGGATATGGATATGGATATGAATAGGTATGGATATGGATATGGATATAAATATGCCCAGGTGGGCTTGTTTGATAATAAGAGATGGAGAGACGGAGAGAGGTCCTAGGTCCTAGATACTAAATATTAATTGTTTTGATAAATAAAAATAGTAGGGGGTATACTATCTAGGCTCTAGCCCAGGAGGTATATAGATATCTACCTAATATTTAGGTATCTATCTATCTAGCATCTACCTACATAGTTACCTAGATACAAAATATCATGATTTAGAAATCCTCCAGAAAAGAAAAATCTTATACATTGAGATTCTTTTTTGATTAGTAGATATAGGTATGAAATATAGATATCATTATTATTATTATTATCTATTCATCGATTAATCAACTCATCAACTCATCCGAGTCTATCTACCTACCTATCAGTAGTATAGATCATAATAGCAACTTAATAATTAATCCCTCTTATCATGTTTACATGCCCGGGTGTTTACATGTTTACCTCGATTTTTTTATCCCTTCCCCGTTCCCTATACATTTACTCCTCGCCAATCAATCAAACTATCAAATCAATCAAGTAAACTCAGCCCTATTTGAGACCGGTAGACTCCCTCTCTCCCTCTACCCCCGCCTCTATACACTCCCCCCGGATCTTCCCTCCCCCGCCTACCATATCACTCAGATCTAGAATCTAATATCCCAATCTCGACCATGCAAGCAAATAAAATCCCACCTACAATACCTACAATACCTACAATACCTAAACTATAGGTGGGTACTCAAGTAGTCCATACCCGAATACTCTTCCATTCCATTTCAATTTTCCACGTTGATTTCATGTTGATTTCACGTTAATTTCACGTTCCAATCTATGGAGAATGCGGAGGAGGAGGAATACAGAGATCCTACAACCATAGTATAATAGTCGGCGTGGGCTCCTACCTACGTCCCTACAGTAGTTGGTACATTTAATTAGATTATTTTATTTAATTAAATTATTCAAATAAACATTAATACACCCCAAAATCGAATATACAAAACTATTTATATTTTATATATACATATATAAATTAAAATCTTTTATATTTATTTCCCTTACATCTACATATTTATAAATTTTAAATATCAAAAAATAAAAATTAAATATAAAAACTTTCAAAAAAATTTAATAAAATTAATAAAATCAAAACTAAAAATATTTAAATAAAATATATATTTCAATTTTAATTAAAACTAATTTTTAAATCTTTATTTTTTTCTTTTTCCCATTTTTTTCATTTTTTATTTATACCCCCTTAAAATCTTTAATACCCTCATTAAACAAATTCTTCTTTTTATATTAAAAATTATTTTACAAAATTATATAATATAATATTAAACAATTTAAAAAAACATTATAATTCAAAATTAATTATTTTAATAAAAAAATTATCGAAATTATAAAAAACTTTAAAATATTAAATATTTATAAAATAATTTAAAAACAATATAAAAATAAAAATTAAAAAATTGTATATCAAAAAAATAATAATTGATTTTTATTATTATTTTTCAAAAAAATAAAAAATATTAAAAACTATATTTTAAATTAATATTTAAATAATTTATCTGTAAATCGAAAAATAATTAAAACTATAATTATAAGAATTCTGAAAAACAAAGGATTTACAAATCAACCCTTAAAATCCTATATTAATAAATTAATACAAAATTTTATTATATTAAAAATAAAAAAATAAAAAATAAAAATTTTCGATATAAAAAGAAAAATTATATAAAGCCTTAAAATAATTTGTAAATAATTTAAGAACTTTTCGGTATATTATATAAATAAAAAATTTAATTAAAAACTTTATAAAATATAAAATTTTAATAAATTTGAATTTCGAATAAAAATTATACATAATAAAATAATATTTGTATTTAATAATATATTTAATATTTATATAAAAACCCTCAAAAATCAAAAACAAATAACTTTTATTAAAAAAATTAATATTAATAAAAATTATATACCCTTTATAATTATTATTAAAAAATAATAATATCAAACAAAATAATATAATTTAAATCAAATAAAAAATAAAATAATTCAAATTAATAATTTTGAATATATTAATATATAAATTATTTTTGATTAAATAAAATATTTAATCAAATATATTAATTTTATTTTTAATAAAAATTTTAATTAAAAGATTATATTATTAATAAATTTGTATTTATTATATAAATCAAATAAATTTAAAATTTTATATAATAAATTTAATATTATTTTATAATCCTTTTTTTTATATATAACCCATATTATATAATTTCTTAATATATCAGTTTTTTAATTTTATAAATATTAATATAATAAAATTATACAATTTATAAATTAATATAAAATAATATTATATATAATATCAAATTTTATATAAAATTTACTTAAAATATAAAAGAAAACATTTAATAAAAAAACTATTAAAAACAAATTCAAAAAATCAAAATTATTTTTTTTATACAAAATTAATACTTTACACAAAATAAAAATTAATTTTTTTAAAATATTATTTTTATAATATTAATATAAATAAATTTATAAAATCTTTATTATTTCTAATTATATATATTATATTATTAAAATTTAATATAACTTTAATTTAATTGAAAAATAATATATTTTTCGAATATTTTTCTCTTCAAAATTTAATATATATAAAAAAATAATCAAATTAATAAATTATTAGAAAAATCAATATATTAAATTTTTTAATAACTTTTTTTGAAATACTTATAATAAAAATATAATTAATATATATATTAATTTAATTTTAAAAATTATTATATTTAAAATATATTAAAATCTAAATCAAAATTTATAATAATATTATAAAAAACATATTAAATAAAAAAATAATAAAAATAAACAATTTAAAAAAAAAAACAAAATAAATACCTTATTAATTTATATTATAAAAACTAATAAAATAACAAAAACAAAAAAAAATATATATTTATAATTATATTAATATCTTCGAAAATATAATAAATTTATCAAAATCCAATTAAAAATCGATAAATTTAAAAATCGATTTCAAAAAAAATAAAATTTTTAAAACAAAACAAATTCAAAATTATTATTATTAATTTATATATTAAAAAAAATTTAATTATTTTTATATTTTAAAATTAATTAATTAAAACTAATAATACCCCTAATAAAAAAAACCTTAATAATAATATTTCGATAAATATTAAATTAATAAAAAGTCTATATATTAATATTAATAATAATAATAATAATAATAATAAAAAAAAAAAAAAAAAGAAAAAAAGTTTTTATTAATTTTAATTTTAATACTAATTATTATGGATTTAAAGGTAATAAAAACAAAAAAAATGTTTAAGTATAGAATTCAAATTTGAAACTGGTGTATTAGCGATTGTTAGTGTTTAATATTAATCAATGGCGAATTTTTAGTGTAATGTTTAATTTGTAAAATATTGATATATGTAAAACAGATTTATATAATTAAGTAAAAGATTTTAAAAGTTTATAGAATTTTATATTAAATAAAATATTATTGTTTAAATGATAATTGATAATATATTATTAATTATTTAAAAAATAATAAAAATTTTATTTAAAAAATAATAAAAAATTTTAAAATTATTATTGATTTAATTAATTTTTTGTATTTTTTATTTTAATAATTTTTTTTATTTTATTTAAAAAGTAATTTGTTAATTAAATTAATAGTATTTAAAATAATATTAGAAATAAAAAATATTTTTGTATTTATTTGATAAAGTATTAAAATCAATAGTATATAAAATAATATTATTAATGAATTTTATATATATTAATAAAATATAAATCTTTTTTTAAAATTTAAAAAATTTTTAGAAAAAAGTTTTTATAATATTTTAAAATAATAAATATAAAATATAAAAAATAATATAAAAATTATAAACAAAATTATAATTTAATTTATTTAAATATAAAAAATTGTTGGGATATTAATAATTTTTAATAATATATTATTTGTTTGTTTTAAATTAAATATTAAGTTTTTAAAATTTTAAAAATTATTTTAATATAAAAAAACAAATATTTTTTAAATAAAAAATTTTTTTTTTTTAAATTAAAATAATATTTCGAAATAATAATAAATATTATTTTTTTATCGATATTCAAAAAATAGATTATATAATATAATATTTCGAAAAACGTTTTTTGATAATATAATATTAATTTGTTAATATGATTTAATCGAACAATATTATATAAATGAAATTTAAAAAATATATATATAATATAATTTTAAATAAAAAAAATTAATAATATATAATAATTATTTAAATATTAAAAACTAAATAATATTTGGAATAAAATATAAATGATTTTATTTTTTATTTAAATAATTTAAAAAAAGATATAAAATATAAAACGAATAATATATATCATAAATAATTATTTATTAATTTTTATTTTAATATAAATAAAAAAATATTTAAATTTTTTTAATAATTCGAAATTCAAAAAGAATTTATAAAATAAATATATAAATTAAAAAATATTAATTAAATGTATTGTTTTATTAATATTACAAATTATTATTTCAAAAAAATATATAATATTTTATTATATTATTCAAATTTTATTTAATTTTTTATAAATTATAAAAAAATAATAAAAACATTATATTAATAAAATTTATTAAAATTAAAATAAAACTAAATCAAAAAATTATATAAAAAAACTAATTAATAAAAAAAATTTAATATTAAAAATATTAAAAAAAATTATTAAAATATTATTAATATTAATAAATAGACTATTACATTATTATTTATAAAAATTTGTTTAAATATTAATATTATTAAAAAAAACATTTTAAAAAAAATTATTTTAAAAAAAAAAAAAATTTATATTAATAAAAAAATATTGAATTTTTTTAATAAAAAAATAACAAAATATATTAATAAAAAAACAACAAAACCTAATAATTATTTTAAATATTTTTATAACCCTAAATTTAAAAAAAAAAAAAATATATTATTATTATTATTATTATTATATTTAAATTAAAATATTAATTAATAATATTTCATTATTTTATCAATTCAAACATTTAAATTAATATAATTTAATAAAATAAATATATTAAATAAAATTAAAAATCTATATCAAAAAAAAATATACCTCTAATATCTATATCAAAAACTTACATTTTTACCTATAAAGATTATTAATTTATTATAAAAATAATAAATATATTAAAAAATAAAAAAATATATATTTACTAATTTATTTTAATTATCCTAAATTTTTTTTATATAAATATAATTTTAAATTTTTTATAATTAAAAATAATAAATCCTAAAATCAATTAATAATCAATAAAACTTTGTTTTTAATTTAATTTAAAATTTATTAAAATCATTTTAATACAAAAAGTTTATCAAAAAATAAATAAAAAAATATAAATTTTAATTTTATAATTAAACCAAATATTTAATTCCAAAAAAATATAAACGAAATATAAAATCTTTACCTTAAAAATCTCTAATATCCTAAATAAATACAAAAATTTGAAATAAACTTTTTTAAAAAAAAAAACAAACTATTATTTAATTATTATTTAATAAAATACTAAATCGAATTAAAACCAAATATTATTTTTTCATAAAACCTAATATATATTTTTTTAAAAAAAAAACTATTAATTTTAAAAAAATATTTAAAAAAATATTAATCGAAAAAATGAATTTATTGTTCAATAAACTTTATTAAAGCCCTAATTATATTTATTTCAAAAAAAAATAAAAATTATCGGTTATATATTAATTATAAAAAATTAAATTAAATAATTAAAAAAAACCAGATATCTTTATTTTTAATTAACAAATTTTTTAATCGATTATAAAAAAATATTATTTTTATTAAATTAAATTTAAAAAATATATATTATTAAATTCGAATTCAAATAAAAAACAAATAAAAAATAATATTTTATATTTATTATAAACAATTTAAATATTTAATTATATTATTTAGCTTTATAAACATTTTTATTATTTTTCAAATTTATATTAATTAAATTTTTATAAAATTAATAAATATTATATATATAATATATTTTAATAATATATTGATTTATTTAATAAATATTTAATAATATATTAATAATATTTGTTAAATATTTAAAAAATTAATTGTTTACAAATTTTATATAAAATTTAAAAAATATATATTTAATAATAAAAAAATCAAATTTTTAGAATTTATAATATTAAGTAATAATATTATTATAGAATTTAGTAAAA
>JANPYM010000004.1:2963499-2975848 GCA_025890175.1 Ciborinia camelliae
AAAAATAAAAAAAATAATTAAAACAAAAATTTTTATTTTTTTTTTTAATAAATCTTTATTATTCAAATCAAAATTTAATATATTTTCGATTTTTGTATTTTTAGTTTTTTTAATTAAAAATAAAAAATATATTTATATATATTAATTAACAATTAATAAATAAACAAAAAATAATTTATAAAATATTAATAAATATTTAATAAATTTATTAAAATTGTATTTATATTAAAAAAAATAAATATTGTAATTATAATAATTTTTTTAATATTATAAAATTTGTATATTAAATTAATATATTTTGTTTTATAAATTATAATAAAAATAATTAAAATATATTTTTTTTAATAAAAAATAAAATGATTTTATATTTTTTGTTTTTTAATAAAATTTAGTTTTATATTGTTGTATTTTTATTGATAACAAAATAATTAATTAATATTAAAATAAAATTGTTTGGATAATAAATTGTAAAGTTTTTTTTTATAAATATATTTGTTGTATAATAATAAGAGATTATTAAAAAACAAATATTTTTAGTTTATAATATTATTCTTTTTTAATATTTTTTTAATTTTGTAAAAATTAATTAATTTTATATAATGAAAATAAATAGGTTTAATAAAAACTATAAAAATATTTGTAAAATGTTAAATAATTGTTATAAAGAAAATGAAAAAAGTTATAATATTAATAAAAAAATTAATTAAAAAAAAAGTATAAAAAGATATAAAAAATGATATTAATGAAAATTGAAGATTCAAATTTTAAATTATAAAAACAAAAGGGATATAAATATTTTTAATAATAAAAAATATAAAGTTTAATTATTTAACAAAAAAATTAATAAAATTTTTATTTTTTTATATTAAAAAAAAAATTTTAAATATAAAAACTTTAAAAATAAAATTATTAAAATAATTTTTAATATTTAATTAATATTTATTAAATATTTATAAAATTTTTAATAAATCAAAAAAAATAAAATAATACAAATATATAATATTAAAACATATTTTATTTAAAATTAATATTTTATTAATAATATAAATTTTAAATTAATAAAAATAAATTATTGTTTAATAATTATTATTTATATAAAAAAATAATTATAAAAATATAAATCAAAAAAATATTTTAATATATATAAATAATAAATTTTAACGAATAAAATTTTTTGAATAAAATGTTTTAAAGAAAAAAATTTTGTTATAAATTTAAAAATAATAAAAATAAAAAAGATATTTAAATATAAAATTCAAATTTAAAATTGATATATTAGCGATTATTAATATTCGATATTAATTAATAATGAATCTTTGATATAATATTTAATTTGTAAAATATCGATATATATAAAACGGATTTATATAATTAAACGAAAAGATTTTGAAAGTTTGCAAAGTTTTATATTGGGCGGGGGTATTGTTGTTTAAACAACAATCGATAATGTATTGTTAATTATTTAAAAGATAATAAAAATTTTATTTAAAAAGTAATAAAAAGTTTTGGAATCATTATTGATTTAATTGATTTCTTATATTTTCTATCTTAACACTAATATTAATTTTATTAGTTTCAATAATATTAATATTAGAAATAATTTTGATATAAATATAAAATAAAATTATACAAATTTATTATTTTTATAATTAAATTTTTAATTTTTAATTAATTTATATATAAAGTATATAAATATATTATAAAAACTTTAATATTATAATATCGAATTAATTTATTTATTCGAATAATTTAATTAAATAAAATGGTTTAATTAAATGTATCAATTATTGCAGGGATATAGGTAGGAGCCCACGCTGATTATTATATATAAATAAAGATCTACATAAACGAACCCCTATATAACAACTCCCCCCACCGATCGAAAATTTAGCGAAGAACCCGAGATCTAACACTCTTACTATAGTTCTGTAATATAATCACTATCTATAATGAATAATTGCTAATACTATAGAAATTAGAAAATCAATTCAGCAAATATTAGATGATAGGTAGGTAGGTAATCTAATAGTAAAATAATAAACTAACCTATTTTATTTAATTTTATTTTATATGTCTATATATTATCTAGGTACCTCCGTAATATATAGCCCAAACTCGAACGAACGAACGAACGATTTCTTTTTCTGGTTTTAACTTTTGATTCGTTTTATTATTATCTATCTACATACATACCTAGGTGCTTATATTATCAACGGATAATGAATAATTATCTACAATAAATTCCAGATAAACTTAATTAACAGCTTCATATAATCAAACCTCTGCATGAAAACACCAGGTACCCGAACCCAGGCCTACCAAAAGCCCAAAGGAGAGACCAAGATCCTTTTATAACCTACCTACCTACCTACCTTACCGGGAGTTGAGTAGAGAATCCGATGAGATGCTAATGGGTTGAAGAATGGTATTCTAGTGTAGCTAAGGTAGCTAGGGTAAAAGGAACAGCTACCTAAATAGACGAAAACAGGTATCTCGTAATAGATTTGGCTTAATATCTATGAATCGGTGCATATTGTAGGTAGATATGTAAACCGGAATACGAAGATTGACTTGAAACGGATGGGAAGGCGATGAGACCTATGGGGGGAGATAAAAGGTAGAATAATTGACGTTGACTTTATGCATTGTACGGTAAGATGAGAAAGGAAATTCGTGGATTGTATAATCGATATACCTACGTTAGGGGGGGTTGTAAAGAAGAGAGGATGGTCGTTCAAGTATCGCTCTTGAAAATTAACTCAGGCCCCCAAGCACAAAATCATATTCTTTCCAACCCTGAAGTCTCCATTTACATTTCTACTCGTTGCATGTATCTTCCACATAGAAATATGAAAAGAGATGAAATTTCTCGATGGCGTGCTCTTCCACAAGCATGAACTTGAACGGGAACGTGGCAGGTGTCATTTCCGCCATATGGAACTCGTTAACGTGTGCTGGTTTGACAAACTTTCACAGAGGGATGACGGCAATTCTTGACTTTTTCCCCGGGATATCAAGATCGAGATCCGGCTGCAGTCGCCATACTTGTCCATCGGTGTCTTTCAAAAAATGCCACTCGAAGGTAATATCACTTGGAACGACGGCAGTCACTAAGGTGGCCGCACATGCCCTGCGCCTAAAGTGGAGATATCCATCCTCATCCATCCACCCGCGTATTCGCTCCCAATGCCATAGTTTCCTATCCTGATAATCCCACGACGGACGAGCAAAAACCCAGTCATCCATCGACCTTCCTGGACATAAACTGCCTGCACGCCGAAATCTGGCATGGCCAGCAACTTCAGTCTGAGCGAATTGAGGGAACGTCGGTAGTTGTGGGCAAGGGGGGATTTTGGCCGGCATTCCAAGCCAGTCCGCACTTCCACCCCGGCTGATGATTTGAGAGGCCAATGCAATCGTAGTTCCAAGACGGTCATCGGCATGGAAGTTTTGGGGTTCAATCCTGACACCCATCAGTTCCATGATGCTGAGAACCATATCTACTGGACGAGAAGAGGTCCGCATCAATGCTCATCGCCAGATCATGGAATGGTTTCGGATGGTGAGAGACGGGTCAAATGAATCCTCGTAATCCTGGAAGTTTATGCGAGTTTGATGAAGCGCGAATAGGTCCGCGTGACCTTTACCAAAAATCCGGATGTCGACACGGGTACCCGCTGAAATAATGGACGGTTTATCCAACTCTCCCAGCGGTGTGTTGATAGGACATATGTTAAACACTACTGGTTTCTCAACGCATGCCAGAACAATGTCAGCGAACCGCGCGACCGCAGCTCCCTTGCTAAAATTTATTTCTCTCAATCTGAAAGCTGACGTGCCCAGACACCTACCTGTCTCGATCGTCCAAGAAAAAAAAACACAACCGGATAGCCAATAGCAGCATAGCAGCTTGAGGGGAGGGGGGCGCGGGCATTCTCTTCCCTCTAAGCCCCCCCCCTTCAAGCTGCTATACTGCTATCAATAGTATATCCAGTTGATATACGTTTCAAGCTCTATGAGTCCTCCCATGCACTTTCACGTGTCGAACGACGTACAGAATCACGTGAGATGATCGCAGTAAAATGGAGAGGTAGGTTTTTCCCCCTGCCCCGAAACCCTTCCACTTCGTTTGAGGCATCTTTCTGCCCGGTTTCTAAATCCTTCTAGATCTGTTTCAACTTTCTGGTGATTAGATGTTGTGTGTACCGGCTAATATGATTTGGGTGGGGACGGGAGGATTGGTTTAGGGGACAGGGAAGTAGATAAACGAGATTATCGGAAGGTGCTAACCGGAATGGTACATTCCGGTATATCATGTGATTTTCACAGATTCCGACGGGAGCCTTAGTTTGAGGCCTTATGCCGACTATCATTCCACCCGCCCTTCCCACCTTCCTACCTAGGTAGTAGTAGATACCCTTCCCCCCACCAACCAATATATAACAAACATCAACTGGAAATATTTTCATCGACCAACGACAGTAAGCTCAAGTTTGGTCTGGCAACTGAAATATCTCCATTTCATCCAGTAGGTGTTCTCGTTATATGAATACCTTGCTCTCTATCGGACGCAGTATCATCACATCTGCACCTCGAATTGTATCAGCTCGCCAGACAATGGTAACGATTCGTACCATGGCCACCATGTCTACCACCCTTCCACGTGATCCCAACACCTTGTCGAATTACAACAATTGGAGAACGAAGCATACAATCGCCGATTTAGCTATTGATTTCAATAAGCAGCGAGTTCACGGCACAGTTACACTACATCTTGAATCCATTACGGATAAGGAATCTGAGGAGATCATTCTTGATTCTAGTTTCGTTGATGTTCAAAACGTAGCAGTTGATGGCAATCAGACAGCGGAATGGACTCTCAAGGAACGCACGGAACCATTTGGCAGTCCTCTTTCAGTGAAGATCCCAGGTGGAGCAGCAAAGGGTACCATCGTTGCACTCGACATTAAACTATCGACTACCGACAAATGTACAGCTCTCCAATGGCTCACCCCCGCTCAAACCTCGAACAAAAAGTTCCCATACATGTTCTCTCAATGTCAAGCCATTCATAACCGATCTATCTTTCCTTGTCAGGATACTCCGGATGTGAAGAGTACATACGATTTCCAAATTCGTTCTCCTCTTCCCGTCTTGGCAAGTGGCTTGCCTAAAGGTGCAAGTTCGTTTGTTCATGGCGAAAATGGAGAATCTGGAACCCTCCTCTACTCTTTTTACCAGGAGATTCCTATGCCTTCTTATCTCTTTGCCCTTGCATCGGGTGATATAGCCACCGCATCTATCGGACCACGTTCTCTTGTTTCTACTGGCCCAGAAGAACTTTTAGGAGCTAAATGGGAACTTGAGAGAGATACTGAAAAGTTTATTGAAACTATTGAAAAGATTGTATATCCATATGAATGGACCCAATACAATGTTTTGGTCTTACCACCAAGTTTCCCTTATGGTGGAATGGAAAATCCGGTCATTACTTTTGCTACGCCCACTATCATTAGTGGAGATCGAGAGAATGTTGATGTTATTGCTCATGAATTGGCTCATAGCTGGAGTGGTAACTTGGTATCTAATGCTAGTTGGGAACATTTGTAGGTTTTGAAGTTTTTTTATTCCCCATGACTCGGTATATGTTTTCCGAGAAGGTGATTATCCGTTCATCTGGTATTTCTGGCTAATTGCTTCAAAAGCTGGTTGAATGAGGGTTGGACAGTTTATTTAGAGAGACGAATCATTGCCGCTGTTCACGGAGACTCATACAGAGACTTTTCTTCAATCATTGGATGGAAAGCTTTGGGTAAGGTAATTCCTCCAAACATAATCTACTCATGCTAATTCTTTTATCCAGAGGATTCTGTAAAGCTATATGGCGAAGATCATGAATTTACAAAGTTGGTCATTGATCTCGAAGGCAAGGACCCAGATGATGCTTTCAGCAGTGTTCCGTATGAGAAGGTAGGTGCAACCAATGACTAAACCTCATTTCAAGTGTCTAATATTGTCAGGGTTTCCATTTCCTCTACTATCTTGAGAGACTCGTTGGAAAATCAACCTGGGATAAATTCATTCCACACTATTTCACCACTTGGAAGAGAAGATCCCTTGATTCTTTTGAATTCAAAGCTACCCTCCTTGATTTCTTCGCTTCCGATAAAGCTGCTGCCAAGGCTTTGGAATCAGTTGACTGGGAGGCTTGGTTTTACAAGCCAGGTCTTCCACCAAAACCAGAGTTTGATACAAGCATGGTCGATAATTGTTATGCCCTAGCCAAGAAATGGGAATCGAAAGTAAGTTAATCATCCCATTATCCCTCTTACGCACCAACTAACTCACGCCCCCCCAAAAGGATTTCACCCCCTCCCCATCCGATATTGAAGGTTGGTCCGCCAACCAAGTCGTCGTCTTCCTCCAACAAGTCCAACTTTTCAGCACTCCCCTCACCCCCGCCCAAAGTCAAGCCATGGGCAAAGCCTACTCTCTCGTCCATACCCAAAATGTCGAACTCAGCTCCCGCTACTTTGGCGTCGGCTTGGCGGCCAAAGATGAATCCGTCTATCTTCCCACGGCGGAATTGTTGGGGAAAGTTGGGAGAATGAAGTTTGTGAGAACGCTTTATCGGAAGTTGGTTGTGGTTGATCGTCGGTTGGCGGTGGATACTTTTGAGAAGAATAGGGATTTCTATCATCCTATTTGTAGGGATCAGGTCGAGAAGGATTTGATGGAGTAGATGGGAGAGAGGAAATGGGAGAAGGTTGATGGGAGTTGGTTGGGAGTTGGTAGATGGGAGTTGGTAGATGATAAATGATTCGAGCGTGGTTGATGCTCTTGTTGTTGTGGTTGAGTAGAGTAGAGATAGAGAAATCCACATATGTATCCCTCTCGGTGAAACTGCAATTTCCCCTCCCTCATGATGATGCGGATATTCGTCGTCGTGGCATTCATACATACACAAGTAGCTTGCTCTTACACTTGCTCCTACCCCTGTTTTACATTCATTACAATTCATTCATTACAATTACAATTACATATAGTCAATAGATATGTAGATGAATGATATGATATGAGATGAATGATATAATATGAGATGATGAAAAGGTTTGTTCGCGAAACAAATGGCACGCACGCACTTGTGCGGATTCTAATTCTTAAATTACATTTTACCGTTCTTGGGGTGTTGGTCTTGGTCTTGGTCTTGGTCTGAGATGCGGGTGTTGGTCTGAGATGTGTGTCTGAGATGTGTTGGTCTGAGATGTGTTGGTCTGAGATGTGTTGGTCTGGGATGTGTTGAGATGTGTGTAGTGTTTGGGTGAATAGAGATAGATAGTCTGCAGGCTAGAGAGTAAGTAAGGTACTCGGGAAATTTGAAATTTGAAAGGGGGAAAGGAGGGGATGTGAAAATTGGAGATGGGGATGGCTAGGGGGTATGGTATGGATTTTTTCATTCATCATTCCATCAGTCGGGTACCTAGGTATGGATGGATATGGAGAGATTTGCTAGTATTTTATATTGGATTGGGGCGAAGGATGGAGGTTGGGCGTTGGATGGGGTAGGGGGTAGGAGGTGGATCATGGGGATAGGGTAGGGGGGTAGGGTAGGGGGTAAGGATGAAGGTTTGTGTATAGAGCCAGAGGTTCGAGTATAAAGGTTCGAGTACGGATAGAGGTTAGTTGGATTAGATTGAAAGATCCTGGGTATTCCTGCGCTATTAGTGTGTAGTTTTTACTATTTTCTCTAGTATGACCCAGGGTTATCAAAATTGAATCTCCGTTGGAAAATTTTATTTATTCACTTCACTTCACTTCACTTCATCTCGACCTTCCTTCTATTAGCTTCCCTAGGTTTCGGATCTCTCTCCGGGCCGGGCCGGAACATGGAGATGCAGGTGAGATAGTCCTTCTATTTATTAAGGAGCTACAAGCTACAATGTTCTAGGTAAACTGCATCGCAGAGTCTACCGTGAAAAAGCGTAAAGATGGGGCACTCTGCTGCGAGATTAGTCGTGACAATACTGGTATATGTTTTGATGGGTACCCTATGGTTGATAAGTTTCAGATAGATAATTTGAATATTCAACATGTTCTTGTTACGAGTTTTAGTTGTTGTATATAAGTGATAGAGAATAGAAAAATAGACAGTGAAAATCAGAATGACAGAACTGGTAACTGCTATTATTTGACGATAATAAGTGTCGAATCACCTCGGTGATATCAAAATATGTATAATAAAAGTAGTATATTATAAAAGCATACAGATCGATTGTAAATCGATCTGTAAGCTTATATACCCGCGGGGTATAGGTATATCAGCTACACACAACTGCACGCTTCGATGAATCTACCCTGCAGATTCATTAATATTGTAATACTAATAACTCTTAAATTAAATTTAAATACATATTATTTGAATAATCAAATATACAATATTAATAAAAAAAAAATATAAAAAAAAAATATTTTTTATAATTATATAATAAATCATATAACAAAATTATATGGTTTTTGTAAATATTATATATTTAAATTGTTTATTTTTAATTTTTCATTTTTTTACTATAATCTTGCCAATTTTGTTAATACATTTGATTTATTGATTAAATTTGAATTTGTAATAATTGAAATTAATAAAATCGAATAACTGTTACGGATCTAAAGACAATAAAAACAAAAGAGATACTTGGACATAGAATTCAGGCTTAAAGCTGATACATCGACAATCGCCAGCGTTCAATATTAATCGATAGCGAATCTTTGATGTAATATTTAATTTGTAAAATATTAATATATACAAAACGGGTTTATATAATTAAATAAAAAAACTTTAAAAATTTATAAAGCTTTATATTAAATAAAATATTATTATTTAAATAACGATTAATAATATATTACTAATTATTTAAAAAAATAATAAAAATTTTATTTAAAAAATAATAAAAAATTTTAAAATTATTATTAATTTAATTAATTTTTTATATTTTTTATTTTAATAATTTTTTTTATTTTATTTAAAAAACAATTTATTAATTAAATTAATAATATTCAAAATAATATTAAAAACAAAAAATATTTTTGTATTTGTTTAATAAAATATTAAAACTAATAATATACAAAACAATATTATTAATAAATTTTATATATATTAATAAAATACAAATCCTTTTTTAAAATTTAAAAAATTTTTAAAAAAAAACTTTTATAATATTTTAAAACAATAAATATAAAATATAAAAAATAATATAAAAATTATAAACAAAATTATAGTTTAATTTATTCGAATATCAAAAAATCACCAAAATACTAATAATTTTTAATAATATATTATTTATTTATTTCAAATCAAATATCAAATTTTTGAAACTTTAAAAATTATTTTAATATAAAAAAACAAACATTTTTTAAACG
Source organism: Ciborinia camelliae (assembly GCA_025890175.1). Classification (NCBI taxonomy): domain Eukaryota; kingdom Fungi; phylum Ascomycota; class Leotiomycetes; order Helotiales; family Sclerotiniaceae; genus Ciborinia; species Ciborinia camelliae. The sequence goes on from JANPYM010000004.1 coordinate 2,972,914, forward strand.
AAAAACTTTTTTTTTTAAATTAAAATAATATTTTAGAATAATAATAAATATTATTTTTTTATTAATATTTAAAAAATAAATTATATAATATAATATTTTAAAAAACGTTTTTTAATAATATAATATTAATTTATTAATATAATTTAATCAAACAATATTATATAAATAGAATTTAAAAAATATATATATAATACAATTTTAAATAAAAAAAATCGATAATATATAACAATTATTTAAATATTAAAAATTAAATAATATTTAAAACAAAATATAAATAATTTTATTTTTTATTTAAACAATTTAAAAAAAAATATAAAATATAAAACGAATAATATATATTATAAATAATTATTTATTAATTTTTATTTTAATATAAATAAAAAAATATTTGAATTTTTTTAATAATTTGAAATATAAAAAAAATTTATAAAACAAATATATAAATTGAAAAATATTAATTAAATATATTATTTTATTAATATTACAAATTATTGTTTTAAAAAAATATATAATATTTTATTGTATTATTTAAATTTTGTTTAATTTTTTTATAAATTATAAAAAAGCAATAAAAATATTATATTAATAAGATTTATTGAGATTAAAACAAAATTAAATTAAAAAATTATATAAAAAAATCAATTAATAAAAAAAAATTCAATATTAAAAATATTAAAAAAAATTGATAAAATATTATTAATATTAATAAATAAATTATTATATTATTATTTATAAAAATTTATTTAAATATTAATATTATTAAAAAAAACATTTTGAAAAAAATTATTTAAAAAAAAAACAGGTTTATATTAACAAAAAAATATTAAACTTTTTTAATAAAAAAATAGCAAAATATATTAATAAGAAAATAACAAAATCTAATAATTATTTTAAATATTTTTATAATTTTAAATTTAAATAAAAAAAAATATATTATTATTATTATTATTATTATATTTAAATTAAAATATTAATCAATAATATTTCACTATTTTATCAATTTGAATATTCAAATTAATATAATTTAATAAAATAAATATATTAAATAAAATTAAAAATTTATATTAAAAAAAAATATATTTTTAATATTTATATTAAAGATTTATATTTTTATTTATAAAAATTATTGATTTATTATAAAAATAATAAATATATTAAAAAATAAAAAAATATATATTTATTAATTTATTTTAATTATTTTAAATCTTTTTTATATAAATATAATTCTAGATTTTTTATAATTAAAAATAATGAATTTTAAAATTAATTAATAATTAATAAAATTTTATTTTTAATTTGATTTAGAATTTATTAAAATTATTTTAATATAAAAAATTTATTAAAAAATAAATAAAAAAATATTAATTTTGATTTTACAATTAAATTAAATATTTAATTTCAAAAAAATATAAATAAAATATAGAATTTTTATTTTAAAAATTTTTAACATTTTAAATAAATATAAAAATTTAAAATAAATTTTTTTAAAAAAAAAAAGCAAATTATTATTCAATTATTATTTAATAAAATATTAAATCGAATTAAAACTAAATATTATTTTTTTATAAAATTTAATATATATTTTTTTAAAAAAAAAAATTATCAATTTTAAAAAAATATTTAAAAAAATATTAATTAAAAAAATAAATTTGTTATTTAATAAATTTTATTAAAACTTTAATTATATTTATTTCAAAAAAAAATAAAAGTTATTAATTATATATTAATTATAAAAAATTAAATTAAATAATTAAAAAAAATTAAATATCTTTATTTTTAATTAACAAATTTTTTAATTAATTATAAAAAAATATTATTTTTATTAAATTAAATTTAAAAAATATATATTATTGAATTCAAATTTAAATAAAAAATAAATAAAAAATAATATTTTATATTTATTATAAACAATTTAAATATTTAATTATATTATTTGGTTTTATAAATATTTTTATTATTTTTCAAATTTATATTAATTAAATTTTTATAAAGTTAATAAATATTATATATATAATATATTTTAATAATATATTAATTTATTTAATAAATATTTAATAATATATTAATAATATTTATTAAATATTTGAAAAATTAATTATTTATAAATTTTATATAAAATTTAAAAAATATATATTTAATAATAAAAAAATCGAATTTTTAGGATTTATAATATTAAATAATAATATTATTATAAAATTTAGTAGAATTAAGATTATTATTAAATAATTTATTTTTAATATTTTAAAAAAAATTTAAATTTTTTTAGATTTTATAAATTTTTATTAATAGTTTATTGAAGGGTATTTAAAAATAGTTAATAAAATAATAATATTATTTAAAAAAATCGAAAAGGGAAAAATTATAGGTATTTTTGTATAAAATATAAAGGTATAAGTATTTTTTAAAATATTAAAAATAATATTTATTATTATATTGGTATTGTAATATTTTTAATTGAATTTTAAAATAATAATCGAAATAGATATATTGGGATTTATTTTAGAATATATATTTTTTTAATTATTTAAAAAAAAATTTAATTTAAAAAAATTATTGTAGTAATATTTTATAGTATTTTATTTTAGAAAATTAAATTTTGTAAAATAATGTTATATAATTTATAATTAAAAATTATTAATAATATATATTATGTTTTGTAAATAATAATATTATATTATAAATAATTGTTATATTATTATTATAAAAATAAATTATAATAATTTTTAATATTTTATAATTAAAAAAGAATTAAATGGTAAACAAATTAAATAAATTGAAATATTTGTTATATATAATTTTGAAATTAAATATAAAATTAGGAAATTAAATTTAATAAATAGATTGTTAAAATAATTAAATTATTTTAATAATTTAAAAAGTAATAATAAAATATTTTTAATATTAAAAAATAAATTAAGAAATATAATAATTTTAA
>JANPYM010000004.1:2990799-3097618 GCA_025890175.1 Ciborinia camelliae
CAAATTTATTTTTTTTATTAATAAATTTAATTAATAATTAAAAAAAAATTTAATAAAAAATTTTAAAATTAAAAGATTTTGATTTATACAAATTGAAAACCGATTTAAATAAATTTTTGCAAAAAAATTTGCAAAATATATATACCCTAAAAATAAAATATATAATAAAAATTATAACAAATAAATATAAAAATATAAAATATTATTTAATAAATATAATTAATATATATATACAAAATTATAATAATAAAATTGTTTTATAATATTAATATTTAATATTATTGAAATTTTAAGATTACACCAAATTTAAAAATATTACAAAATATTCTAATACAAAATAAATAATCAAAATAATTAAATAATAAATAAAATTATACAAAATATTAATTTAGAGATTATTTAATATAAATAATTGCAAATAATATATTTCGATTATATATATAATAAATAAAAATAATTAAAAAATTAAAAATAAAAAATCTTGTAATAAATTTTGTATTATATATTATAATAAAATAATAACAAAAAGTTAAAAGAATATATAAATAAATATTTATATTATATCATAAATAATAATAATAAATCTATATAATAATATACAAAAATTAAACAAAACTTTATTGATTTCTTTAAATTTAACCTTATCATCCGATAATCTTTATTTTTCTTAATTATAATAACTAAATAATAATTAATATTATAAAAAATAATAAACCTTTAATATTAAATATTAATACAATTTTTTTATTATATTAATTATAATAATATTTTATTTGAAAAAATAATATTTAAATAAAAAATTTTATCAAAAATTATAAAATATAAATTTGTTTTTTTTACCAAACATTCTATAAATTTATTTATATTATAAATAATTATTTATATAATATTTATTAAAATTTAATAATTATATCCGTATTTCCAATTTTCAAAATAATAATTTTTAAAAATAATATTTAATTGATTTATATATTAATATTAATCAATATCGAATTATTTTAATAATATCAAAATATATATAATAAAAATAATATATTATAAAAATATATAGATCGATTGTAAATCGATCTACAAGCTTATATGCCCGCAAGATATGGGTATATCAGCCATACACAGCTACACGCTTTAGTAAATCTGCCCTACAGATTCACTAGTATCGCAACAATAAGGATATTAAGAATAGTGATTGTTGCAAAAAACGGACGAAAGGTAATCTTCCTTCCTTCTTCCTACTTGATGTTATTGTCCTGCGCATTCTGATATTGAAGAGTGGTGAGTCGTAACTTGGGGCTCTTGGATGCTGCTTTCGCTTAATAATGAATTTACTAATCATTCCTGCCTTCACAGCGTGATGCTGAGAAAGGGATCAAGTAAAAGGCTTATCAGTTATATAGGAAGGCTAAGGTGTTCGAGAGGTGGAACCTCTCAACTAAATACATGTATGTGGATGCCTCAGAAACTAGGCATAAACAAGCCTCACAATGCGAAGAAATCGTGGGTTTATATAACCAGTAGGTATCATAATCTCCCATCTGAATACCCCGCACGGGTGGGGTGCGGTGGGTTGATGCGAGGGGAAGATGGAGTGTTACCCGGTAGTTCAATAAACTGAGTGAATATCGATCTTTCTTTTACCTATCCAGTGCAAAATACTGCATTTAGGTGTAGGTAGTAGATAGCAAATGAGAAGCCGATGGAAGAGGGGAGGAGTGGATCAAAAATAAACATCACATGAGCGGGGAAAGAGATCCAGATATCTAGGTAAGAGCCCGACAAGAAGATAAGTGAATCAACACTCCATTCCCCGCAAGATTCTGAAGGGAGGGGTATTTATTCAACCTTGACCTTTGACCTCCCCACCCACATTGATATGCGAGATGTTCTTACCAGGACACCTTTTCAGGAACGTGGTTTGGTTTTTGTGCAATGCATGGTGTTGGGTTTGTATGTTCCGAGTTTTGATAAGTAGTGTAGTGAGTATATGGTATGTGTGGATGGACTTTTGGCTCGTTGTGGTATTTTTGGTGTCTGATTGTTTGAGGTGATGATGGTGATGGTTAAGAATGACAATGAAGATGAATAAGTAGATATCAGAGGAGAAATACGAGACAAGAGAAAAGTTTAACAATAAAGTCAACCAAATAGCAATTCACTCAATTGGCAAATCCGCTCGTTACCTTATAACCAAGGCTGTGGATTGTATATCGTAGGGTATGGATATTCAAATCAACCTCTATCTCCTTGAGTATGGATATTATGAGGAATATCTTCGGAACAAATAAGTGTCAAACGCTCTAGGTTTTGCTAGGTAGGTAGCGTGAGGATGTATTACTTTTCTCATCGTGTGCCTACATCGTAATCGCAAGCACATATCATCTGATTATTGATGATACCTACGAAAAACGACAATGCGGAAACTAAGGAGAGGAGATGAGATGGGATGTTGAAGACTTATAGTGATAACACGGATGATACCTGAACTATTTGATGTGATACCTACTATAGGTAGGTAGTTGGGGTAGAAACTCACCACATGAATATTTGGTGCCGCCTTGTTCATTTTTTATGGATAGAAGGTTGAGCTATTGTATTCTTTTATATAGATCCACGGGTATCCAAGCCCTTCAATTTTGATATTTCACACTGGCCTGTAAACACTAAGCTGTAAACACTAAGTGAATATCAAACTAACATTCAAGTAATGATTAGAAGATATGAATCCACAACCCCAACCCCTCAATCTCAAGACTTCTTGACATATAAAGTCGGTGTATTATGTTAGAGTTATAGAGACATCGACGAAATGCGGGCTTGTACAGGGAAATAAATAGTAATGGGTTGCAATTCTTGCGAACTCGCCTGCCTTACGTACCTACTCTCAAAAGTTTTGATCCAGGAGCCTGCTCTGTAAATATCACTGATCTATATAATATCCATAAATAGTGACGATAATAAGAGAAGCCAAAAAGAGACAGCGAGAACGCGTGAGGTGGTGATAGTCATTATTGAATGAGATACGGAATACTGTATAGCGCAGGACAAAATCTCTCTGCCATTGTCGCCGAGTCAGAGAAGGTGTGATGACTACAACATGCTCATGAGTTCACTCTGTTGTCGGCTCTCGATTTGGATTCAGAAGCTGGGAGGTAGGGGATTCTATGATGTTCTTATATGATAAAAATCATTTTTTGTGGTACTATTCTATGGAGTAGAGGGCTACCACCTGAGTTAATCATGCTCATGGCGTATAAACTGCAGATGATGTATACACTAGATGTAAATGAATGCAGAGCGGAGTAAATTAGTGAATACGAAGGCGTGTTCTACCCTCCCCCCTCCCCCTAGGTTCTTCTGGCTACTGAACTACCTATTTAAGAACCGAGAACCTTTGATATTAAACAACATTAATTAACCAAAAGAACAAATTTTGAATATTGCCTTTAGGTGAAACTCAATGTTGATTCTTTAGTCATTCATATCACACTCTTCATGTTTCTTTTACAATAACCCGGACCTATATTCAACTGTGCTACATACAGCATGGGAGGAATTAGGATGGCAGTAATTCTCATATAACCGAAAATAATATGGTGAGAAGTGACAACAATAAACTATATACAAGAATACAACACAATCACAACAGCACCCATCACAAATGACGCTCACAATTCGACTCACATCTTAACTATCAGATGAGCTGCAGCACGCACAATTACTTCTCGAACTACTGGCTGCATCTAAGTTCCAGTAGTGTTTCGATATAAGCATAGCTTAAACAGATTCAAGAACTTTCTTCGTCTTCTTCAAAGCCAGCCTAGAATGTTGCAAGCTTGTTGGGCATAAAACTCTAGATTTTCCAAATTCATCGATAAAATCATTCCTTAAATACCCGACACTTCATTATCCCTTGATGAATTCAGTGGAATGGGTGATGGGGTTTTAATCAATACACTTACCTCATCAATTCACCCAACCATTTGATTTAACAACCCAACTGTATTGACATTTTCCTGTTCATGGATATTCAAGGTACCTAGGTATGTATTATATAGAGTGAATTCTCGAGCCTAGCAAGTCCCATTCAATCCAGCATCCCCCCTTTCCCCGCTTCAAAAATCAAGACTCTATTATTATATAAGAACTATTGGATGCATCCTCAAGTTGAGCATATTACTGCATCCAACCGACAATGCGGCAATGGTTGTTTCCGTGAGAGTCAAAGACAGAGTCTGGTTCTTTGTAAAAGTTAAAACTCGCCAATTTGGGAAAGATTTGGCGTGAAGATACTATAGTCTTAACCTTGAAGTTTTCACTGCCATTCGAGTTTCGAGTGTTGCTAGTTTTTGTGGCTATGAATTGTGAGATTCGGTGGTGAGAGATTAAGGGATGGATGAGATTGGAGCGATCAAATTTGAGCTTGAGCGGCTGCGTGATGGCGTGGCTCAGAATTTTCCAGACTCCGCATTTCCCTGTCAGAAAATACTTGTAGTGTACTGGATGCCATCATTACTCTTTTCAATCCATTACTAGTAACTTTTATAACCAACCGATCATCTACCTTCTGATCAACCGATAGACAGACCTGCTTCCATAATGTCTAGATGTGACCAAAAACATTCCCAAGCATCTCCGTACTGTCTCCACGGGATTTGAGGGGGGTTTGAAGATTGGGTATGCAATGATTATTAATCTTCACCCATAGAAAAATAATTTTGTTTTATTGGGAAATAGATTACCTGGTAAGATCACGACAGTAGGTAATTAATTGATGCTGCGTCAATCACCCCGCATTTCTCTCCTTTATCCGGCTCCGCATGCAGTTGGTGACGGCATCACCAACACTACAAGTATGATGGGTCCATTGGATAACTAATCACATCGCATATCTTGTGAAACCATGAAAGCTGTGGAATTTGGACAATTTGAAGTTAATAAGTAGAGTTGCGATAGCAAACAAAATCGCTATTTCCTCGACATTCTTTTCACTCAAAAAGAATTCCTTTGGTGATAAACTCGCAACATTTGAACTACTCAATCAAAATGACACAACCCAGCGCAGCATGTTGCAAAAGCGCCCCCATATCATTGCATGGGCCAGAATATAAACTCGCCGGTGAATTCATCGATATTGATGGGACAAAAACTTGTACATTACCCGTCCTCTATTGCGAAATTTACTAATACCATACAGATGTAACCGGTCCCTCGGATGCTACATCTGCCGTTCTCTTAGTTTATGAAATCTTTGGTTTCTGGACACAAACACTCCTTGGCGCTGATATTCTCTCCACAACCAAAAGTCCATCATCTCCTCAGGGTATAAAAGTATTTGTGCCTGATTTCTTCGGACCAGGTAATGAAGCAGATATTGCCTATTGGCCTGCGGATACAGATGAGAAGTGGGAATATATCCTCAAGGTATTTAGGGAACAAGCGGAGAAAGAAAAGAATTTGAAAAAGCTGGGGGAGTTTATGAGTGTTGTGAAGGAGAGAGATGAAGCAAAGAATGTGAAAAGTTGGGGAATTGCTGGATATTGTTGGGGCGCAAAGGTTCGTATCTCTTCCCTGAAAGAATTTTACCCAACAGGGTGAGGAAATGAAGATCAAGATCAAGTATTAATGCTGTATGAGTAACTAGATAGTAACTCTAGCTTCGCAAGAAGGAACTATCTTCAAAGCAGGAGCTCAGGCTCATCCATCCTTGGTAGACCCAGAAGACGCCAAATTGGTAACGATTCCACAAGTTGTGCTACTTAGCAAAGACGAGGATAAAGAGGTTTGTGCCACTGCCCCACGATGAGAAAAAACCCTGCTGATAAAATATCTGTAGCAATGCAAAGCATATGAGAATAATTTGAAGGTCACCAAGTACTTTGAGGCTTTTGATGATCAGGTACATGGTTGGATGTCTTCCAAGTAAGTTGCTTAGCTCGATGGTGCCGTATATATAGGACATTTGTTGATCAAAACTTTTTAACTAGGGGAGATTTGGAAAATCCAAGGACCCGTGAAGAGTACTATCGTGGTTATAAGTTATGGAATGGTTTCTTCGCGAATTATCTATAAGTTATAAGTTATCAAACGAGGTAGGTGAGGAAGTGCAGCCCAGCAGGTACGAATGTTTTAGAGCCTTGGCGAAGAAAATGTTCTGCGAAGGTCATTAAGGGATTTTGTGTGCCATTGAGGTCGTTTCCGAACTTTACGCATTTGGATTTCCACTAGGAACGATTTCTATATGAGTCATGTGATCTAGGCTTGGATCGGAACAAAAGCTTTAATACTAAAGTTTAACTTTTGTTAATATCATATGAATAATACATCTATATAGCTTCAAAATCAGAATAGGCTTTGAAACACGTGTGTGTAGAGCGCGCCCTCAATATGAGTGCTACCTTACGAGGAGCTGATATGCCAGGCACGTGGAATGCCTAATGCAATCACGTGCCGCATTCACTAGGATCGCAACAGTTCGGTTTGGGGGGAAGGTGCTCTTCCTCAAAATATCGAACCTTCCAATTCAACAACACACAAGTGCCATCAGTGGCAAGATGCACCTGCCATTATTTCTTGCCATCGATAAGACGGAATGTCTTTTCGAAATTTGACACTCTTCCATAATTATAGCAACATGTACATCATCCCGACAAGTGCCACGATTTTCGACCAAAGATACAATATTGATTGTCAAGACAATTCAATCGTTGAGGAATTGAACGATAACTTAGCAGAAGATAAGTTGTCAGAAGATGGATCGTCGGACGATGAGTTGTATGAAGAAGAGGAGTACATTGAACAAGAAGATTACAATGTTTTCGAGCAACGGTTGATGGCCGCCATGATTGATACTGTGGACTGCTATATCTCGGTATAATGGAGAAGAACTTTCAAATGCCAATATCATTTCCAGGTTTACGTTGCCGGAAACGAAGAAAATATTGAACCGAGAACGAACACCAAGCTTGGCAGATGTGGCAAATCTGCCATGGATAGAAACTATGGAATCTGGTTTGTTCAATACCTTTTCAGTATACTATGGATTTCGAGCTAACAAACCTTTAGGCGTATATGCCCATCCGTTCCGCCCTGTACATGATGATCGGCATAATCATTTATATATTGGAGAGGCGTCCGGTGTGAAAGGCCTGGCTGGAAGGCAGCGAGAACACGAGCGGGAGATCAATAAATCGATCGACCAAAAGCGATCAAACTGTCTTCATTATAATATCTATCGGAAAAGTCCAAGAATTTCACACTGGGCGACGCTTTTCCTGATACCCGATTTGGATACGAAGCCGGATGTGGCTGAAAGCGAACGAAATTGGTCAGATGCAGTGTGGAGCGAAGTGAGGGTCATCTCATACTTAGCAGAGGCATGTTTTGCAACTTTGTTAGGTGCATATTCACATGGTGCGACGGAGGAGCTGAGGAATACTTGTCCATTCGGCTATAATTTGCCGTGGTGGGGTGTGTGCACGCATTCTGTAAGTCTCTCTGGCCTGGCAAGGTTACTTCTTGAATCCCACACATTTGCATGCTTATTTACTGACTTCAAAATGTAACAGTCTCTAACAGATCGTGTTAGAGCTGCATACTCGGCCGAAGGATCCGCAGAGAGCGCAGCGCAGGGAAGGAAGGTTTACGAACTTCATTCTATCTGGTATACGAGGCCCAACTAGCAAAGGAGCAGGGTTTCCAATAGTCCAGACTGCAGTCCAACAATGAAAGACTTTTTGATTCTTGAATCCAATTAGAAAATTTATACCATTTGAAACACCCAATTACCTTCGAAGTTTGAATCGTATCCATACATTGAAAGTGCAAAATTAGAAAGCTAACAAAAGAAGTCATTCCAGTCCTTGGGGTTAAGATAATGATGTAATTCAACCATTGGGGTATGAAAGTTACCCTCAGGCGGCATTTTGAGGTTTGGGGGAAGATGCTCCCTCAAATATCGAACCTTCCAATTCAGGGACAAAAGTGCTATCGATAGCAATATGCACCTGCCATTGCTTCTTGTCATTGACAGAACAGAATTTCCTTTCGAGTTGACAACAATTTTCGCTATATGATCCGGCGGTGAAAATTGACTGGTGTTGCATTGAACGAAATGGAACCATCAACGGCTGAAACCACACCGGAGACCACATCGGCGCAGACCTTCAAGCCAACAGCCTTTGTTGATCGAAATCATCTCGAAATCTCGAAATTCTTTCAAAACGCAAGTCAGGCCTTTGAGGAACGATGCGAGCCTATACATATTGACGAGGAAGACGATGATTCTCTTGCAGTCGATATTCTGCTTGATTATTCGGTTTGTTTATAACGCATTTACGATTCTCGGTCTTATCATGTTGATTGTTATATCTCCGCCCAATGGAAAGAGTTCTTCGAAGTGCGAAGCTTAGAAGATTGGGCTTCTTTAATCTTTACTTTTACCTTGCCCAATGTCAAGAAGATGATCAATGGAGATAGACCGAGGTTTGTCGACATCCCTGAGGTTAGTTGGGGGGTGATAAAAGAGGCAGGTTCGTGAATATTAGTATCGTATTGTCAATCCAGAGTACTGACAAGATATCTAGGCGTGTATTCGCATCTTTGCCGAGGAATCCAAGACCACAATCACGCCCACCTTTACATTGGGGCGGCCTCCAGAGAGAGGGGTTTAGCTGGACGACGTAAACAGCATCAAAGAGAACTCGACAAAGGTCCAGACGAAAAGCAAGCAAATTCCATCCACTATAACGTGTTCCGGAGTTCATCGAGAATATCATATTGGTCGACCCTTTTTTGATTCCAGATCTGGGTCGTCAAACGGATGCGATTCATACCGAAGTCAGAGTTTTATGCTACCTTGCCGAGGCTGTGTTCGCAGGGATTCTAGGAGCGTACGCGCCTGGTGCCGGACCAGAACTCAATGAAATTTGTCCTTTCGGTACGAATTTGCCTTGGTGGGGACTTTGTTTGCATTCTGTAAGTACGCTTGAATTCCATACATCCTTTATGCCGATTACTGACTTGATAATAGCCCCTGACAGATGGCGTTGGAACTGCATACTCAGCCGAACGATCGGCAGGGCGTACAAGGGAGAGTAAGAAACTGTACTTCGCTTCATTTTATCCCGATTACAAGGCCAGACTCATAAGGGTTGACATGGATCGTTTGGCCAATAACACCAGAGTCTATAGGAAAAGATTGAATGCAGATGAGGAGAAGAGGAAAACCCACCTGGAGCGACGAAAAGTTTTGCAGGATTAACGATCAGACGAGAGAAAGGAAGTGGCAAAAAGCCAGAGAAATATCCATGATAATCTGACTGGTATCAAAGAAGCTCAGAGCAAGCTAGGAAGAAATATGGGGAAGCACCCCGTATGGAAAGGGGCCCAAACCTTGAAGAGACGCACTAAGGCGGCCGAGAAGAGAAAAGAGAAAGCTAGCTGCTGTAAAATTGGCAAGTACAATCAATTCAATGTTCAAACCCAATTTAATATATGAAATCAATTCAGTGTATTAAACCAATTCAATGTATAAAACCAAGTCATAGAATCAGAACCTTTCATCTCCAGACTGTAGTCCGGACTCTCTATTGGAAACTCTGATCTGATTATTCTAGACGGATAAAACATTCCAATCGACAGCCAGCAATGCCATCAGCGCTCCAATTCCGTAGAAGCTCCCTCGCCCAATGATTCTTTGACCATATTACTTGTAGCAGAAAATTCCACCATCTCGGCTGCTTCTGCCTGGCTTGTTTGAGTCGGAGTCGATTCGTGAACCACCTGGGCAACCTCTTTTATATCCATCTCACTAGGTACCTACTAGGTAGTGACTCAGACAAGTCATACAAGTGAATCGATGATTTTCGTATGCCTGGGCAGTATTTGGCTGTTCCTCCATCCTCTCATGCCGAGGCCCTTACCCTTGCCTAGTGAATGTTCTTTAGCAGTCATGTGAATTACTCCCCATAGGAGAATGTGATCCCTTGAAGAGGAAATGATCTTCTTCAATATACCTAGTAGTTCTTTTATATGATTGCTGATCTACGATGCTATTCCATATGCCGATGTGACTCGTGTGATACACCCATAGTCTTGCAATCGCTCCTGCTCAATGGCCGCAACTTTGCGATGGATTATGATGGCACCAGCAATGTCTTTGAATATGTTGATAAGGCGACTAGCCTCCCCAGATAGACAAGGTCAGGATAGATTCACCATTTCATATTCTTTCCTGGGGAACTTCTTTCTTTCCAGATTCAACATCTCTTACTTTTCGAGGGTCAAATATGTAAACAGAGTTAGGAAGATTAGATACTATGATACCCACCTACCTAATTAATGAACCAAAAACTGCGGCCTCGCCTACCTGTTTTCCGAGTTGGATTGTTTTGATCTCGTCTCGAGTAGCTTGAGTTCTTGGACCTAAGGTTTAGTTCCGACGATAGGATTATGATCGTCACTTTTTGGATAAGTAGTGATAATGGCTTGAAGTTTTTGTACTGTCGAATCTGGCGACTTGGTAAGTGGACCTGGTTTCTCTGGCTTCTCTAGTCTGGATTCATTAACAGGTTTGTTGAAGCTGTCCCAGAGCTACCAGGTTGGCGCAAGCTGCATGTTGACTGTTGTGCGCCCACTCCATACTTTCAGGAATGCAACTGCCAATCTTTACTTTGCCTTTTATTATTGTTGGGATAGGTAATCACGTCATATGCCACGGCACGCATGTGTATGCGCGTTAGCGGGCATATATAGGTATCTTACAATCTGTAGCATCCATAGCATAGTTAAGAAAAGCAAGCCGAATACATTACGATACTAGAGTATTATCCGTCTTCACCACCCATGGTGATACCAACAATTAACTTGGGTAAGAACTGGGAAACGGTATTGCCATCATTTAAAGCAATGAATTCGGTTGCGTCGCGACTATGTGAGATTATTGATTCTGATGGGATTAGCAATGCCTTTAAATATGTTAATAAGGAGACCTCGGGGCTCGGCTGGCAGAAAGGCGGGGTCAGGACAGATTCACTATTTTGTATTCTTTCCTAGGCAATCTCTTTTGAGACTCCCGAGGTCAGGCAACATCTCTTACTTTCGAAGGGTTGAATAATCTTAAGTGAATAATGCAAGGAATATCGAACACCATAACTGTCGCGATACTACTAATACGGCCTGCGGCCTATCCGCCCGCTACGCGGACATATAAGCCCACGCAGATCGACGATAAATATGCAATACAATACTATCAAAATCATTTGTTGATCAACAATACCTACCACCTAGGTGATTCCAACAATAACAATTAATGAGCCGAAAACTGCAGCCTCATGAAACTTGCGGCCGACTTGCCAGTAGATGTTTTTGATATCCTCTTTGGTCACTTGAGTTCTTCCGAGTCTTCGACCTTTAGATCTGATAGTAGGATTGTCACCTTACGGGTAAGGTAAATTGATGGGATATACTGGCGTTTAAGTATTGATAAGGTCTGGGAGAAAGGTGGGGGTCATTAAGGGGTTCTGGTGAATTTGAGGATATGATATTGTAGATTGTTGTTTTGAATACTCCAGTAGGTGGATGTCGCGATACTAGTGAATCGTACATGCGTCCTATCTGCCCGCACAGTGGGCATATAAGCCCCGCGTAGATCTACATTCAATCCATATATAATTCATTACTTTTCATACTGTATTAGCTAATACATACCACCGAGGTGATTTCAACAATAGATATCAGCTTGATATACATGCTGGATCTGAGCTGGTGCTATTATCATCTCATGTGATGAAGAATTACTTTCGAATGCGGACGTTTACTTTGAACTTTTACGTACTTGTTGTTTGATGTGCTGAGGGGGTATCGCGAAGTTCTCAAGGGGGATATGAAAAATAATATACTCTCGTTTTGTGGACTTGAGATTGAAGTTTGCTGATATATAAGCGGGATTTGATCTTGGGTTATGATCGTCTTGTGCACTAGAACTTTATAGTTATGATCTAGATGTTCCATTCAAACTTTTGGGGGGTTGTCTTTGCATATGCTGGGAGATATCTTCGGGTTATCAAGATGAAGTATACAAAATGAAGGACTCTCATTCTGTAGACATGAGATTGAAATATTTTGAGATACAAACGGGATTTGATTTTGTATTATACTCATTTTATGTATTGGAGGTTTATAGTTATGATCTAGAGGTTTAATCCAAACTTTTGGAGATTCTTTTTAGATATGATGGGAAGATATCTTCGGATCGTCAAGGCGGAACATGAAAATCAGAAAGTCTCTGTTTATGCATTCGAGATTGCAGTACAGTATTCTAATAAATCAGCAGAAGGAACTTGGAAATGTCATTTAATATATCCAGATGGATCATCAAAACCAATCTCACTGGCGCCGGAAAAAATAGACTACTCCATGGAGAAAGATTTTTAATCGAGGTATGTCGACAATATGTCTTAGACACTGATCTCCTCATCTTATAGCTCTTCGCACGAATACGTACACCTTGTGTTGCGGACCCCAAGATGTATTCGTTGAAGAACTTTACTCTAGCCTGAGCTACAATACCCCGATCTTGATGATCTTCCCATTTTTTATACTCTACTCGGCAACAAAATCACCATTCATCTACCCTCTATTTTCTTTTAGCTGAACTTTCATTCCAAACAACCCCTAGAACAATTCCCCCTAAGTTTTCAGAAGATCCCGCAATTGCGCTTCCATTGGTCATTTGAATTCTTCATTTGCATGATTTAGCCTTATAGAAAGCCGTACATGGCGGTCGACGAAGAGGCCGGCGTGGCACGGCAAACCCACACTTGGGGATGCCAACCACTCATTTCTTGCGAGGGGACTTTTATTGGTCAGACAGCTTCCACGAATTCATGCGGCGTGAGGCTTGTCGATGTTGTACATGTGGACGCGGGTGGTACCAGGGCGGGGATGGATAAATGGATAAGTGTCGAGCGTTATCTTCATCGCTCTCCTTTCTGAGCGTAGATATCTAATAATATAATATATCCATCCCATTCATTTATTCATTCGTTGCATCATCAGATCCATAATTGTATATAAGAGTCAACATCCAAAACTCCCAAGAATTGATTGAATGCCTCGCACTCGAAGCCGGCAGGCTCGGATTTCGAGACGCAGTTCACCTCTTGATGCTCAAGTTGGGCATGGGATCCGGCCTAGTTTGAAGAAAACCGATTTGTGCGTTGGGTGTATCATGTGGCTCCCGGCCAAGATAGAAAGCGATGAGTCTCTCACATGTTCTCGCGGTCAAAGTTGCTGCAATGGCAAGAAGTTAGACGATGATGGCTACAACCACCCTGTAGTAATTTTATGTTATCAGGGTACTACTTGCTATATTGCAATGGTAAATCAATCACCTTGCTTGCCCGCTATTAAAGCCCTGGTTTATGAACACAGAAAATTTGAGAATCGAGTTGAAAGCTAATGTAATACCACTACCAAGATAACTTCCAAAACACGATCGAATATCTCCAATCGTATCCCAATATCCCAAATCCCTCCCGTTCCCAATGTCACCGATTCCGAATTCAAACTCTATCTCGAGTCGGGGGAAATGAATAAACAATCGTATGTTATCATCGAACATATTTTCCCTATCCCGCTTGCGATGCTCCGCTCCATTAGCTTCAAATCCGACTCGCGAGCTTTCGATACCCGGCTCCGGAAACAAAGCCATGCGGATCTGGTATCGAAATTTGAGATGAGTGATGAGAGGACGATATTTGTGGATACCAGTACTATGAGAGCGCAGGAAACGAATGCGGAGACGAGAGTACCGAGAGTTACATTTACGGATCCATGGCAGGAAATCAGGGGTAATACATCGGCTACAGCTACACATCATACCCGTGAGATGCAAAGACACGCACAAGATCGAAGAAGGTACTCGGAACCTACGCCTCCCACAACTACCCCCGCTCTCCCATCAACCAGAGTTCCTCGGGCTCAAACAACGTTTCCCGCATCACCGGCTCGGGAATGGTATACCTACCACCGGGCTACGGATCGAGAAGTTTTTCGTGGGCTCGCGACAGAAAGACAAGCATTGCTTCAGCATCAACCTCCTCCCCTTTCTTCGGTTCATCAAATCCTACCCATTCAATCAACTTGGCAACAGCAACAAACATCCATACATTCAAACTACCATGCCGCACTCCCCTCAGTAGAGCGCTACGATCGATCGTATTGGGATGCACGCATTCATAATACTAATACGAGGGCGCATGATTTGGAACGTGGAAGGAATGGCGGTGAGGAGGAAGAAGGGGATTGTGATGGGCGGTTGTTTGCGCAGTTGGTGGTTGTGTTTCTTAGTTTGGGGGGTCTTGTTTGGTGGATTTATAGGAAATAGGAGGGGATAGGAGGTAGGAGGCAGTATTTTCGTATTTGGGAGGTTGGGTTGTTTGGATTTGGTTGAGAGAATGAGATGAGGTCTGGGGAACGCAGAGGTACTTAATTGGGTACGTATAGGTATGGTTTGATTGTGTAGTAATTTGGGGGATATACAAGGTAAGACAGTTGAATTTGGGGGGGGGGGTGATTGAAATGGGTATCGGTAGGATTCGCTAACCTAAGGATAGGATAAAGATCATGTTTCGGAGTCAAGACTTGACTCAGTCGCGGATCTCGGACTTCTTTGTATGTTCTTGATGATGGATCCATACTTTCATTGATCTCTTTCATGTGTAAATATAATCATTCGCATTATCACTTTGTTGGTTTCAATACCATGAGTATTATTGTAGACATTGTTTCCATGACATCGATCCATTCTTTGATCTCTTCATTGTGAATATAATAATTCGTACCATTACTTTGTTGGTTTCAATATCAAGTATCAATTATCATTGTCCAGATTGTTTCCACGATATCAATCGACACCAAAAGAATCAACTCTTCGATCTATATAAACCTCACTTGAGGCCAACCTCAACCAGATTCCTCGCATACTTTCATCATCATCATTCCATCATCTCAAGATTCTCTGGTAGATCTTGACTTCAATTCTAGCATTCCTTTACTCATTTCATCGAGTCAATCTTTAATCTCCGTGGCTTTGATAGCCATTTCAAAGATTTATTTTCATACCATCTCTCGATTATCACAACACTGAGTGCATCAACCAGATCACCCCCAACGAATCATCTTTCATGGGGCCAAATTTTGTAAAGTTGCCCGATCTTAAACCAGGCTGTGTGGTATGGCTTCCGCCCCACAGACCTGAGGACTATTTCAATTGTGTGCAGAAATCCCGTCTTTGCCAAGATAACTGCAGCTTGAATGTTGGAGGATACGATCATCCCGTACTAATAACCGAAAAGGGGAAACCATCTCCTGATGGTGATATTCAAGTGACATTTATCACGGTAATAGAAATCACATCTACGAGTATTACCGAGTATAGAAGGAGCTGCTAATCCGAAAACAGATGACCAAAAGCCCTATGCACCGGGATGCATATTCTCAATATTCGCCCATCGGCCATAAATTCGCCAATCACTTTATACCCGAACATCGATCTCGATATTGGCTTCAAGGTGGTAAATCATTGAGAGGACTGACGTATTTGCGCTTGTTTCATACATTTAAAAAGACCATCACATGTGAAAATCCATACTTCACCACATTTGACCAGAACATTCGTGCGAAGGCCGATGACTATTGCTTGGATAATGCCTCATTAACGAGATTGGAAGAGAGACTTTCAAAGCCGCCAGCGGTTCAATGGCCCTGGTGGCCAATCCGACAACATTCGGGGTCGTCTGAAAGATGTATGTCAAGCTCAGACGCACCTCCCAGTCTCGACGATGAGGCTCAAATCCCCGTACTCAACCCCCAAGATACTCAGGCAGTTATAGATTCTATATTAGCATCTAATGACCCTAGTAAGTTTCCCATTCCAAACGTTGATAGACAGGAATGGGGTTTAAGCTGATTTCGGGAAGATGATATTGCATGGTATATTAAAAAAGCGCGGGAAAAACTTATGGAGCTTTGTACAACATTTGGCCAACTCGATTACTTCAACCAATCTCGTTTCTATGAACGGCCCGGCGGGATGTGAGTAGAAAGTAGGATATGGAATGCGGCTTGGAATGATATGATACGAATAGATGTGCAACACGCAATGTGAGAGGCAATGGAAGGATATTAGAAATTAGGAATCTGAATAATATAACTTATCAATCAAATAATTCTCTCCTCTTAAAATCCGTACTTTTACTCCAACAGCCAAAAGAAACCCCCCAAACATACCCCATAAATAAATAAAGCAAAATCAAACACAAAAGACCACCATATCAAAACCAACAAACAACCTTTTCAACATACACCACCAAATGCGCGACAACAAGATAATCCATCCGAGAGAGACCTGTCAGCCACCAAACCAAAACTAATTGCTAAGCTCCTGTCAGGGATTCTCTTGCGATATGATATCTATCATAGATATTCCGCGTCTATCATCTATCATGATCGATCGATGATAAAGATCCCAAGTCTATCATCAGAGTACAAGAAAGAGTTGATCGAATGCTGGCCTCGCTGGGCGAGGTTAATTACCCAAATCCAAGTTCTTGAATCGATCTATCTATGTATCAAAACAAATCTCTCAAAAATCTCTCGATTCCAAAGCGGCGAAGCTAAGAGAGAGCGAGGATAAGAAGCAAAATATGAAAATGTGACCGAGACGATCACGAGTAGAGAACCTGAAGATGAAGATGAGATTGCATTATCAATCTCATCATCCTAACTATAGGAAGAGTAAGTCCAAACAAAGATTGTGGATATTCCCTATTCCTATGCGGATTCAGGTATCATCAGACCATTGAATCAGACGTCCTCATAGGTTTGATAAATTGAGATTTCCGTGGGGAGGTGAGGAAAATCCATCAAAATCAAAAAGCAAAACCCATCCAAGACCAATCTCACACTGCACTGCCAAGAAACAATAAGAATTCAATTCTTTCCTCTCCTCCGACTTCTCAATGTCCTGTCTCAACACTCGTCAAGACCGTCAAGACCGTCAAGACCTAATTAAACATGTAAAGATCCCCCTCTACCACAAGTTCCCAGAACAAAAGAAAGACTCTCATGCTCATGCACACACTAATAATACTTCCCCAAACCCAGCTATAAATAACATGAAAAAATATATACATATTACCGGTACATCCATCAACCACTTCAGATTCAGCTCAGTTGCGCACTTCCTCTTCTTCATCATCTTCACCATCATCATCTCCCTTCGCCCCTGCCATCCCATCTCACCCCATCCCCTCCCGCTTCCAATACGATCAACCTCTCATTTATTTATCAGAAACGAGTACTCTTCCCCAACTCCTCAAGATCAATTCAGCCAATTCAGGCAAAACAAAAAGAATCCAAAAATACAAGAGGAAGAAGAAAAGAAAAGAAAAACATACAAACACGAATCCAATCCAATCCAATCCAATCCAAACGTAGAAATCTTACTTCATGCCAAACCCCGAAAAAAACATAACCATCAACCTACCCTCCCCCCAAAAGACCATCGGTGAAAAACAAATGTTTAAGAAACTCTCTTTCTCTCTCCCACATCTTTTCTTTTCCCCATTCTCCAGCATACCCGTACATCGCAGCTTCATAGATTCTCTAGAAAACAATACTCATTGATTACAAGTAAGTATACTTTCATTGGAAAACCCATTCATCTCATTACCTAGTACATCAGATTCATCAGACTATCTTTTTCGCATTGAATAAGGAAAGTCTAAGTATCCGAGGTCACTAGAGATATCTTAGAAGTTAAGCAGCAAAGGCTCGTGGATGGCGGAGAAGAGAGATGGTTGAAGCATTGATTGAACATTTTGTAAGTAATTGGACAGACGTGCTACTAGGGACTTAAGGGCCCAAGTCCTGGCTGGTCGCTTGCGACCAGAAAAAAATATGCCGTAGGAGTCATTAGTAAATTGCTCCCTTTTCTTTACCTTCCTGTCATCCTCACTCCCTCCATCTGGGCTTAAGGATAAGATAAAATAATTGGTAGGTGTTCACATTCACAGTAAATTCAACATCAGAAGGCAAAAGCACAGAGAAAGATACTTTTGAAGTGCATTCTAGACGACTATGTTCTATGTATGATACCAGAACGGAAAGAGCTAACCATTGCGCAAACCCAAACCCAGTCATCTTATCGTAACCCGAGGAGGTAAAAGGAAATGGTGTCTTGCAACACTAGCCATAAATCATCGTGAACCCGAAACAAAGCAAAGATGGTGAAGATACATTTTGTTTCCTTCCATTATTGCATTTATTTCTTGGCACCAGCCTTGACGGCGGCCTTGGTGACCTTACCAGCCTTTTCTTGCTTCTCAACGGACTCTGTGAGAGAAAGTGGTTAGTATAAAGTACAAATGAAGGGAGTGAGGGGATGACAGGAAGGTAAAGAAAAGGGAGCAATTTACTAATGACTCCTACGGCAACAGTTTGTCTCATGTCACGAACAGCGAAACGTCCGAGAGGTGGGTACTCAGTGAAGGCCTCAACACACATAGGCTTGGATGGAACCATCTTGACGATAGCAGCATCACCAGACTTGATGAACTTTGGAGAGTCTTCAATGGATTTACCGGTACGACGGTCAATCTTTTGGAGGAGCTCAGAGAACTTGCAAGCAATGTGAGCAGTGTGGCAATCCAAAACTGGAGCGTAACCAGCACCAACTTGACCAGGGTGGTTAAGAACGATGACTTGAGCGTTGAATGACTCAGCTCCCTTAGGTGGGTCTTGCTTGGAGTCACCAGCGACGTTACCACGACGGATTTCCTTGACGGAAACGTTCTTGACGTTGAAACCAACGTTGTCACCTGGGACACCCTCAACGAGTTGTTCGTGATGCATCTCAACGGACTTGACTTCAGTGGTGACACCAGCTGGGGCGAAGGTGACGACCATACCGGCCTTGATGATACCAGTCTCAACACGACCGACTGGCACCGTGCCAATACCACCAATCTTGTAAACATCTTGGAGTGGGAGACGGAGGGGCTTGTCAGTTGGGCGGGAAGGTGGGTCGATAGCATCAATAGCCTCGAGAAGGGTCTTTCCGGTGGACTTGGCTCCTCCCTTGGCCTCCTTCTCCCAACCCTTGTACCATGGGCAGTTGGTGGAGTTGTCGATCATGTTATCACCGTTGAAACCGGAGATAGGAACGAAAGGAACGGTCTTTGGGTTGTATCCGACCTTCTTGATGAAGTTGGAGGTCTCCTTGATGATTTCTTGGTAACGATCCTCGGACCACTTGGTGGTGTCCATCTTGTTGATGGCAACGATGAGTTGCTTGACACCAAGGGTGTAGGCAAGAAGGGCGTGCTCACGAGTTTGGCCATCCTTGGAGATACCAGCCTCGAACTCACCAGTACCAGCGGCAATGATAAGAACGGCACAATCAGCTTGGGAAGTACCAGTGATCATGTTCTTGATGAAATCACGATGTCCAGGGGCATCTGGAAGTCATGTTAGAATACTGTAACGAAGCTTGTGAAGAGGAGAAACAACATACCAATGACGGTGACATAGTATCTTGGAGTCTCGAACTTCCAGAGAGCAATGTCGATGGTGATACCACGTTCACGCTCAGCCTTGAGCTTGTCCAAAACCCATGCGTACTTGAAAGAACCCTTACCGAGCTCGGCAGCTTCCTATGGTTGCTGTTAGTCACCGTTGAAACACATAGTTGGAGATGGTGATGGAGTCGGAGAATGACCGGGAAAAAGTCCGATGTGTTGCACAGTGGAGCCCACAGATAAGTTTACTGTGCCGCACAAAAAATGTCCGGGCGCAATAAAAAAACTGTGAGTCAAGAAATTTCTTTACCCCACCGAGGCGCGCAGCGGGATAACATTGGGCATTGAGTACCCAATCTACACACCGAACAAAGGATGTAGAGAAAGAGAAAAAAATTTGAAGCAAAAAGGAAAATATTCTCACCTTCTCGAACTTCTCGATGGTACGCTTGTCAATTCCTCCGCACTTGTAGATCAAGTGACCTGTATATAATGTAAGTTGTTGTTCGTGAATAGATCGTGAAGATGGGCTTCGCAGATCTGCCGTTTGGGTGTTGCTTACCGGTGGTGGTGGACTTTCCGGAGTCGACGTGTCCGATGACAACGACGTTAATATGTGTCTTTTCCTTTCTATCCACGGAAACAAATCAGTAAAGCGTTCATCAAGATATGAATCAAAGAACGATAGTCACAGAGTCTGCCGATGGAAAACTCTGACGGATTCAAACTTACCCCATTTTGACGGTTGTGTTTGGTTATTTTTGGAAGTTTTGTCTTCTTAAATTGAATCTATTGCGAGAAGAAGATATTAGTTGATCGATCTTCGATGTTTTGATGTTGAAGAGAAGGAGTTGATCGATGGAATGATAAGAATAACAACTTACTGCACAGGTATGATTACTTGAATCCAGGTATGTGCGACGAAGGAAGAAGATGGTGAGTTCGAGAGGATGGCGGGGTTTATAAAAAAAAAGTTGAGATGTGCGGAACGCTAAGCGATAGAATTTTAACGCTAAGAAGTGGGGTAAATCATGTGATTTGAGTCAATAGTTTCACTTTTGAGCGCGTCAAATTGGTATGACTGGTTCGGTGAGCTGGAAAAGTGGATTTCTCTCATTCAATAAACCAACCCATCAATTTTATATTGACCGTATGACGAAAAAATCAAGTCCAAAGCAAAGTTTCGGTCGGGCCACCAGATAAAGAAAAAGGTTTTTCGAACGCAAATGTGGCAATTGGGCACTTAGGGGATGGGTTACATGGTTTTCCAAGGTTTTCATGATTATACGACAACCAATGAATTCACTGCATTTCATTAACATTTCCACTCGATGCAAAAAAGTGGATTTACCAGCGGCAATGATTATCATATGTGGTTAGTTGCTTTCTCTCTTGCTCAAATTTTCATTCCATTCCATTCACTTCATTATTATCTTTGGTGGAGGGGCAATAAAATCCAGTGAGGGGCAACTTGATAGCCATGCAAGAATGCAAGAATGGCTTCAAAATGACCAAATTTGATGAAGGATGAAGTGTTCTCATTGCAAGTGGATTAGAGGTTGCATCACCTGCATAGGCTGCATCAATTCAGTTGCAAATTTTCATGGGACGTGAGGAATATCAGTGGGTAAATGTGAGGTGAGTTTCGAAAAACCATTCATTCCCCCCACTTATCTCCAATCAAGATTATTACAGTACAGTATCAAGTTCATACCGGTATCTTTACATTTCCTGTACAACAAGGCTGGCTTGACTGGAAATCTTCCATTCCGTTCTTGTTGTGATATGAATGCTTCCCTCGAATTTGGTTGAACGGCGTGAATCATTCTTCGAATATGAATACCATCCATCCAAGCACAAGACGGTAAGCTTATCGATTCCTCGAGGTGTTGAACGCTGCTTTGTTATACGGCAAGCTCAAGGGAAGATGAAACAAACAACGTTTTGGTAGTGGGGAGTATGACACCGTATGAATCGTATGATGTCAACCCCTCCCCCTCTTCAACCTCCTCAATTATTATCACGATACCCCGTACATTCAGCCGAAGAATAGGTGAGAAAATTCGAGGCTGGGAGACATCTAATTCAACTTTTCATTGGGGTGAGCCAGGCTACGGCTTCAATACGACTCTAGATAAATCGACCGGTAAGGCTAAAGAGATGCATACCGAACCTTGGGACGAGCCGATAGATGTCAATTCGATGAATCAATATCTGGTCTTGAACGCAAGCTCTCTTAACACGCTGGGGAATACCTACCCTTACAGCAGATTCGATAATTTACCTTCCAGTAAGGACAAAGGGTGAAGTTACGGCTCCCATTAATACAATACTTTCTCGCAGGCCAGGGAAATTCTTGAGTTTGAAACAAGTCGTTGGACAAGGAAATTCGAGGTCGAGGAGGCAAACCAATCCGCGGATGACAATTCGATAGGTTACGTTCCATGTCTGGGGTGAGCTCAAGGTTGACTTTCGACACAATCCAATGACTCCGGAATTAGTCGAGCGGTGAGAATATTTGATATTGGGGAGATGCCCAAGTTTGGAATGAACCAGCAGATGTCGATTTTGATGGGTTACCATTCACGAAGCTACGGATCTGATTTTCAGAGAAGTCGACAGGTGATCTAGAGGTATTTATCTATCACTAGAATGAACATCAATATCCACAGCTTCAACGCCAACTTTTCAACATCCGGGGATACGACTGGCTGGGAAAGAAATTCACAGGTAAGAAATCTCGAAGCTCTAAGAATCTCAAGTCCCCGGATGGCAACTCGATAAATTATTTAATTCACCATGGAGCGAAGACGAGTTCACGACCACAACCTCGATGCAAATCTTTGTCAACTCATCTAGCACATACCTCTTCGTATTACTCGGAAACACAACAAGCAAGAACTTGCACCCGGAAGCACACGCTCGCTACGAGCAGGAAAGAAAAGAAATACATTCAACAATGTAAGCTACAGCAAGGAGACGACAACCCCATATCCCCGCATAATAGGCACCATGATTGTGCTTATGCTACATCCAAAAATACAAATCCAATATACAAACGCGGAACAGATACAACAATTCCTCCAACATTACATTACATACGGTATTTCAATACAAATACAAACAAGCAGCTTAGGGCAGGGCTCTTCTTATAATCGATACCAGAGAAACTCGAGGAATATATTCGTGGATTTCAGGCCCATAGACCTTTGGCAGCTGCAATTTGTCGTTCATTGATGGATAGATGGTAGGCGGGGAGTCCTTGCCGGATTGTCACGAAGTTATTCGATGGCGTGGACAGCTTCCTTCTTCTGAGACGCAAACAATAGTTTCTCGATATGAAATTTAATTCCCAAGTTCTTTCTTTCCTCTATATATCTTTGGAGACACATATAAATTTGATTCATGTCTCAATTGTTCTGGTGAAGAAACCCGCTGCTCGTTGAAAATTGATCCTCGACAACCAACCGCTTTTGGGACTGATATTATCTCCTTTGTCCATGGCTCAAAAAATCCTTAGGAATACTCTTTGTCCGCATACATAGGCGAGCTCTTCAAGACGCACGCATACTTGCTTGTGATTTTCATCAGGCTATATATGTATTTTCCCTAGAAAATACAGGCTCATTGTTTCTCGACCAGATGAATGCCTCTAGTTCAGAGGTATCTATCTACCTTACTAGCCAGCCATTTCATTTCCTTCCATTTCCTTGCTTCGTGCCCTATCCAGCCCCGACCGATAGATATCCGAAGGCACAATTCTTGTAAGACTTAACTTCACATAGTCAATAGTCAATGCCATTTCCTAGCGAGAAATCATACGAGTAGCTGCTCATCATGACATCGTAGCTAGCACTAGCCGCTTTTGTCATACGTATATTAGTACCTATCTTAGCTGCAATACAGCATCAACTTCATACAACTTGGTTACGTGATCGTTTACGGATTCCTGATCTGCCACAAAAATAACATGTGAAGTTCTTTCGTCATATTCATATAGAAGCATAGGTATTGTTTAGACTCTCGTATTCGGCAAGCATGCATCGGCGGTCTAGATTAGACTTCTGAGTATACTACCTACCTAGGTATGGCGAATAAGCTTCTGGAGAGGGCATAGAGCTCTCAAGGAAATCCGCATTGGAAGGACAAGACTAAAGTTCACTGTTGTGTAGGTAGATAGATAGCCATGTATTCATCTCATCTCATCTCATCTCGCTAGGTAGGTAGGGGTGGTGAGTGGAGGGAAAAGTTCAATTTGATTATTTATAATTTTGTGATGATCGATAGTATCGGATCGGGTCGGATCGGATCGATCCCCTTGCAGCGCCATCTCGATCGGGATTCGGAATGGCGCGCCGGTATAGGTAGTTCGTCGCTTTTTCTTTGGCAGTGACTCACTCGTCCATAAATGCCACGTGCTTCGGCTTTCGAGGTGTACTGGGGAAGGGCGCCGGAATGGCTATGGCGAGCTCGGCAGTATGAGAGGAGAGGAGATTGCGTCCATGGAGTTTGCTAAAGGATGCGATTGATGGATGGATTGATGGAGTTTTTATATCGTATGGGGGAAGGCTGGTGGGCTTTTCTTTTATACTCATAGTTGAAGGAAGATGCTGATGTCGTCACCCCATCCACCCAGTGCTCATTTCGTGGATCTAGGCAGTCAGTTCTCTCCTTGGCCCCTTGTTTTAGGACCGTTTTCTTTGCGGTTATGCATGTATAGGTAGCCATGCCATTCTCCAGATGTAGATAGTTCGATGGTTGAAATAAATCTTCATGATTTAGTCCCGAGATCCGTAACGTAAATTGGATGGAGAATCTCGAACACATGATGTCAAGTGGCTCGCATCTTAAAGGCAATACAATGAAATGAAATTTATTGAATTCAACGAATGTCTATCTATGCTAATATAACAAAGGTACTCTATTCCTGCTCCATATGCACTAGACCACTCTACCAACTTCTGTAAAGTGAATGTGGGCGCCAACAGCTTCTGAAATGGATCATCCAACATAAGTTGGAACTCTTTAAATATCCATGTTCTCTTCTCCGCACCAATCGTACTTCCAAATCATAACTTGCAAGTGAAGACCCGTCAAGAGTGAAGTCTTCACTTGGAATTATCAGAATACTTGATACGCGCTTTGCAATGTGTTTGCCCACTACATCACATCTATAATAACTTCCGGGTCTTTAGTCATCGCCGTCTTGATGACGAAGGAGAAGCTGTTATCGTTGCCATTTTTTGAACCTTGCGCACCCGAGATCATTGTTTCAATAGATTGACGGATATGACAAACGGATATCATTGTACCAAAAAGCATCGAGGTTGTCTGCAGAGACCATCGACTTTGCCAACTCCTTGTTTTCCATTCCCATGATGATTTGGGACTCGATAGCTTCTTGTGGCGTTGGTGAAGGCGATCTGGACATGGCGACTTCGAAACTTCAGAGCATTTCGTCTTCATTAATACCGCACTGAGCTTTCCGGATGAGCGATGCTTCAATCGTTGCATTTTCAGCCATAACATCAATACCGAGAACCATGGGCTAAACGAGTGATGTTGCAGACGATGGAAATTCGGATGAGAGAATCTGTATTTCAACCATGTTTTCGGGGATTAAAGCATGTGAATGTTCTCGCTCAAAGAGAAAACTACCATCAACCAATTCTGTCCTACATGGTAAGCCTTTAAATAGAGGGCTCTCTTGGATGTGGTCATCTTGCTTGTTTAAATGCTCAGCGGGATCAATCCGGCAAATCTGCAAAGTTCCTCCGTGTAGCCAGCATTCTGGATCTTTTCCGGAATCTTTTGTGTCGGCTGAAATTAATAGGCTGACAATTGCTCGTCCTAGGTCTTGTGCATCTTTCCTGAAGTCAGTATCCAGAAGCATGATGCGAGCGGCGGCTTGTTCTGAACGAATCACCCGTAGTAAGCCTTCTGCCATCCCAGCTGTGGGCGATCTACCCCCCTTCCCGCTAGTAAGCCAAAGTGCACGCACACCCGAGGTCAAGACTGTTTTAATAGCCCCAAACATTGTTGGATTCTTAGACATCCATGTAAATAAGGTGTCTGCTCCGTCATCCATCACAACAAGCACGTCTTCAGCCGAGGAAAAGTTCGTAATAGGCTTCTCATGAATTTTCCGGTCGAAATTAAAGGAGGACATCATTGATCTGAGATCAACAGAGTGTTCGACTTCTGGCAAGAGAAGTGTGATATTTTCTGCAGAGAATTCATGCTATCCAGACCCTTTGGAAAGTTCCTCGATGCCGGAAATAGTCTCAATTCCTTCATCGTTTTCGGGCACCACAAGCGCGGTTTTGATATCGACATCACGAAGAGTAATTCCTTCAAATGACAATCCCTTCGTCTCATGTATCTGCAGGAGAGCTTTTATGGCGAGAGAAATATGACCCGCAGCTGGGAAAATGGCGGTTCCACCAAGCTACCTATTGTTCATATTATCAACTAACAATCACTTGAAAGTTTGGAGCTGGTAGAACACTGGAATAGAAGGAGAGAAAAAAGTAAATCCTTACGTTGTGATCTTTCAACCAAGAAACGTCTCGATGGCGCAGTATATTGCGCCACACATTCGTATGGGTAGAAAGCCCTGAAACTCGGCTGCCGAGGAGATCGTGGCGTGGATATGCTCGGGCTCGCTGTTACGCACTTGCTCGTGGCTCTGCCCAGTACCGCTTTTCATAATTCCACAGATATGGCGGTAGGTCGGTAAGAAGACATCGCATTTTGTGTTTGCGTATACCGTTGGAACCTCGTATGTGGGAGTTAGAACTGACTTCTTCCAGGTCAAAAGAACATCCAGCAATGAAAGCAGACCCCGCAACGCCGAGAAGCTGGTCAAAGTCGTTCTTGTTTTGCATCGTTGAAGATGCATATGTAAAGCGGAATAGCTTACGAGCCGAGAAAATTTGCTTGAGGGGACCGGCTAGCGCTGAATGAGGATCAATCTCGATGACTAGCTTGACATCGACAAATTCTTTATCAGAGATCATTTCATGGACTGCTGTACTGAACCGTACTCGCTGTCGAAGATTCACACTCCAATGACCCGGCGGGATATTGTCGCCAGAAATAAGCTCTCCAGTTACCGATGAGACCATTTGCGACTTTGGTCTTCGCCACAGCAGATCATCTAGGGATAGTACAGAGAAAGCATCTTCTAATAAGACATCATATGCAGAGCTGACTGGGTTCATATGATTGGAATGATATGCTCTCCCTGTCTTAAGCTCCCGGGCAAAAATACTTTTCGAGCTTAATATTTGCTGCAGTTGAATGATCGGCTCAGCCTTCCCGCTCAGTGCAATGCTATTAGACGAGCTTTTGCAAGCGATACATATATCTTCCAGCTCTGACGGCAAGTGCTGTTCAATTTCTTCCAGTCCGAGCCCGACAGCAAGCATAGAACCGGGAGTTAAATATTCCGCTACTGCATGGCCACGACAGGAGGCCGCTAGAATTGCTTCAGGGGCGCTGATCAAACCAGCAGCATACGCGGCTCCTATTTCGCCAGACGAATGACCAATGCTTACCTTTGGGACGATGTCCCATTGCGGGAATAGATCAACTAGAGTAATTCGAATGGCTGTGCAAAGAGGTTGCGAAACTTTCGCTTCGTTGATTGTGCTGGCAGTACTTTTGGATTGTTCTGTAATTCCCCAAACTATTACACAAGAGGACGGAAGCAATGTTCAAACCTGCCAGACCCCATGTAAATCGGTCTTTGAAATTTTCAATAAACTCAGCGCCGTCTTTCAGCGATGATGGTGCGAAGCTGCATCAACGCAAGTGGCCTACCGATACATCTATATGGACCTATATACTCAGAGTCAGTGGTTTGATGCGAGACGATGCCACACTAGTCGGTAGCATAGAAGACTCCCATATAAATCTACAAACATGTGACCGCAGAATAAAGTGGTAATTGTCGAGGGCTACACCACTGTTCGGTCCGAACACACCGAAAATCTTACTTCAGTTCTCCATGGTATGTAGTATTTTCCCGTTCGAGAGTACCGCGGGCTGGGAGGACGTTGAGTTTTGTAACGAACTTCACTTAACTGGAGAGGGAATGCTTTCAATCTAACAGGATCAATACTTACACTCTATACTTCAATCAGCCATGGTTCCGTCGAAGGTAGTTTCTGTGGATGTATAATACTCCGAATCCAGGGGCTATTTCTTTCACAATTATCCCTGTATTTTCCGCCCAAGGAGGAATATCTTGATTAGCATCATATTCTATAGACGATGATACTTCGCAAGACTGCGTCATCGAACCGAACTTAAAAGCTGCAAGATATATACATACTTCTCTAACTCGCAACAACACCTGAACTGCAAGCTTCACGTCCACAGGGTCATAAAAAACGTTGAGGTTCACAAGCGGCCGAAGTATCGTATCCGCACTCGTGATCGTCACATTGCCCCGAGAGCGTGGCTTCAGAATCCCCGCTTCAAAAGTCATGTAGTTGGTGTTTGGGGATGGTACATGAGATGCTGATGGTGTGCAAGTAATTCTATTTCTGAAAAATTCGAAGGGAAAGTTTCCAAATATGAAAGTATGTCGGGATCGAGCTTGGAGCGATACGGTTCGGCAAGGTTTTCCCAATCTGTGGGGGTTGAAAAATTCTGGTCAAGATTCTGGATTCTATAAAATGCTAATGAAGCTGAATCGGACATACCTATGAGTTCCCCGGCATTATTCGCAGCCAGTGGCTCTTCTTGACGCTTTATATATGATTCTATGGCCTGGTGTTTATACATTGGATCTTCCATCTGCGTGAGAGCCGCGGTATTACCTGGTGTGTCAGTCTGATATATGGTTGATCTTGACTAGAATCAGCAAAAGGAGAAACGCGTTCCGTCACTATTTCAAGCTCGGAAACGATTGGTATGCTCAGCTCCTCAAGAGTTTTCTTTGCGCCTATACCAGACACTATCAATAATTGGGGATAACGAAACTGTGTGGTGTTGTAATTATCAGTCACGCATCCAGGACTTATTTGAAAGTAGAGAGCACTCACAACCCCTGCTGAGACAATGACTTCCTTACGAGCAGACAACACAAAATCATAATCGACTTGTCCCATGGCCGCAGTCAAGACTTCCGTCACCCGTTTTCTTTTGTCTAAAAGTAATCGTTTTGCAAGTGTATGCGGATATATCTTGATAATCGTCATCGCCATAGCCTGCTGTAAAAACGAGGTTTTAGATGTGCTTCTTGTTTGAGTTTCTGGGTCTATATTGAGTGCAACTGTGCCATATCCAAGAAGCTCCCCATTATTCAGTCCTTTGAGTCTTTTGAGCCCAAGACGATCAAAACTTTTGGCCAAAGCATTTACATAGTCACCGCGATAATTCCCATATGAGACTTGCAATGGTCCTCCTTCCATCGAGAAAAGAGTCGAGTCGTAAGGAATGTCGAATTATAATCCGATTGTTTCATATTGGGAGAGGTAAACTTGCAATTTTCCCGACTCCATGCTTCGTCGCCGACTGCGTCGAACCACATCTGGTGAAAACCAATGGTGCCCCTAATGGAACGTGTAAAAAGGTTCAGGGGTGGGAAATAAAGTTTAAATGCCTACCTTTGATAGACAAGTGGATTGATAGCAGAACTAGCTTGGTTCAATCCATCGTTAGCCGCAACGATTACCGAAAAGGGGTAAACAATATTGGTTACTCACGTGCCACCGAAAGTTTGACCTTGAGAATAGTGAACAGTTCGCCCGTTATAGCCCTGCAAAGTTAGAAGCGACAAGAAAGAAGGGTGTAGTGATAAAATACCACTTGATGTGTAGTTTCAATATCCCATCCAACTAGCGGAGGACGCATCTCGTCGATATGAGTTGACCACCCATTGCAACCCCGCACTTCAGTAAGATTTCCATTTTCAAATTCATAGAAACTACCAGCTTCAATGACAGTTACAGAGAAACCCCTTATGTCTTCGGCTAAACGTGCAGCCAAGGTATTTCTAGCTGTTCCACCTCCAACGACCTTATAACTGAAGATCAGAGAATTTCAAAACTTCAGTGGTACAAGTAATTTTTGGGAGGCATGGTAGGAACGAAAGATACAAGACTGGCGATATAATCATAGGTCTCACTGAAATCTGGAATCTCAAAGGAATTTCCTCCGGGGCGATCCTTCTTGGGGATATTACCCTGAGACCCCCGTCTGCCCTCGCCCCAAACATTAAACCGAGTGGCTACCACTAGAAGCAGAGTAAAGCACAATGCCAATGTCAAGGACAGTGGTCGGAGCAACAAGCTGCAGTACATGATTAAAACGGGGCCTGCTGGCAAGGGCATTCGAAGTAATAAATGTACAAATTGTAAATGATAATGGTCAGCATCATGGTCCATATGAGTATTTATTTTAGATTGGGTAGTCGGCTTCGCCAAGTAAGCTATCAAAATCAGTTGGCGGCAGGTTATAAGAATCCTGGTATTGGTGGTGTGACTTTGGTGATGCAGAACCATTCCGACCTAGAAATTATGAAGAAGTTTGATATTTCTCAATTAGATGTTGAACCAGTGATTGGATAATCGTCGTCTAAAGTCTGGGCATAGATAGTTTTCTTGCCGGCAAGTGAACTGCAAAATGACACTTTAATCATAGAGGTATCGAACAGCAAAAATTATAATCTGCATGATATAAAATCTGAATATCTCCAGTTTATCAGGCATTGACAGCTTCATTCTTTATGCCACACCCACGTTACGTTCCAAATAATACCTACCTAGCTATCTTCAAGAAAGATGTCAGAAATACTGAATCACCACGTATAAAAATCCATCGATATAAAAAACTAGATTATAAGTCTAGTATAGGTACCTAGATAACGTAGGTATTTGTGAAGGCTTTGGTATTAAGACTGATAGCTGCTCTTGCCTTAAGAAATACCTTTTTATAACATTGCGTTCGTTCGACACTGAATCCCCAAAAATTTACCCCGACGGTTGTGTATTTTCAGACTACTCGCCTTTGCCTTGTCAATAGCAATATTATGGAAACTCAGGATATCGCAACATAAATGGTGGTATAACAAAAGAGATATCGTGGGCGAAATTTCATTTTAGGAAGTTGTTCTGAACAGCTCGATGTTTATCTTGCAGGTGCGAGCTTGACTACTCTTTCTTAAAACGGTGAGTTGATGTTCAAAATGTCACTGATCTAGAGAAATAACTAGGATTTGTTTGGTAAGATGATATCTGTATGGATGGCGTTCGTACATGCCTTCAAATGTTGCTTTAACCATCGGACCGCTACTTGTGTTGCACCTGCCATTTTCAAATACACGAAAAAATGCTTCTACTACCCACACTTCAAGTTGTTTTATTCTAACAACCAAAGATTCAATGTTCTCACCATAAGATTTAATCCTTATTACAACCCTATCCGGGCTTTTCACTATCAAAAATTCGTTCAAACAACTCTGATGAACCCAGTTGAGTGGTTGATTGAGAATAATAATTACCCCTCAGATTCCCTCCTCAAATTCGCTACCATGCCAAACAAAAAGCCATCGTTCCGTATATACGAGGATTCCGAAGATCGTGAAGACAATGAGCAGCAAAGCTGCAATGGCGGTGTTTTCTGTTCGCTCTGTCATAAAGGGTGTATGACTCCGGATAACTGTTCACCATGCTGTGCAGAGTGCCAACATTGTAGCAGCCTTCTTTATGGTTCTTTGGAACAGAAGCCAGGTATATTGAATGATGATACGATGGTACATCCAGTCAAATCAACACAGGCATCATATTCACCATTCCAGATCTCATCCAACAATGAGTGTTCGACTTTTACAGCATCGATATTAGATGCACCATTCCAAATCTCATCCCATGATGAAAGTGCCACTTCTACGGACAGCGAGCAAGGCAAATCTATCAGCACTACCAATGAGACAGAGTCATCAACCCCGCCACATGGTAGCTATGGACGCATCACCTTTTCAAACAAAGGTTATCTGTCAACTAGCACCAGCACAACCCCCGTTCGGTCGATATACCAGCTTCCTCGCGGAAACAAAAGTCCGTCTTTGACTGGGGTTGGACATCGAGATGTTGTCGACCAACAACGCAGCTCGAGAGCACCTCCGCCCGCCATGCAAACTTACCAAGCTTCCGACAGTAACAAAAGTGTAAGTGCATTCTTGGCAGGCAGTCAAGATTCGCTCTTACCATACTCGCCCACCAGAAGAATTGTTGAGCAACAACGCAACCTGAGAGCACCTCCGCCCGCCATGCGAAGTTACCAAGCTTCCAACAGTAACAAAAGTGCAAGTGCATTCTTAGCAGGCAGTCAAGATTCGCTGTTACCATACTCGCCTACCAAAAGAATTGTTGAGCAACAACACAACTTAAAAGCACCTCCGCCCGCCATGCAAAGTTACCAAGCTTCCAACAGTAACAAGAGTGCATTCTCAACAAACAGTCAAGATTCGTTTTTACGATACTTGCCTGACAGAAGAATTGTTGAGCAACAACGCAGCCCGAGACCACCTCCGCCCGCCATGCGAACTTACCAAGCCTCCGACAGTAACAAGAGTGCATCCTCGACAGGCAGTCAAGATTCGCTTTTACCATACTCGCCCACCAGAATAATTGTTGAGCAACAACGCAGCCTAAGAGCATCCCAAAATGCCGTGCGAACTCATGCCGAGAAATTGAGAGCTGCCTTGGCATGTCCCCTTGATGAACTTCCCCAAGTGAAGCCCAAATCCCCGAAGACGCCCTTGAAGAAAACTCCTTTGAAAAAGAAGATGGGATCGCTTTGGAGAAAAGTCCAGGTAAAGTGGAATAAATGATCATTCCAATATACAGAACAGAATACTAAACTTTTCTTGGAGTATAAGTTTGAGAAGCCTCTCGTTACGAGCAACCATCGATTAATTGAGAGCAAGGATGATTGGGAGGAGTAAGTTTCCTTGATGCCTTGGCTCGTTTTTCCACAAAACATCATTTCCATATTCAGCAACAAGCTGCAAATTTCAGACCCCTTCCACATTTCACAGCTCTAGAGTCATACTGTTACTATTCCTCAACAGCCACTTTCAACACAAATACTAAAAGTCCATATAACTAATTCTGACCACAGAAAAATGATAAACGAGACCGGAAAGTGAGAAGAAAAACATGTTGAAGCAACAGAAGATCTGCTGTTCGATACAGCGATTATCTGGGGAGACTTATCGGAGGAATCGGATTTTTTATATAATATATCAAACCAGCGTGTATGTTTCTAATAACAATGATAACCACACATTGAGCTTCTTCAAAAACTTGCCTAATTGCCTTTTGAGTGCGAATTAGGCTACTTGTGACACCTGTCCAAACCGAAGGTCGAAGGAGCACGCACGTGGCGTCGTGCTGTATGTTCGTTATTTTGGTATCAGATGTAACTACGGAAGTTGAGATGCAAGGTGACTACCAATCTCGATAGAAACGATCCAATAATAATTCTACCTGATGGGGGAAATAATTTGGAGGCGAAATATATATGAGATGGAAAAGATGAATCTGCATAATAACGTATGAACAAATCGGGTTGAGGTATCAGTGTAAATATGTTTCCAAGCCTATCCATACCTATGAATATTCTCCCTTTGATGATCCCAAACGCCAGCAATGCTACGCTTTTATGTTCCAGCCGTTCTCATCCATAATCTTGATGACCTCCTCGTCTTCATCCTTGTCTGCCCCGAAGTGACCAATAGCTCCGAATGGTAATCCTCATTCTCCTTGATCTTGTGTTCGACGGCACCTCAAGCTCGAACATTTATGATATTCATCTTTGTGATAGAATCCTCCGCTTTGCCAAAGTGACATTCATGAAATCCATCAATTCCATCAAATCTTCACCTACAACAACTTCAACTTCCCAGTGATCTGATCAATCACACTCTTTGGCGCCGGTCCAATCCCCAACACAGTATGGCTCCCACTCGCAATCTGCGTTCTTCCCGCATCCGCAATCTGCTCGGCCACCACGCCCAAACTAATAGCTTTCGCCTGCAAAATATCCAGCTCGTCTTCCGACTTCACTTGTAGCGCAACCTTGGCTTGACCTTCTCGTTCCCAGCGTCGGAGAATGGGAGAATTGGGATCTTTTCGGGAGATGGTTTTGTAGCAGGCGAGGGTGGCGTGGGAACATTGTGCGGCGATTTTTCCTAATGGGGGGTGTATTTGTTAGTCCTCAATGTATCGAAGTGTAGGTGGAAATGAAATGAATTCAATTGAATTGACATGAGTGAGATGCAAACATACCTTTCGTCATCCCCAAATCGGTTCGCACAACCAAGACCAATTTACACTCTTCCCCATTATCCACGAGTCCAACTGCGCTCTTCTTCTTCTCATTCTTTTTCGCCGCATTCCTCTCCATTACTCTCAATCCATCTCTTTTGTCGGCCTCGAGCCCATTTGCCCAGTTTGGCGCATGATCTAATATCGAAGCATCAATATCCTCCTCCTCACTCTCTTCCTCATCATCGTAATTGGCAATCCCTCTTTCTCTGGCTTGCTGGGGCATAAATGGAATGGGGAAAAATCCAAGGCTGGAGGCTATTCCTATCATGTATCCACTGATGCCGGCAATTATGGCAGTGGCTATGAGCATGGCCGTGGGACTCGGTGGTGCACGCATATCTGACATGGTTTTCTGGAAGCTTCCCAGGTGAAAGGATTTATGATTTTGGGTGGGAGGGAGAAACGGTCGTGGTTTCTCAGATCTGGGTGGAAAGTTCACGTAAGGAAGGTAGGTAGCTGTGGGGATTACCTAATAATGAGGTTATTTTTATATTTTTTAAGTCTCGGCTGTCATCATTTCAGCCTTAAACATCAGGGGCTAGTTCGAGAACCCCCGGCCCGGCCCCAGCTGGAGGGGTTTCACAGCTCCAAATTGGAACCTCACCCACCTGTCCATATAACCTGAAAGCCTTGAAAGCCTCAAAATTCGATATACTGCAGCGCACAAATTCCGCCGTGTTGCCTGGACTTCAGGGCTCAAAAGATCAGATGTGCAACAAAATCTGGAATTGCTTATGCATGGAGGCCATGAATCTGGTTTTCAAGGCT
This sequence comes from Ciborinia camelliae, assembly GCA_025890175.1. NCBI lineage: Eukaryota > Fungi > Ascomycota > Leotiomycetes > Helotiales > Sclerotiniaceae > Ciborinia > Ciborinia camelliae. The sequence continues at coordinate 3,025,490 of JANPYM010000004.1, forward strand.
GCAATTTCCTTTGGTTTATTAAGCTTGTTTCTGTTTGCAAGAATCCCGATGCTGTTGATGCTGTTGATGCTGTTGTCTCACACACGCACATATCAATTTGTGAGGATCTCATTCTATGGATTTTTGGACAATAAGGTTACCTGCGCTGTGGTCAAGATCTGGCTCAGTACACTTGAAAAGGGGGGTAAGAACTCCCCGAATCAGGATGTCCATATCCACAAGAGAATCTTCGATATAAATTAAGGTGGGACTGGCCTCACTGTACGGTACAAACTGGACTTGAACGTTGTATACGAGATGAGAATAGCCTCAATCTATGTGATTCTTGTACATCCAGGGTTTTCATTTGATAGAAGTGGCCTTGATTTTCTTATCTCAGTCTCTACTAGGTAGTTGCATTGAGAGTAGCCTAACATCATGTTTAATGTTCTTTGCTTCTTCCAGTTTCATCAACTAGGCTGGATAATTCGTCTTGTTTCCATGGAGTTGTTCTCTTTATTTTGGTAGTGGCTTTTAATACATCTTGACCAAGAAAGTTCTTCAATACCATCACCATCTTTGAACACTTTTTGTTATATATCATCATCTCTTGATACAAAGGTGGACCAGAGGTCTTTTGGGTGGCTTCTTTTTATTCATGAAAACCTTTTTGCAGATAACCAAATTCCAGCTTGTGAGTAGCCAGATGATCTATACTGGGCAGTCTTGACAATTTCAATGTACAACTACTCTACGAACAACGAGATAATGCCATCCTGTGATGTGTGATGAGATAGTGTGAATGTCCCACTAAATCCAGATGATCATCATGTTTCGTCTCACAGTAGTGAGACAATATACTCACAATTATTGCCTTGCCTGAGTGGTAGCGACCTGGTTTTTTCCTTCTTTTATTCTTGCAGTATAAACATCTTATATAAATGATGCAGATGCCTTGCTTTCAGGATGATGTGGTCTAAGTGTGAGCAACAAGCGGGAAATTTACCAACAAAGCGTTTAAAACATATATTGAAAGTAGCTTTTCCATCAAATCTTTGGTTCAAGGATATCTCATCTGCCTTATCGATCAAATAGAAGCAGCTGGACTTAACGAGTTTAATTAAGCGTCCCCCAAGAAGTAAGTGGTCCGTATACTTAGAAAAGGCCTACAGCTAATCAATGGTGCAGGCAGATTTGTTTGATCTGATACCAAGCATACACTCAATCTGATTCAGAGTAGACTTATTCAATCCAAAAGCCGCAATGGATCAGGCAATAGTCATTGACGACGATGGTGCTATCATGATTGAAGATGATGATAGAGATGAGGTGGTTCTTCTAGAACGAGGTAGATTATCCCTCCCCGCCTATTCTTGCTTGATCTCATCTTTTGTCTCATAAGCATATTTATACTGATACGTCTCAATAGCACCCAGTATATCTCCAATTCCCTTTCCTAGTAACGCCGTCATCAACAATCGAACCTCCCATTCAGTGCCTAGGGGGTGTCAAGCCAAAGTATCAACGCTCCGATCTCAATCGGATGGGTTTGCTGACCCCAAACCTTCAACTTACCCGCTTCTCATTGACTTAACCAATGCTGTGGCTTCTGGCAATCCTCTATCCCAAGGTATCCACGGCCCTGAAAGTAAGGCTTGCAGTGTATCATCTAGCCACCCAAAATCAACACCACGAGACGAGGGGTACGAATCATCACGGCCCTCGAATATCGCCCCTGGAGCCGGTACCAACCAAGAAACATTAAGAGACGCTATTGACCTTTCCAGATTCTCAAAAAGTAGAGAATATCATATTACCGCATTTAACGAAATGCCTGCCAGATCCTGGAATATGGCCCATACTTCTATGCGCAAGCGTCGCCATTCCAATGCCAGCCTGATCTCGATTTCGGATGAGGAAAATGAGGAGGAAATCACTTTTGCCCAGGATGTGCCATGGCGTGCAGATGATAACATCATCATGATCGAAGACGATGACGACCTCGAAATCAAGCTCGAATCACAACTCCTAGAAAAGCCCGAATTCGAATTCTTGCGCTCAGTCAGTGTAAATGAGTCGAAACCCAAGCGAAAATCTAGTAGAGTCGTTCCGAGTCGACCAATGCGAAATCCCCCGATCAGCAGTCCTTACTTCGAATGCGATAGGTACTTGCACGGGAAGCTCGACCTGAGACCAATGAAAACTGTAGAGCTAGAAGATGGCGATTTTGTCTACATCAAGCACATTGTCAAGTGTGTCAAGCCTAAAGACAAGTTTAGCTCCAGTATTGATAACGCCCAAGATCCTCCTATCACTATTCGAGGACTGCGATTACAGAGATGTAAATATCTTAACGGCATGCTAGAAAAGAAGATGAATGAAGTCTGTCTATGTTACGAGATCGACTTAGACGACCCACGTGAGCCCGAGGAGCAGAGTCTTGTTGAAGTACCTTTAAGCTCAGTCAAAGCTTTACGCAGTCTTCGATGGACAAACTACAACTACCCAAAATACCGGAACCTCAATCGTGACGCTGCCGACAATGATAAAGATCCATATAACAAAGGGGGGCTCACTGTACGCTGGAAGTACACTTGCTCATATGCTTCAGCTTTGGCTAGAGAGCAGAATATTTACGCGGAGCGAACCCTAGAACGCATCACGGAGGAATGGTTGACTAAGACACACCGAACCTCACATACATATCTGGCCTCGAACAACCAGTTGCGGACGGAATGGCGTGGAGAAACAATCCCTGGTGGTGCTTACGTACCGGAATACTGTGATCTTGAAAAAGAGGATGAGTCCATGGCTGAAGTCGAACTGCCTCAAAATTTCTTCATCACCGATGTCACTCAAAGTGGATCAAAATCATTCATAGTCATCGATGATGACGAGGATGGTGCTTCTCAGCGTCTGAGATGTCAGCAGCTTGGTAAAGACGGCAGTCAAATCAAGCGCAAGTCAGATTTCTCGTCATCTTCAGATAAAGACTGTGATGAAGAGGACAATCAACCAGCCAAGAAAGTTCGCCAAGATTTGGACGAACATATTGAAATGATCAGGCAGCGTTTGAGTCGAGTCATGCTTTCATTTGATGGCGAGAGCTACGTCAAGCATTCTTATAACATAGGAAGCTCATCAGAGACAGATTGTGGCAATAGAACAGAAAACAATTTGTCTTCTATGGAACAAGTTCGTGATAGAAGCAGCTTATCTAGAAATATTCGGTTGAACAGAAGCATTCAACCAGATATGAGGAGTCGCTCAACTTCACAGACAAGCGGTCCGCCCGACTCTCAATTTTCCTATTCAGAAATTAATCCTGCGCATGTCTTCTCCTCAACTCCATCCCCAAATATTCCTCCTCAAATCGACATCACTTCTTCCGAATTAGCCTCCCCACCACCTAGCGGCGTCATCGACCTGTCACCCTCACCCCAGCCCTCTCGTTCATCTTCATTCGCTACAACTAATGGACCAAGATCACCCTCTCTCAAAGAACCACGCACACTCGCCCTTGGCCAAACCTATACTTACGGCGATGCATTTTGCGGAGGCGGAGGAACTACCCGCGGCGCCGTCATGGCTGGTCTCCGCGTCAAATGGGGCTTCGACTTCGATTCCCACGCCTGCACAACTTGGCGTCTTAATTTCCCATACGCAACATGTTACGAAATGTCCTCTGAGCGCTTCGTAGCCCTTGCTACCCCTTCTCCGTATTCTACATATACTCCTGACGATGTCACGGTCGATATCCTGCACCTGTCACCTCCGTGTCAGTACTTTTCTCCAGCGCATACAATTGAGGGAAAGAATGATGAGATGAATACCGCTAGTTTGTTTGCTGTGGCTGCGGTTATTAAGGTAGCGAAACCGAGGGTTGTGACGTTGGAACAGACGTTTGGGATTTTGTATCCGAGGTTTAGGGGATACTTTTCGAGTTTGATTTGTATGTTTACTAGTTGTGGATTTTCGTTGAGGTGGGCTATTGTACCGTTGGCTCAATGGGTGAGTTTTCTCTCCTCTCTCTCTCATTAGCGAGAATCAAGGAACTGACTATTTTTTGTCTAGGGGCTTCCACAAAGACGATTTCGTTTGATTATCATCGCATCGTGGTAAGTTGCTACGATACATCTCCCATTTTTCTATTCTAACTAACCATCCCCACTCAGCCCAGGTGAACCCCTCCCCCCAATGCCACCACCAACGCACTCCTCTTCCACATCTCTCCTTCCCAACACCCAGCCCTTCCAAACCGTCTACGAAACGCTCCGCGAAATTCCCGCTACCGCCGCAAATCACGCGATTCATCTCATGCCCGAGAAAGATCTCAAACCATATAATCCGCACGCGATTCTTCCGCGAACCATGACGACCAGCGGCGGCGAAAATTGGCATCCTAGTGGGAAGAGAGGATTTTCCGATCGAGAATTCGCGTGTTTGCAGGGCTTTCCTTTGCAGCATCGATTTGCACCGAATGGGGTTAAAAGACAGATTGGGAATGCTGTGCCGCCTGTTGTGGCGAAGGTGTTGTTTGAGGGGATTAGAAGGTTTATGGAGGGGGTGGATGGAATTGTTAGGGATGGGGATGGGGATGGGGATGGGGATGGAGATCATGGGATGGGAGATGCTGCAATTGATGATGCGATGGTTATCTGTGGGGAGGATATGGAGGGAGTGCAAACTGTGGGTGCTCATCATGAAATAGAGATTGTGAATCTTGTTGAAGAAGAAACGGATGAGAGTGATGGGGATGCGACTCGGGGGTTTACGGACACGGAGGAAGAAAGTAATGATGAGATTGAAATGTTTGTGGCGATGGATTTAGAGAGGCCTATTGTTATTGATTAGTTGGCTGGGCTGGGATATGAGTACAGGGTGTGGCAGGTCTTAAAGGGGGGGAGGGCTTTTTTCATTTTTTCATAGATAGATTAATATTGTCTGGCTTTTGATTGAAGCCCTGTTTGTGATACTATTCAAGATTGACTCATTAATTGTAGAGTATATTCCAAATCCCACAGCCATACTGTCTGTCATATTAACTAATAATAATACAATCGATAGATGGTCATTTTGCCCACATACCTAGTTTGTGATTCGATTGGAGATCTCTGTAACATGAGCAATTCCAACTGTTGTACCTACCGCAGGTATATCATATCACTCAAAGTGTATCAAATGTTAGGTAATTAGATAGTCTATTTAGGTGACATGGAAATATTACTTCAATTTACCAGTACGATGTTAGAATTTCTCCTGAGAAACGTCATTTGAAGTGTGCTTTCCAAACCAGCGAATCTTACCCCTGTTAGGCAACTCGGTCCAGACCTCGAATACACAAATGATATAATGCTGTGTCACGATTGCATGGCATGATTCGCCACATCACATGTTGGTAATGCGGTATGTAATGCGGTGTGTAATGCGGCCGTCTCTCCCCGCTCTCTTCCCACCACCCACCAGAGTCCCAACTGTCCTCTGGTGGCTCACTGAGACAAAGTTGGACCTATCGTGCAGATAATCTGTAATATAATTAAATCACAGGCAATATCTGCATCATATCATCCTGCAGTACCTGTCAGCTTAGAAGGGCTTCACGTTTCAATTGCCATATTATCGATATTATAGTCGCATAATACGAGGGCTCATCCCTGCTTGGATGAAGTTACAAATTGTAGCATACTACTAGCCGTCACGCCATACGGAGCTGGAGCTTTGAGCTCCCCTGGACCTTCTCTCTCAGCTTACTCGAGAAGTGTTTCAATACTCTGGTAATACCGGTATAACATTACCTCCTGTCTTATCCCACCTACCTGAGGTTGAGCACTAAAAAATTTGACGTGTAGTTTTCTCGTGTGAACTGGCTGGGATCGATCAACTAGTTAAACGGACTACTGGCATATGATTGGAAGAATTAGCAAAGTGGATAATTTTGCTACCTTGAGAACCTCGAGATTCCCATTTCGGGAGCAAATTAGCCGATACATAAAGGGATTGGCTCTCAACCTCCATTAGGTGAGATAAGACGGTACAATTATATCATCGCCAAATGTAAAGGTATGGTGCTAGTTTAGTTTGAGCTTGGACGAGTTCTATCTACAATACAATAGTAGTAGTATCATTATAATATTATATTGAGAGTCAGGTAGTCAGCAGCCATTATATATGGACTTGGGCCTAATATGGTTTAGCGTCGCTAACCCCACAAGGACATATACACTCCCGGTCTGTAAAATCGAACCCTTCTTTTAGTTCTTTAGTTGATCAACAAGCATTGATTTTTACACCCCGTATATATGGTCCATGCCCTTATTAGCTCATTTCCGTACGTAAATCCACGGCCTCAAATTGAACCTCAGATCTGAGCTTTAAGTTGGGCTCTCTGAGGTCTGTGAGCTTTTGCATTTATGTACGGACATGGACCATATGCTTGAGTTTGAGCTGGAATTCTAGTCCTCGTAGCCCTGACTTCCATCATTTCATATTCTTCGTGATCTATGATTTCAAGATATCTAATAATTTAAACAAGCTGAAATAGGTATATAAACATAGGTATTTATATAAAAAAATCAAGGATGACGTTTTTGGCGTATTTTTAGACTCAGGCCGTTTTTAATTACGGATGATGCGCCAAGTGGATATAATACTTACCGGCTTGAGAGAATTATAACGACATACCTCGATTATATGATTGGCGGAACGTATGCGATACCTCGAAAGCACTTCTGTACATAATATTTTAGTACAGCTTGTTCAGTTGGCGTATGCTTTCAAAAGAGCTTTAATATTGAAATGTCTAATCAGCCTTGCTCGAGAGCGCATAACTGGAATAGTGAAAACAAGTGCATATTTGAGGCTCTGTTTCCATTCTGGTCAATGGTAAAGTAAGAATGTCGTGCTTACCAAGGTATAGCTGCTCGTATTTACCAAAGTATAACAGCTCGTACTTACCGAAATATGGCTGCTCGTATTTACCAAGATATAGCTACTTGCACGAGAATACCCACATGGAGGTGCTATGGATAGCTTCGTCCCGTCTAGGCTCCCCATACTACACGTCGTCTTGTCAATTTTGGTGGAACTTTCAAATTGCAGATCCTCGATGAAACTCGTGTTAGTGTTACACATTGTGTCCAAAGGTCCGGACTGCAGTCCGGACTCAATATTTTCAGTTAAGTAGTCGAGCTTAAGTCCAATGAAAATACAGACTGGCAGTTCATTGACATTTGAGAACCTGAGTAGCTGGATCGTGGTCTTCTAGCACGGACATTTGGACTAATTAGAACCCAGTTTTATTGAAAAGTTAATATCAAAATTAGATTCATGTAGTTTCTTTACTCGGTGAAAGTGGGATTCTTGTTGTAGGATGTAGAGAGGTTGATTATGCTGAGTGTACGATCCCGAGGCTACATATGCACCGTGGTCGTGCCTGCAATATAATCCCCAACACCCATATAAACCATGGTCGTGCCTGCCATATAATCGCTAATATCGGCTACATCTCAAAACATTCGAATGTATTCAAAATATATACCTCTCTCCTTATAAAAGTTCGATTCTGACTGTATTTCGGACACAATAATACCAGACTAAGCGTGCCAGGATTTTGATCTTATATTACCCCTGATAGTCCAGCTAGTCCGATCAAAACACAGACCAGCCATACGGACTGCAATCCGGACTTGAGACTGGAAGACTATTGGACACACTAGTCGTGTATATATTCTTTTAAATGAGGGGTTGGTATACTCAAGGACAAAACCTTTGCATACAGTCTTCATTGTTTTCACAGCCTTAGTGATTTCAGCGGAAGCATATTCACCACTCGATTACCATCCCAGCCATGGCTGAACAACTCCCAAGCAAGCAAATACTGCTTTTTGGGGATCAGACCGTGGAGCTATACTCCTCCATTTTTGACCTCCATCGTCGCGAGAGAGAGACCGTTGATCTTCGACAGTTTTTGACAATATGCAATCAAACTCTTAGAATAGAGACGTCTTCATCATCATACTGGAGAGAGAAACAACTTCCTACATTCGAAACAGTTCTGGGATTGGCCGAGAGATTATCTGCAGAAACCACAACTGACGCAGCTATCACAACAGTTTTGTTATGTGTAGCACAATTAGGAAATTTGATTTTGTTGGTGTTACTAATGTATGAGATATGATTATTGGGCTAATTTTATTATATATGTAGGCTAACACAGAAAAACCAAAATATTTTTGGAGATCCTTCAAGAGTCAAAACCGCTGGAATTTGTACCGGCGCCTTGATAGGAGCTGTTCTAGAAGTAGCAACTTCGGTCAATGATCTACTTGGCCTGACACCTGCCATCATCCGTATAGCTTTGAGAGCTGGCATTGCAGTTTCCTTGCGATCAAATGCCATTGAAAACTCACAAGAAAGTTGGGCCATTTTGGTTTATGCCATTTCAAAACATGATATTGAGGCAGCTATTGAATCCTTCCAAGTCAAGCATGTAAGATACAATATTCTCGTATATCAATAGAACCTAGTGAACTAACAGATTTCAGTCCCGTTCAGACAAGCAAATCTTTATAAGCTCGAGTACAGAAAGTTCTTTCACTTTAACTGGTCCACCCTCGATGCTTAGAAAGTTTATTGACTCCGGTATATTGAAATCTGCAAAACACGTGCCACTCCCATTGGGAGCAGCTTTTCATGCACCACATCTTCCAACGCCTGATATCCATGCCATCGTACAGATTGAAAACTTGCCCTACTCGTCACATAAACCGAAAGGATGTCTGGTATCTGCTCATACTGGAAAGCCCTATGACTCAGCCACATTCTCGGATCTACTTATCGAGGTCATCTACGACGTAATATCGAGGCCAATAAAGCTAGAAATCCTTGCGAAAGGACTGGCATGTATGGTGGGCAATTCTCCAGTGGCCCTAATATCTGTGGGCCCAGAAATCTGCGTCCAATACTTTAGACGCAAACTACAGGAACTCAACTGCCAAATCGATGATTCCGATCATCCTGAGAACTGGCCTAGAATTCCAGTTATACCACGATATTCAGGCCCTATTGCAATCGTGGGTATGGCCGGGCGGTTTCCAGGGGGGGAGACACTTGAAGAATTCTGGGAAGTCCTTGAAAATGGTTCTGATCTTCACAAAAAGGTAAGATACATGTGCCAAGATATCGGAAAACAATACTAAAGCATACACTCTCCTCAGATACCTGCTGACCGTTTTGATATAAACACCCACTATGATCCAACCGGAAAACTTCGAAACAGTAATAATAGTACTCCGTTTGTACCTGTATACCTCAGACTAACACATGAACACCAGGCACATTGACACCTTACGGAGTTTTCATAGATAATCCCGGTCATTTCGACGCTAGAATGTTCAATATGTCCCCTCGAGAAGCTGCACAGACGGATCCAATGCAGCGTCTTCTTCTCATGACGACATATGAGGCACTTGAGATGTCGGGCTATAATCCAAATCGGACACCGTCCACGCAAAGTCATCGCATAGGCTCTTTCTTTGGGCAAACAAGCGATGACTGGCGTGAAGTTAATGCAGCACAGGATATTGACACTTATTTCATCACAGGGGGGATACGAGCTTTCGGACCTGGTCGATTGAATTATTATTTCAAATGGGGTGGTCCATCGTACAGCATTGATACGGCTTGTTCGTCGAGTTTTGCCTCGATTCAAGTTGCCTGCTCGGCCTTGCGAGCTCTTGAGGTTCGTAATCGGTTTGCAATTCTATACCCTGATTTTGTACCCAATTCTGTCTCCTGTTTATAGCCCTACTTTTCCTCTTTCTTTAAATCAATCTTTTTGATTTTCTGAAACAGCTTTGATACCTCATTTTCCTTCAAATGTTTTCTTTGATAGACAATTACTGACTCGCCAATCTGGATGCAGTGCGACACTGCAGTTGCCGGAGGCGCAAATATCCTGACCGCTTCCGATCTCTTCGCTGGGCTGAGTCGTGGCGGATTTCTTTCACCAACAGGTGGGTGCAAGACATTTGATGATGCAGCAGATGGTTATTGCCGTGGTGATGCCGTGGGGACCATCATTCTGAAGCGGCTCGAAGATGCCATTGATGATAACGACAATATCCTATCGGTGATTCGAGGCATTGAGACCAACCATTCTGCACATGCCGTCTCAATCACTCATCCCCATAATGCTACGCAGCAGAGATTGTTTCGTTCGGTCCTCCGTCAAACGAGTCTTCTGCCAGAAGATGTTGACTATGTTGAAATGCATGGAACAGGGACCCAAGCTGGAGACTTCACTGAGCTCTCTGCAGTTTCCAGTGTCTTTGGAAAAGATCGATATCCTAATCGTCCATTGTATATTGGTACTTTGAAACCAAATGTTGGCCATGGTGAAGCTGTCAGTTCTCCTTTCCCGTATATTTTTAAAGGCCTAGAGATTGATCCTAATATCTTCTTAGGCATCAGGCGTCACCTCGTTGATTAAGGCGATAATGATGCTTCAGAAAAACCTTATTCCTCCGCATGTTGGTATCAAGGGAAGTATCAATCATAGATTGCCTGCAATGGATGAATCAAATGTTGTGCTTCCCAGAGAAAAAAAGGGTTGGTCACGTCATCAAAATCGAAAGAGAAACATTTTTATCAATAATTTTGACGCTGCTGTTCGTAGGATCCTTTATTCCTCTTCAAATTCTGTACTAAATATTTCCCCAGGGCGGCAACACAAGTCTACTGCTGGAAGATCCTCCTAGCCCGAGGGTGCCTCAGATTTCAGATCCGAGGAAGTATCACGTCGTAGCAGTCTCGGGTCGCACAGCAAAAGCACTGAGACATAATCAGATCCGCCTGTTACAATACTTGCAGAACGATGCTCCAAGACTCGAAGATATCGCTTATACGAGTACGGCTCGTCGACAACATCACATATATCGGTCTGCATATGAGTGTGAGAGCTCATCGTCACTTATATCATCGCTGATGGAAGATGTAAATCAACCGGTGTTATCAGAACGGATCCCTGAAAGCAGCACCGTTTTTGTCTTCACGGGTCAGGGATCTGAATGGGCGGGTATGGGCAAACAGCTTTATGAAACCAGCAGCTTTTGTCGCTCGATATTTCACCAGCATGATGCTATCTGCATTGGCCTAGGCTTCCCTTCATTCCTCGATTTGCTCATCTGCATCGATATGAATCTGAGCATCGAGAACCCGATTCAAGTTCATCTAGCCATTGTTTCATTTGAATTAACCCTCGCTTCCCTCTGGCAGCATTGGGGTGTTCGACCCAGCTTCGCAATTGGTCATAGCCTGGGCGAATATCCAGCGATGGTCATTTCGGGTATTCTATCACTGAGCGATATGTTCTTTCTCGTGGGATCAAGAGCACGGATCCTTCAAGAAAACTGTTCTGAGGGCACTCATTCGATGATTGCGGTCAAAGTTGCGGTGGAACACGCCGAAGAAATCTTGCGGCAAAACCAATCACTGACGTGCAACGTGGCGTGTGATAATTCCCCTTCTTCGACAGTTCTTAGCGGCTACAAAGACGAAGTTGCCGAGTTGAAGAAATCTCTTGACCTTCAGAATATCAAAGCGACGGTCCTCAATGTTCGTTACGCGTTCCATTCACCTCAAATGGATCCCATATTGGAGAAATATAGACAAATAGTCGAAGCCGTGAGATTTACGAAAGCAACCATTCCGTTTGCTTCTGCCTACCAAGGCGATGTCATTAAGCCTGGTGATTCAATTACTTCAGAGTATGTATATCTTATGTTGCCACCATTTCCCAGATTTGAAAGGAACGACAATGCCAGATATTCTTGATGCTGACTATGCCTTTAGATATTTAGTGCAACAAACTCGGCAGCCCGTCAAGTTTTTGGCTGCTCTTCAGATGTTGAAAACGGAAGCCCAGATTGACGAAAATACCATGTGGCTTGATCTTGGACCTCGACCTCTCTGTCTGAATATGGTACAGCAATCTCTCAAAGTCCATACTTCTCGTCTCATTGCGGTTAATGATGCCAAACGAGACTTTTGGCTTACCTCGGCTCAGAGTCTCGTGCAGGCCTATAAGGGCGGAATCGAGGTTCAATGGGGACAGTACCACGAAGAGTTTGAAGCTAACCTTACTTTATTGAAACTTCCATCGTATGCCTTTGACTTGAAGAATTATTGGATTCAGTACGAAGGGGACTGGTCATTGACCAAAGGAGAAAAGACAACTCAGACGCAGACATCTATATCGGATGCTTTCAAAAGCACCTCTCTTCAAAGGATTGAATCGGAGACGTACCAGGGCCACGAAGCCAAGGTGGTATTTTCATCCAACCTAGCGGAGGCACAGCTGCGGGCTGCGGTCCTTGGCCATTCCGTCAATGACGTGTTTTTGTGTCCCAGCTCCCTCTACGGAGACATGGCCATGGGCGCAGCTGCATACGTCTTCTCCATCACCCACCCCGATGAGAAAATCATGGATCTCGATGTTTGCAACATGGAAGTCACGAAACCACTGCTCGCGAAAATGGGAGGGGAGGATCAATGGATTCGAATAACGGCCACCAAACAGAAGGACGACGAATTTGTGAGCATCAGTATTAGCTCCCATGAGAGCGAAACTCCACTCAACCATGTCGCTTGTGTTGTTAAGCATGGGAATGGGACTGAGTGGATGTCCAAATGGGCCCGCAACGCACATTTTGTCAAGGCGAGAATTGTCAACTTGATAGAGGGTATAGCTCAAAGAACTACACATCAGATCTTACGACCCATGGCATACAAGCTGTTCTCTAGTCTTGTCAAATATGACAAGAAGTACCAAGGTATGCAACAGGTGTATCTTAACAGCGATCTATATGAGGCCGCTGCGGAAATCGAATTCCAAAGCGCAGATTCAGATGGATCATTTTTTGTTAGTCCATACTGGATTGATAGTATTCTTCATCTTTCTGGGTTTATTCTGAATGGGAGTGAGATGACGCCCGAAGATACGGTTTATATCTCGCATGGTTGGCAAAGCATGCGGATTGCCCGTCCGTTGTCTGCCGACAAGAAATATCGCAACTATGTTCGAATGCAGCCAACAGATGCTCGAGGTGTGATGGCTGGCGATATCTATGTTTTTGATGGAGATGATATCATCGCGGTCTGCAAAGGATTGAAGTTTCAGGGAATCAAACGCAAGATCTTAGATCGTCTGTTGCCAGGGAGACAGTCCAATGGTTCCGCAGTGATTCAAGACGCGATGAAATCTCCCGTCAGGAAACCCCTTGCCAACCTTTCCACCATCAAAAGTTCACGCAGCCAGTTTGATGAGATACTGGATATCATCGCATCTGAAGCGGAGATCAATCTCGAGGATTTGACCGATAATTCTCGTCTGACGGAGCTTGGAATCGATTCACTCCTGACAATAGGAATCGTGGAAAGAATACGTGGCCTCTTGAAAGGTGTTGATATTCCCAGCTCTATCTTTTTCGATTTCCCCACGGTTTCCCAATTGCGAGGCTTTTTTGAGAACGAGACCGGCTCGTGTGATTCCTCTGAGAAGTCTCCATCTCTACATACAGTGGATGTGAGTATAGCGTCTTCTGCAACATCTGCTACCGATGTTGCTGATTGCGAGGACTTGAGAAATGGGCAGTTCCCGGAGCTTTTGAGAACAATCCTCTCCGAGGAGCTCGAAGTGCCTGAGAGTGAGATTGGACCATCGACACGTTTCACAGAGATGGGGGTGGACTCGCTCATGGCTCTTAATCTTGTCAGCATAATACGATCAAGGGCTGGCAAGAATATCGAGTCTAACTTTTTTCTCGACTATCCCAGCTTTGGAGATGTATTGAAGTTGGAAACTGCGGGGGCAAATGACGTGGAAAATTCCGATGCAAAAGCATTGTCGACAAAAACGAACCATGGACCCAGGGAATCGCACAAGGCGACATCTGTTGTACTTCAACAGGGGTCTAGCAGGAACGCCGCCATCTTCCTCTTTCCAGACGGGGCAGGGTCCGCATCTTCATATACAGGCCTTCCACAAATTCATCCCACCACAACAGTCTATGGACTCAACAGCCCGTTTCTCAAATCCCCCACGGAATTTAACGGCACGATGGCTTGGGTGGTCTCCATGTATGTGGAAGAGATCCGTGCAAGGCAAAAAACAGGTCCTTATACACTTGGAGGATGGTCGATTGGCGGGGTCTACGCATACGAAGCTGCTCGGCAACTAATCATCTCAGGCGAACAAGTACACCGTCTGATACTCATCGATTCTCCATGTCCCGCCAAGTTACCTCCGATGACGCTGGAGACGATCGATCGATTGGAAAAGCTGGGGACTTTTGAAGGTGTCGCTGGTTCTCGAAATGGACTCTCGTCATTGGTAAGCATCCCGCCGACTGGTGTAAATTATTTATACTAACCATGACTGTGTATCAGGTACGCCAGCACTTTCAAGGTAGCATTCGCGCTTTGGAAGAGTATCGGCTGGAGAAAATTCCCGAGGGTAAGAAACCACGCTGTCTTGCGATCTCAGGAAAACGCGGTGTGCTAGAGGGCACAAACATGAAACAGGAAAAGCTAAGCGATAAGGACGGGTTGTCCGATGCAACCAGCCAATGGTTGATGCAAGCTAGAACCAACCGGGATGGTGATGGGTGGGAAGAATGGTTCACTGAATTTGAGCGGATATTTGTCGAGGGTAATCATTTCACGCTGATGCAAAGGCCTGGGATCAAGGCCGTGGCAGAATTGATATCCGAGTTCGTTGCAACGTCTTGAGCTTAATGCATAGATAGATAGATAGATATCATGGATAATATCGATGCCTATTTCCTCGATAATTATTATCTCTTTGGTATCATTGGTACAATTTTGCAGCTCCAATCAAAGGAATCACGCTTCTAGACAATAATAAACCCTCTCCATACTCCTATTCGACTTGGACATGATTAGTAGCAGCCATCACTTGTTGGCATTATTATTAGTGAACAACAATAATAATGACTTTGTATTGGGTATTTTAACTCGTATTCTTACATATTTGCCCTATCATCCCAACCCGGCTCCTTCACCATGACCCCATTTTATACCATCTCCAGTAGCGATCCAAAGCCCTTGATCTGGCAAGAATTTCTCTATACTTCCAGCACAATACTATTTCCATATCCGAGCCACTGCTTACACTCTTGTGAGTCCCCACATGAAGATCAATTGTACAGGGTATGAGTAGATGAAGAGAAATTGTGTCCTTCGGCTCTTCTGCGATCGTGCTACGGTTTGCATGGTACCTCGCTCATCTGTCGAGTTTTCGGGAAGTAGTACGTATTTCAAGGATCGTAACTATTTTGTCTGTGTTAGGGGCATGTAAAAGATCAATTTTAGGGGAATGGACATACCAGGAACAATGCGTTGGCGAGAAAAGTGTAGCCGAAAACAGTCCATCCAATCCATCCACCAGTTCCCTTTCCACCATTGATAATCTCACTAACAACCAAAGTAGCGATAACTCCAACAAACTTGTATCCGGAGTATGCGACCAAATCAAGTAGCTGAGATTCGTTGGAAATAGATAGGAGGTAACATCCAAGCTTCAACCCCAAAATTTCAATAAAGACAATAAAAAATGCCCATCCTGCCGTCGACCCAAGAAGCTCTGGTTGAAAGGCCCCTCGAAGACCAGCTAGAAGTGTTGAAAGGAGAATATATGTTACAAGTGCCATTACTATGAACATATTAGCTCAATGATCTTGCGCGTGGGTCAATAATCATACCTGGAATATACATATCCGGACTATTGAGATCATCTCTAGGAGGCAAGAACCACCCTTCTTGACCGCTTGGACCGATCGACTGTTTTCTTGACCAAGGCTTGTGTCTCCATGGGAATAGGACCAAAAATAACTTGTTGACCACATATCCATTCGAAACATTAAAGTAATGTTTGAGCGCCGAAACATTGACATATCGATTGAACTATTTCCCAGTCAGAATTACATTTTCCTTTCCATTCCCTCATGCTACTGACGTTTTGTTCCACATATTCTGTTCCATGTTTTAAGGCCGTTTGTCCAACTTGAAATCCCATTTGCGCCGTAGGGTCATTTATGAAGCCTCCATATGCGCCAAATGCACCAGCACCTCCCGGAGCTTGAGGTTGATAGGGATTTCCATATCCTGTCTGATGCTGTTGTTGCGGGACTGGCGGGGGTGGTGATCGTAATTGGGGTACTGTCGAGACATGTTGAGGTACGGGGTGATGGAGAGGGGGGGAATTGGCTGGGGGAAAGTTCCCATAATTTGATCTGTGCATATTTGAGATGTTGCAGAAATAGACAAATAGTATATCTGCACCGGGTAAGAGAAGAGAGTATGAGTGAGATTGAAAATATTAAGGAGGTGGAACTTGGTATGGTTATGGTTGTCATGGATAGATTCATAAGTGAGAATCGCGTTCAGGTCGAACACATTTCCATAAAGCACGGAGCTTGTATGGCTGCTATAAAGGATCAACGTGGCCGCTTTATCAGTCGAGGTTTATCGTCTTATCGGTGATGCTTGGCACAATATTTCCCATAACTACTAGTAACTACCTACTAGTATAATAACGTAGCGCGGCGCACTTTAATCATTAGAAGGAAAGTGTCCATATGAATCCATAATCTTCTTTCATGTCCCTTTTTTACTAATTGCGACGGCGCGACGGCGACAATATATTTTACATTTTACCAAGTCTTTTTTCTTACCATTGTTACGAATTTCGGATACTCAACATGTTGGATACTTTTGAGATCCTGACGACTTCTGGAGTTGTACTCTGGTCAAAACAATTTTCCCCGGTCAGCCCTGCCGTTATTAACAGCCTTATTACGAATGTCTTCATTGAAGAACGGACCTTACCCGGAGCTGGAGTTACAGATGATGTTTCTGCTGCGAGGAATCCCCCTTTTAAACACGATCAACATACTTTGAAATGGACGACCTGCAAAGAATTAGGCTTGATATTTGTGGTATGCAGAGCTAGCTTTGTGGCGTGGCGCAACTTATTCCTCGGGGTTGCTGACTTGTCATGCTAATTTATTTCGCAGGTTGTTTATCGGTCCTTGCTACATCTTTCATGGATTGACAAGCTGGTGGACAATGTCAAAACAATCTTCGTGGATCTATACGGCGATCAACTGAAAAAACCACATACAACCGTTGTCGAATGTCCCTTTGACGAATATTTTGATCAACAAGTGAGAGAGCTGGAGAAAAGTGCTTTGAATCAAGATGCTAGAGTTGCAGAGGCTTCTGCGTTTGAAGAGTCAATCCCCTTGGTTTCTACAACTTCCGACGATGAACCCCCGCCATTGCCTGGATTACTCTCGAGAGGTATGCGCCAGACAAAGAATGATCTAACCGGAAATTTACTGACATTTCCCAGGACAGTCTAAGAAGAATGTCAAAGACTTCACTTCGACCGAATCGACGCCTATTGGAACACCTAACTCACGGCCGAGCACACCTGCGAGCCATATCTTGAGCGCGAAAGCAGGACCGGGTGGAAAAGTTTCTAGAAGGGCTAGAAAAGCTGCTCAAACCCCTACGTCTGCCTCATCCGGCGATGAGTCTCACAAGAAAGTCAAAAGTGCGAAGACTGGACAAAAGAAGGGAAGGAAGTGGGATGCGGAAGGAATGGTAGATGAGGATAGTGATACCCCACTCGACTATTCTGCGCCTGCAAACGGTGCTACTTCAGGAGAAGATGAGGGTCGCCCTGGCGCCGTAGAAGGAGTAGAACAAACTTCATGGGGTTCGAAGACTGGCAAGGGGCAGTTCGTATTGAAGGATCTTGAAGACGAAGTACACTCAATTTTAAATTCCGCAAATGCCAAAAAAGCGGAATCTAGCACTCCATCGACTGGCCTCGTGGGTTCTAGTTTCAGTGCTATTGGAGGATTATTTAGAAATGTTGTTGGAGGAAAGACTTTGACCAAGGAAGATTTGGATAAAGCCATGAAGGGAATGGAGGATCACTTGTTACGAAAGAACGTTGCTCGAGAAGCGGCTATGAGATTATGCGAGGGTGTAGAGCGAGAATTAATAGGGGTAAAGACCGGAAGCTTTGAGAGTATGTATTACACACCTATTGATTATTCGAGCATCACTAACCATTTTCAGGCGTCCAAGCAAAAATCGCAACAGCCATGGAATCATCACTGAGGAAGATCCTCACACCTACTTCATCCCTTGACCTCCTTCGAGAAATCGATGCTGTCGTCTCACCTCCAGCTTTGTCATTAAAGAAAAAGAGACCATACGTCATGTCAATTGTCGGAGTCAACGGTGTTGGCAAATCCACAAACCTTTCGAAGATTTGTTACTTCCTTCTACAAAACAAGTACAAAGTCCTTGTCGTAGCTTGCGATACCTTCAGATCCGGAGCCGTCGAACAATTAGCCGTGCACGTACGAAACTTAAAGGAACTCACGGCTAGAGAAGGTGGCCAGGTAGAATTATACCAAAAGGGATACGGAAAAGATGCTGCCAACGTAGCCAAGGACTCGGTCTCATTCGCCGCCCAAGAAGGCTACGACGTAGTCCTCATCGACACAGCCGGACGTCGCCACAACGATCAACGACTCATGTCCTCGCTTGAAAAATTTGCCAAATTCGCCCAGCCCGACAAAATCCTCATGGTAGGTGAAGCCCTCGTCGGAACCGATTCCGTCGCGCAAGCCCGAAACTTTAACACGGCGTTTGGTCAGGGGAGATCGCTGGATGGCTTCATCATTAGTAAATGTGATACCGTGGGTGATATGGTGGGGACGCTGGTTAGCATGGTTCATGCGACGAATGTTCCGGTCTTGTTTGTGGGCGTGGGTCAACATTATAGTGATTTGAGGAATTTGAGCGTTAAGTGGGCGGTGGAGAAATTGATGATGGGAAATTAGGGGAGGGCCTAGTTTAAGTCTTGGTCTGAATCTAGTATCTACCTACCTAGTTACATACCTAATTCGATTCGAAAAGGATCAGTATTTCTCCTTCGTGTATATATAGGTCGTTCGTTCGATTCGACGTATATTATATGATATAATGATGATGGCATGATGGCATATTTGCTTGCTTACTTGCTTGCTTGCTGGCTTGCTTGCTTGAGTGTCAAATATAATGAATAGGTATGAATAGGTATGAATATGAATATCCATGCAAATATATACCAAATCAGCACTTTTTATCACGTTTTATCCCGTCCTATCTATCTTTCCTTTTCTCGTCTCGTCTTGTCTCGTCTCATCTCGTCTCGTTTCGTCTCGTCTTGTTTCGTCTCTTTTGAAAACATTTTTCGGGCCGTGAATGCGAGGTGAAGGTGAAAGTGAAGGTGAAATGGAATTGGGAAATTGGGAAATTGGGATATTGGGATATCAATCTGGAATGTTGTAAGAAATAGGTAGGTATGGAGGTTGGTAGGGAGGTAGGGAGGTAGGGAGGTAGGGAGGTAGGGAGGTAGGGAGGTAGGGAGAGATGGGATAAGGGGAGGGAAGGGAAAGGGATGGGATGAGATAGTAAGTTGGTGCAGGTGGTAGAAAGTGGGGTGGATTAGTCAGCAGGATTAGGTTTATAAGCTTAGGTAGTTCATGCACTAATGCCCTTAGGGGTATGGTGTGTGGTTCAATGGTAGCATCGTTGCTTTTAACCTTCAAGCATTTTCTGTGGTGTTTATTTGATATTAATTGAGATGAGATGAGATGAGATGGGATCTTGGTGAATATGAATGTTAGGTTGGTGAATAGGTTGGTGAATAGGTTGGTGAATAGGTTGGTGAATAGGTTGGTGAATAGGTTGGTGAATAGGTTGGTGAATAGGTTGGTGAATAGGTTGGTGAATAGGTTGGTGAATAGGTTGGTGAATCAAGGAGTAGCTTAGCGAGAAGAGATGGGATGATATGCTTTATTCATGATATGAGTGAGTTAGTGAATAGCTAGGTAGGTATCATAATTTGAAACTTGAATTTTTGGAATTATATTGAGATGGTATTAATTTATATTATAGGTATCGTATCCCATTTCATTCTGTTATACAGACGATAGATGTACTGTTACATATACAGTATTGACTTGACAATTGAGACGATGCAAATGATGCAATAGGTATAGGAGTAGCTAGAGGGGTTAGAAAATGATATGAAGGGGGTTAGCGAGATGAATGGGGCGGGAATTGGTGTTGGTATATACCGTATTAGACCCCCAATACGCGCCACCGTTTTACGGTAGAATACTAATCCCAACACTGCCTTTTATCACCAAGATACCGTCATGGAACACCAACCTTGAGCTCAGATGACCCCATTTCCATCACACCAACACGAAATAATTAGCTCAGTTCAAGCGCATCAACATTTTCACCACTGTCTTGTGTAGTAGTCTTTTTATCCTCATCAATACCATACTCTGTCTCCAGCTCTTTTCTCAACTCTAAGCTTCTCTCCGCTCCAACGACAAAGAACCCAACCAGACTAAAAGCCAATCCAACCCACCAGATCGTTCTCAAGCTCTTCACATAGACCTGTACCACTTCATTCCACACGTTAGCATCGTATTGTCCTCGTACCTCATGAACATGACTCGCGAAAGAGTATGCGGCACCATCTTCTAGCTCCTTCTGTAGCATTGAAGAAGATATACTGGACAGATTCTCGTTGAATTTGGAGTTGAAAATGATGGAAGCAATGGTGACACCCCATATGTATCCGAACGTTCGAACGAAACTGTAGGCTGCTGATGCCGATGCGACATCAGATTCAGGAAGGCCAGCCATGATTGCAGGGAGCAGAATAGAAAGGATCATGCCTGAGCCAGCGCTCGCAATCAATTGAAAGAAAGCCCAGGCGACTTTCGATGTACTTCCATCGAGGAGAGTGAAAAGACCGAAGCCAACAGCTGACAGTGCAAAGGCTGTTGCGTGAAGAGGTCGATAAGCACCGAGCTTGCTGAGAAGTATACCAGACATGGTGGCAAAGACAAGAGTACCGATAGCAAATGGGAAGAAATTAACCCCGGAGTGAAAGACTGTAGTGCCTAAAACAGCCTGAAAGTATATAGGAAGGAAGTATGAGATGGCTTGAAGTAGGACCGACGAGAGAAACGTCAAGACAAATGCAGCTGCAGAAGTACGATTGCTGAACAGGCGGGTAGGCACGCTAACACGGATATATCAGTCAGTTGTATTCAGATAAACCTGTATTGATATGGTTTAAGGACCCCCACCTGGGATTGCTACTGAAATGTTGCTGGATATGAAAGGTAATCCAGCCAAGTATACCCAGAACAAGAGGTAAAATGACGCGCCAGGAAGACCATGGATGCTCGATGCCGCCCATGACCAAGGCGAGAAGAACAGAAATTATGCTCGGGATGAAGATGAGGTTTCCAAGATGATCCAACTGAAGGAACTTAGACTTCTGGCTGTTATTGGTAGTGTATCCGCCCTCCTTTACACGCATAAATAAGAGAATAGCAGCAAGTGCTGCACCACAAATTGGAATGTTGAGGTAGAAAATCCAACGCCAATTAGCTTGTGCTAGAGCACCACCCACAACAGGGCCTAAAGCCGCCGCAACACCGGACCAGGAAAACATCAGGCCCAGGTATTTTCCCCGCTCTTTCAGGCTGACAAGATCACAGCAGACGATATCAAGCAGCACATATATACCACCAGCCCCAACGCCTTGGATTGTTCGACCAGAAATAAGCATACTGGGATTACTAGCCCCCCCTCCAATCCCACTACCTAATGCAAACAACATGGTCGATGCAATAAGGGGCTTACGACGGCCAAAAAGGTTTGCAAGTTGACCGAAAAGCGGTTGAAATACAGAAGATCCGAGAACAAAGGAGTTGGCAATCCAGACATACTCTCTGGAGCCACCGATTTCTGCAGTGATGGTAGGGAGAGCAGTCGTTATGATAGCAACATCGAGGGCAGAAATAAAGGAGAGAAGACAAAGAGCGACAAAGATGCCCCAGAATCTAAACGTATGAGCTGTTGCTGCGCGTGATGGCAAAGGAGCAGAGAGGTCCTTCGTGATATTTGAATCCGAAGCTGTATTTTCAGCCATTTTCATAAACGTGCAAATGGTCAAGTAAAACAAGATAATGGCGTGAAAATCAAGAAAACTGCAAGAGATGTAGAAAAAGAGAGGGAAATGAACGAAGAAAAGTAATGAGAAAAAGACATGACGGAAATGGCTGCCAGGGGATATCACAATTTAACCTAATATTAAAAAGAAGGAATTGGTGTGTGTTTGTGATGTGTTGGATTATTTTCATTTTACAGGTACTCTAAGGTGCCGTGTAAGTGCATATAAATCAGCTCCGCCCTCGCTCTTCAACCGTTTTCGTCAGAAGATGTTGGAATACCTACATGTTTTGCAGGGTCAGATTACACCTAACTGGGATCTTTTGAGCCCGAACCCATCTATCGGTACAATCATGTGACCGTATAGGCCGTACTAACGCAGGAACTAGCACTTCAACATCTCTATATAAGGGATCACTTTAGAATAGCATTATAGAAATCAAGAATCATCATACATACATACGTTTATAACATAAAGTACTTTACACTTTGAACCCACCAAGTTGATACCAACACCATCCACTCTGAATATTCGTAATGGGCATTATAAAACATGATTCATTTCATTCTACTTCGTCCTATTTACCCTTGGGTCAGCCGACAAAATTGGCCCCAAAATTGTAGGTGACAGTGAGTAGCCTTATGCACACCAACTAATCAAATACCTAATTGAGGATCTCACACCCACTGTTCTTGGTTGGCAGAGCCCGAAAACTACTACAGACGACGATTATCTACCTAAGCGCCATATTGCAATCTTTTCAAAGCATTGAAGAACGCCAATACTTCAATTCACGTGTGTTCCTTGCCGTCTACGGACTCGTATTTTACCCTTGTCCGACGGCATCTTTAGTGAGATTATGTTTTTATGCTTTGGTGTGACCTTGAGATGCTCAATTTTGTAATTCAATAGAGTATGCGTAAGAAAGACTTTTATTTCATTCAGGGCCAAAAGTCGCCCAGGACAAGCGTATCTGCCAAAGCCAAAGCCGAGAAATACATCATCAAGAGTGACGGTTGATTTACTCTTATTCTTATTCTCGCTGGTTTCTTTTCCCGTGGCTCCCGAAGGGCGTCTTCAATACTCTGCTTCCTGTAGATCAACAACGATGTGAGGAGGACGTCCCAAAACACGTATGTTTAAATCTATCCCCCATTCCTACCGCCAAATATCTCTATTTTCAGTCAGTGTTCTGAAAATACAAGGCCGATTGTATTCAATGGATCAAGGAGACATCGCCACGACAAAATCCGTGGTCGGCCCAACGTATTGTCCACGAATTGATGGCTATCTGGTTTGGTTTTGTGCACGCCATTTCTACATTAAGTTTTGCAGTAAATTTATTTATTTGACTCCTGACTGTTGTTTCATATCAAACAGAAACTTTTGCCATACACGACCATTGTATATGTCGAACCTCTACGCAATGAATGCAGGACGCAATACAGTGAATTCGAGTGCACCAGCCAAGGCCTTCCTCTCCTCGATAGTTTTCTTACGGAATCTGCTCGTATGATGCCCGTTGAATCAAGTATACCAGTGAACTCCTTGCAAACTCTTTTATCGTTTTCAACATATGCTGACTAGAGTCATGAGCACTCGCCGCTGCGCTCTTCAACCATTTACGCTCTCGGATGACACCAAGCTTAATGTCGGTGACTGGGCCTGCACTCCCGTGAAAGCTATAATGCACCATCCAAATGATTACCCTGAGCCTTTCGCATTCAACGGCTTCAGATTTGTTGATCCGGAGCTTCTAAGCAAGTTGAGCGAGACTGATAACTTCGATACTCTAAAGACTGCCCCGTCGAAACTTACTGATGTGAACGATGCATGGCATGTGTGGGTAACTGGGCGAATGGCTTGGTATGTACACCGACCCATTCCTTAATTTTGTGCACTTCTGCGAGTTCTATGGAAACTAATTGGTGGTTTGCTGCAGTCCCGGGAGGTGGTATGCAGCGACTGTTCTGAAGGTTATCACCGGTCAGATAACCATAAACTATGATTGTAAACTGGTTGACACCAACGCTAAGCGCTGGATGGCATGGAGGTCAACCATGGTGCCAAAACCAAGCACCATGGTGGTTTTCACCGAGCTCTGAACTGTCGGACAACCTTATAAGTTGGAGGTGACCTGTGTCCTTAAACTACGAGTGCAATTTCATTGCAAACTTCAATCTCTAACAATCCTCCTATCTGATCCAAAATTGAAGAGCATTATTTTTTACTATAAATAGATTCGTTCATTGGTTGAGGAGATTGGAAATCATGGCATAAACACAAGTATTAGATTAATTCCAAAAACATCAAAAGGTACTCCAGAAAGGGTGAGAATAGATGCGATTTGCTCCCACTGCTCAGGGGTTTTGCATCTGAGTAATATTCCCGCTGAAGTGGTAACCAATTAGGAATAGCGATAACAAGGTCTCCTGTAGCACGCCGAAAAGGTACTTTCGTATTACTAAAATGACTAGAGGCAGAAAGCCTGCGCCGCACGCTTACTGAAGTTGAGCAATATCCCTGAATAAATTACGGCATGTTTAAAGCAATCATGACAAGTAATTGATAACAGGTACTTAATAGGCACCCAGATTAGCGAGGCTTCCGATGTACCTTTAATTAACACCATCCTTACATGAAAATTTAACAAATCTGCAGCAAAAGTAGGTGTATCAATCTTAAGCGCGTACTGTGCAGTTTTAGTTCATGTACATCGTATACTACAAAATTACCAACCAATACCAAACAACTGCAACGACATGTGAGGCTAAATTCTTAAGCGAACAACTGCTCCGATACTACCAATCAAGCTTTCGAAAGGAAAACTGCAACTGTGCCGCTTCCTTGCATTCACAAATATTGTTGATATTATTATTGCGTATCGAGCTAGTGTATGTAGAACTATTTTATATCAACAACAAATAACAGCACTCTTGCTAAGATGACCGGAATGATATTCTTCTTAAGGGTCTACTTGTGTCCCTACTTACGTTTCTGTCCCTACCCAAGCTACTTCCTGAACTGATCCCTGTCTTTCACTATCATCCGTCCCCAAACGTCTCCAACTAGAGATCATGTCTGAAGCAATCACCGCCCTGGGGCATGTATTTCCCAAACCACAGCTTGTCGTGCGAAACACAACTGAGTTTGACGAATTGAATGGTTCCTACCTCTCAGCCTTGGAAAGCGATATAAAACCAGCCTGCATCTTCCTTCCCAAGACTAAAGAAGAGGTTAAAGCCTTCGTCCAAACTGTCAGTCCATTTGTAGCGAGCGGTAATCTTGCGTTTGCTATCCGTGGTGCTGGACAAGTTCCACTTCCAGGTAGTGCCAATATCGAGAATGGTATTACTCTCGACCTCCGAAATCTGACTGGAGTGGAGTGTAAAGATGGTATTGTTTCAATTGCGGCAGGTGAGCGATGGAGTACAGTTTACCAGAAGCTGGCAGCTGAAGGACTTGGTGTGACTGGCAGCCGATCTGGAAATGGTGGTATTGGAGGTTTAGCCTTGGAAGGTACGTATGTACCTATGTGATTATAATGAATACCCACTAAGATTTTCCTGCAGGTGGTCTTTCCTTTTTTTCGTCTCGCGAAGGCTTTGTGAGCGACAATGTCGTCAACTATGAGGTCGTTTTAGCATCTGGTGAAATTATCAATGCCAACGCTTCTGAGAATTCCGATCTCTGGACCGCACTCCGAGGCGGCTCCAATAACTTCGGCATCGTTACGAGATTTGATATGAAGACATTCAAACAAGGACCGTTCTGGGGTGGCAGTGTATACTATTTCCCAGCGAGCTTCCCTAGTCAAATCGAGGCTCTAGTCAACGAAATCAAGAAACCGAATGCTTCAGAGGAGACACAGCTCATGGTTAGCATTGGCTATGCTGCCGCCTTTGGTATGATCGCATGTCAAAACCAAGTATACTATACGAAGGAAGCCACCGAAACTCCTCCTATTCTTGAACCATTCACGACAATACAGCCGCAGATTGATGCTCTAAATAGTTTGCGTGTATTAAATCTGACATCTGCTTCTTCGGAGCAAGCTGCTGATGGCCAAACTAGCCAAAGGTAAACTCCCTACTCCCCCATTTCTCTTTAAGTTACTCACAAAATTCGCTCGTCGTAATTGTCGTTGGTTGCTCTTAAACTGACTTGTATCAGGGTGTCGTATATGAACACAGTGATTAGAGCAGATAGTGCTACTCTACAAGAGGCATCCACGATCTATACAACCTCCCTCTCGAACATCACGTCCATCACAGGACTTATCGGATCTCTGACTCTCCAGCCATACCCTGTATCCTTGCTCCAAAAGTCTGTCGCGCATGGTGGAAATTCGTTGGGGTTGTCACCTTCTGATGGACCACTAGTCTCAATTTTACTTCTCACAACTTGGCAAAACAAGAGTGATGATGAAACAATTTTCAAAACAATGAGAGGCACACTTGAAAATATCAAAGCCGCAGCGGTTGCGAGGAATACTTCGGTTGATTATGTGTTCATGAACTACGCCGCAGGTTTCCAAGACCCTATTTCATCGTACGGTGCTGAGAACAAAAGAAAATTGCAGAATGTGAGCAAGAAGTATGATCCGGAGGGATTGTTCCAGAAGGGTGTCCCAGGAGGGTTCAAACTCTTTGTTTGATGATAAGAATTATTCCTCGAGTATCAATAGTATGGCCGTTTTTGAAATATCAGATAGATTACCATTGTCAAATATTCGACATGAATTTGATCATTTGACATGTTTGTAAAAAGTAATCTGTAAACATATTAGTAACGGGAAGAATATAAGGACTGTTATCTGTAAGGATACAGAAAGGCTCTGTCAGTTGGAATACAGCAATCATCTTATCCGCTTCCGATGAACTTACTTTCAAAGGATATGGAAGCTGAGTATAATAAGCCATCAACTGATGTTTCGAATACGGCTTAGCGAGTCCAATGACGATTACTTGAAGTTGTTGCAACGGACTTACTCGATAACCGTCTTATTGTTATAGAAGTAGAACCAAATGTTCTTCATTTTGATGTGTTTTAGGAAAAAGGGATGTTGATTGAAGATCTAAACTATGGCTGCTTATAAGCCAGATTCCACGCTAATACTACGCTAGTCTAATGCCCCTGTTACTGCCCCTGTTACTGCCCCTGAATAGTCAATATAGCCAGTCACGTGATCACCTTCTATATTAGATGGTGATCGATTCTTTCCTCTTCAGCATCGTTCTTTTATCTAATTGCAGACCTACGATTTCGATGTGACCCGTCGCGTATGACACAATCAACATTCCTTTTTCATAAAACACATCTATCTTATCTTATTTCTGGTACCTATACTTTTATACTTATAGGGATTGTGGTTCGGTTTGGTCGGAGAGGGGAGGGTGGTATGATCTCGAGGATTAGATTAGATTAGGTTTGTTTTTTGGTTCGTGGTTCATGGTGATGGATGGATGGATGGATGGATGAGACGAGATTGAAAGTTTGAAGACAGGATTCATTGATGTGGAAAGAAATTTCGTTGATTTATTGATTTGTATGATTTAATTACCTTAGATACTTGCATCTTATGACTACTATTTGCAGTAAAAGTAAAATCTATTGAAAGGAGTGATTTCTATTTTTTATCTCATCCCATTTCATCCCATCCCATCCCATCCCATCCCATCCCATCCCAAATCAACAAACAGCCCTATGCACCCCCTCACTCAAAGGATTCTTCCCCCCCTTCCCCAACCCCTTTCCATGTCTAAGACCCACCGTCCCATATTGTTTTTCCGCACTCGCATGGCCCTTACTCAAATGTTTACCCAGCAGCCTAAGATCCTGCACATCACTCTCAATCAAAGACTGCGTCGTGGAACAAATATCCGAAATCAAACGATCCAAGAGATCAAAACTCATACTCTCCCTTACCACCACTCTCAAAATCTCCGTCGTTTCTTCGCGCGGAGGGAGCGGATAGTTGGGGATGATGTATTGTTTGGCGCGGAGAAGATTCGAGATGGTTTCTTGTTGGAGGTGCGGGAATTCTTTCTGGAATTCGTCCGAGAAGCGGAAGGCCACGACGGGGAGTCCCGCGTTGTAGTCTGCCGATGTTTCGCCTTCTTTGTGGAAGATCGCGGCGTTGAGCCCGGAGAATGTATGTTCGCCTTTTGGACGGTGGATGTCGGATACGCAGGTGTACCATCCGGTGGCTTCGAGGGATTTGGAGAGCACCCGGGCGTTGCTCATGCAGTTTTCCATGATTTGACGGTAGCCCTTGAAACCTAGGTGGATGAGGTTATAGTATTGAGCGATAACTTGAGCACCAGGACGAGAGAAGTTGAGAGTGTAGGATTCTTCTGTTCCGCCTAGGTAATGGAGTTCGAAAACGAGATGTTTGGGGAGATAAGATTCATCGCGCCAGATAATCCATCCGACACCTGCGTATACGAGACCAAATTTATGACCGGATGTATTGATGGATTTGACTCTTGGGAGTTCGAAATTCCATTTCGATCCACCGGCTTGAGCATGGGTGAAGGGTGCCACAAATCCTCCCGAGGCAGCGTCGACATGAATTGGTATGTCAACTCCGGTCTTGGCTTCATAATCATCCAGGATCTTGGAGATCTCTTCAACTGGCTCGTAGTGCCCAGTGTAGGTGCTTCCTAGGATCACGAATATCCCGATGGTGTTCTCATCGATATTTTCCTTGACCAATTCTGGATCAAGTCTATAATTAGACTTTTGGCACACTGGAAGGATTCTGGCTTCAACTTCAAAGTATCGGGCGAATTTCTCAAGAGCGACTTGAGCATTGGATCCCATGATGATGTTTGGCTTGGATTTATCCTTTCCTTCAGCTTCACGCTTTTCTTGCCAACGTCTCTTCATGGCTAAGCCACCAAGATGGATAGCTTCTGAAGAACCAGTGGTTGCAGATCCAATCGCCTTCTCCCCTTTTTGTGCTCCCCACAGATTAGCGATAATGGAAACACATCGTGAATGCATTTGCATCATTGCTGGATATTCATCTGCATCAGACATATTTTTGGAAATATTTTCAAACATTAATTGTTCAGCATGAGTCTCCATGTATGTACCGACAAAACTGAAATCATCATGATTAGCAATTGCCAAATTAATTTACGTGCTCCAATTCAAAGAGTCGAACATACCTTGCCAAATTCAAATTAGGTCTGCCATCAAGATCTAATTCATCCTTCAACATTTGATGAACAGCATCTGCCGGTGCACCATCCTGTGGTATTTCGAACTTGGAGATTTCTTGCTGGGAAGCATATCGAGTGGAATATGGGGTGATGTGAGAAGTTCCTCCTTTGGTGTGTACATGCTTTTGACCGGCATCTTTCATATGCATACCCTGAAGATTCTTAATAATATCATCTGGATTGACCTGAATTGGAGATTATGTTAGCATGAGATTTCTTTCGGAGTTCGAAGCTTGAGAAGGGATTAACTTACGTGGCGTGCGAGAGACATGGTGATTGTATAGAATTAGAAAGTTGTAATTGTAGTTAGTTTTATGATGTCTTTGCAAAGTTGAGGAATGCGAAAAGGATATTGAAAGAGTATGAACTTTGAAGAGTATTGATGAGAGAGTAAGAAGAATTCTTGAATTGAGATATTAATTCTTGGCTGGTTAAGATGGGGAAGCCTCCTTTTATATTGTGATATCAGTCAAATTCACTCACCTATACCTGGCACCTTTATCTTATGGGTATGACGACGATTGATGAGGTTGATTGAAAGTTCGGAACTAATAAGATCTAGAGCTCAATTGCAAGTACTGGCCACACAAATCACATAAAGAGAGTTTCTTTTACTTGATCAATATATTTCTGATCCAATTGAATTCTATACTTGTGGCTTACAAGTTACGAAACATGCTATTCATGAAAATCATGGCGAGTTGAAAGTCGACAGACTCCGCCAAGCGTCATAGTGGCTCTGATAGAAAGCTTGTTTTTGTAACCCTGTATCATCTTAGGTCAAGGGATTTGTGGAGCTGTGCTTTGAGTGAAGTTTGAAGCTTGGAATGGTCATGGAAGATCTTTTCGTGGAGGAATCGTGTCAATTTGAGGCTGGATGGAGGTTCAAAATACTTGAGGCTTTATGTTGGCAGTCTACACATTGGAGATGTTGTACAAGTGTGAGGTACAAGTCAGGAACGAAAAATGATCTGTATTTGTGTTTCCCATGCCGGCTGGATAGATCCCACAATTGCATCCTCTTATCGTTATCATTTGATGACGGCATGCCATGCCAAGTTATATCAAAATTCCAAACCTAATAACCTACACACATATACTTTACGACAGCTAGAACTATTTCCAAAATAAACTAATAATAAGTAGTTGGGTTCCGTCTCTATCTTCCGTCCGCCATCCGCTGTCTCCTGTCTTCTAATTTCATGATAGTTCCGATAGCTCTGATTGTTCCAATAGTCTCCTCTCCTTAAGGCTTGAGCCTGCCGAGATTAGAACTCTTACAAACCTCGTCCTACGAGTAAGCTTGGAGCCTGACAATTTCCGTTACATCCCGCAAGCTGCACAGTTCTTACATTCTTATAAATCTTATAAAAATAGCTGGGTAGAATAGATTCTCATATGATTTCTACGGACTTTCAGTTACACCACATCCGTCGGTTCTTGTAAACCTCCGACAACCTGAAGAGGGGTAAATTCCAAAGAAATGGAACTGATTGGCTGGTAAGCTGCATAAATAATGAAGCACCAAACAACCAACAATGCATCATAACGCCTCTTTCGATTGATGATGTGATGTTATGGACTGGATTATGGATTTCCTCTCCTCTACAAAGAGATACGCAATCATTTCATTGCCTCAGCCTCTACCTCTACCTCTACCTCTACCTCTTCCTCTTTTATAACGTGTATACGCGTACTCGTATTATACACGTTAATTATATTAAGGATGAAAGCCCAGTAAGCATAATCGAGAATAAAGATCAATTTATCTATCTCTCTCTATCTCATTTTGTCTTCATATTCTCAATATCTACATCCCACTAAACCATCAACTCAAATTCTTCGATATCACCTCATCTTGTTTCAAAAACGATTCGGACCCGAGCCGAGCTGTCCCGTATCAAAAGGCTGCATTTACGGGGCGAGAAAGAACGTCATTGAATGACTAGCATTTACTCTTGATCACAGCATTCCATTCAAATTCATATCTACCGAGCTTCCTCCCCTCCTCTCTCCTTTTGTCATCAATCATTTCAATATGAAGATCTCAACTACTGTTTTGTTCCTTGTCCTTGCGGTAGTTTCTACTGCCTTCGTTATTCCTGATGAACATATGACCAATCAGATAATTATTGAATCTCAAGAAACTTCAAAGAAATGGCTGGATAAAGTTTCAGAGACCAAAGACAATATCTTCTCTCATGCCGAAGAATCTTTCAAAGATGCAGTTGCATTCAGCGAGAATGCTTTCGATAATGCTATTGATACCTTCTCGGACGCCGGTGAAAAATCACAGAATGTCATTGAATGTCACCACTCAATGTCAAAGTTCGATATATCGGGCTGGTTGAATTCTGCCATCCCCACTGTTGGGAATATGGATATCTTCAATCAGCCACACGAGAAGCCTCCTCATCATGAAAAACCTCCTCACCACCCCAAGAATCCACATCACGGTCTTGGCAAGCCTAGCAAGACTGTCTACGAACTAATTGCGAGCAGCAAGTATACCACCAAACTTACCGAGCTCATCAACGAATTTCCGGACATTGTCGATGCTTTGAATGGCACCGAAGCCAACTATACAGTCTTCGCACCAACTGATAAGGCTTTTGAGAAGATTCCAGATCATCACGAGAAACCTTCAAAGGAAGTAATCAAGGCTGTCCTTGGATATCACGTCTCCCCGGACTTCTACCCTGCCGGTCGTGTCCTCGTTTCGCACACCATCCCAACACTATTCAAGGAAAGTCGCCTGGGCGATGAACCTCAACGTCTTCGAGTGGGGTTAGGTCTCAAGGGATTGGCCGTTAATTTCTATAGCAGAGTCATCGCTGTCAACATCGTATGTTCTCTTTCCTCATCCATCATCTCATCATAAACCAAGTATAAACTAACAATCAATACCTAGTTTGGGACCAACGGAGTGATTCACGGCATCGATTCCCTTCTCCTCCCCCCACCACCCGCACTCCACATCATTGAGCTCCTCCCCGGTGAATTCTCCACCCTCCAACTCGGTCTTGAGAAAACAGGCCTCTTCGATACCCTCGCCGCCGCTCACCATACAGGAGGAACATTCTTCGCCCCCAACAACTGGGCATTCCAAAAACTGGGCCCGAGAATCAACGCCTTCCTCTTCAGCAAATACGGCCAAAAATACCTCAAGGCGCTCCTGGAATACCACATCGTCGCCAACCAAACTCTCTACTCGGATGCTTTCTACAAAGCCAAATCCGAATCCAAATCTGATGATCAGAATTCGAACATCGATAGCGAAATCCCCCCGGCACATATACCCAAAGGACACTTCCACATCGATCTCCCCACCTTATTGAAAGACCAGAGTCTCCGCATCGATATCGCGCGTTTTGGCGGCCTCATCCGCATCACGATTAATGGATTGAGTAGCGTACGTGTGCAGGATGGCGTTGCAAAGGATGGCGTCATTCATGTTTTGAGCGAGGTTTTGATCCCGCCGAAGATGAAGATGGGGGGTGGGATGGAGATGTGGGATGGTGGGGACTTGGATGTGTGGGATTTCATGCAGAGGTTGAGTCCTTTTGTTGATGGGGAGTTGTAGGTGGTTGTGGGATTGGGATGGTTGGGGTGGTGGGGATGGGTGGATGGTGTGGATTGTGGGGATGGGATGGCGTAATTTATGGGGATAGGGATAGGGATAGGGATACGGAATTGGGAATATGTATCACCAGTCAGCATACATATAAAAAAGAACTCGGTAATGGCTTTCTTTGGCCATATTCATTTCTAAAATAATTTACCTCGTTATAATATCCGCTACATAGATACCTATCTATATACATAAAACGAACCCTCCCCTCTCTTCCACTCCTATGCAGACTTCTTTCTCTATGGATACCCATCTATTCGGATTCGCTTTTTTCTTGTTTTGGAAGTTTCGCTGGATAGAGGTGGATGGATAACCTATGTCAATGTTCTTCCGGCTAAATCCAAGCAACCCGCGCGGTTTCGGTATTTCCGTTTTAGATATAGATACCTAGATACAAAACCAGCGAGCAAGCGGGCGATTCGGATTAAATGATACCTATAATACCTATAATTCCTACCCCCCTATAACAAGCTATCCACCCAGGAATCCATACCTATATCCACATCCACACCCCGCGTACTTTAAAGCGTAGCCAACATTCATTCATCCATCCATCTATCGATCCATCCATTCATCCATTCATCCAACTAACCAACCAAACACGATCCCATTTCCGCTCAGGTTTATCGAATTCTATTCTCGCTACCTATATATTGAGCAGAGGGAGGTATTTAAATACCTACCTAGGTGGTTGAGGTGGTAACTTGGGTAGTTATTTGGCGGTTTCTGTTCTTTTCTTCTTCTCCAGAGATATATGGGATCGATCGATTGAGTAAAATTCGTTGTGTGTGTGTGTCTTTCTTTTTTGGTTTGTTGAGGTAGGGGATGAGATGTGAGGTGAGAGATATTACATATAGATTGTGCTATTCGTTTGAAGGTAGCCGGCTGCGTCTACAGTGGTGGTTTTTGGGTATGTGTATTTTTATTGTGCTGAATTGGGTGGGTGTTGGGAAGACTGCGGATGGTGAGGGGAAATTATATGAGCTGTGATTTCACCACCCATTGCACGACGAATGATGGATGCAAGTATCACAGTGTGTTTATGCCCCAGATTATCGGCGGGAGTACGGAATCTTTCTTGTGAAGGGAATACTTTGAGGAGTAATCTTCTCGGCGCGGTAATACCGTAATATTCGTGTTTTGGGATGGCTTTTTGACCCGAATTATCCATATTTTTGTAATCCGGCATTATGGTTAGGGCCGAAATATGTTGGAGATTAGAATTTTCAAGTTTAGTACCTACCTATATATAGCTACGAAGAAAATAATGCCACATTCGATATTGAAGGAAATAAAAGTATGTAAAGGAGAGGGATAAAATATTTTCTGATTGGGGAAATGGCACAAAAATGAATATCATTTTGGGCTATGCGTTTTTGAGGGCTGGATCCCGATATGAGATAGGATTTCATAATGGTAAGTATGCGGCACGCTCATTATTTGGTGGATCGTTCTAGCGACAGTTACGCCTTTGCTAGAAGTAGTAGAGGGAATTACGAGGTTGATGGTCAGTCTCAGGGGATGACACCCGAGGGCTTTTGGAGTGTACCTATGCAAATGTGCGAGATGTGGATTGAAAACTAGCGTCGTTTTAATCTCCTTTCTTCATATTCTTCTGCTGATTTATCAGAATCTTGAAATTATTGTCTGTCACTTTGGGAGGAAACGTAGTAAAGTAGATGTAGATGAGGATAAAAGATGGAAAACCATACTTCCTCGTACACCTCAATATTATAGGCCGAGCCAGTTAGAGTTCGGATTCACCCACTAGGTTTTGACGGGGAATAAGTGATCATCGGAGATACCCATTTAATCAGTCTAATAGTTGAGGATATGAATGATCACGCACATACAATGGCAAAAAGCTCAACATTCGGGATAGAGCATTGAGTGATGCGCCGTCAAATGTACACTCGTTGGAACTATGAACCTTTGAGCTAAAATCATTGATGTGTGAATCATCATGTGAATGATCCTAGTTCGACTGATGATTCACCATTTTTTCAATATCTAAATCTTTAGTTCTGTCATGCATAGGCCCTGCCTACAGTGAATGACATGCTGTACTAGTACGGCTACTCTCATTATATAAGGTAGCGATCCTGAAGAGGATCTCTTTCCTCTTCAGCATAGTTCTTTTATCAGATTACAGATCCTGAAGCTATTCCCACATGCCCTAGGTGACGTGCATGACAAGTTCCTTCTAATATACGCACTCGCTTTTTAAAATCTTCTGCCAAAAAAGAATCGACTTCGATCCTCATCGCCTGATTTAATCTCCAAGAACACTGAACAAAATACGAAGAACAAGATGGCGTCAACAACGAGTGAAACTACATTTCATCGATTCCCCAGACTTCCCACCGAGCTTCGCCTCAAGATGTGGAAGTTCTTGCGTCCTCGACATCGATTAATTCGGCTCTCTCTTAAAGAGGGAGACTTCAGGAGTACCGCTATCCTTCCTATCGGTCTCCAAATCTGCAAAGAATCACGAGAGGTCACTTTAAGATCCTACAAGCTTCGCATTGCCGTGGAGCCGTCAAATGCTCGCATATACATCAACACCAAATACGATGCGCTACAGCTTCTCATTCCAAGAGATTGCGATGACTTGGCTACCTACTGCAGCCTTCTTACCATGGCATGCGCCGCCATCAAAAAAGACATAAAGGTTGTCTTCATCGATTGTGAAGATTTTGTGGAAATCCTCAACGCCAGACCGGCGGCCTTGAAAGCTGGTCCAGACAAACCTTCTCTCACGCCCTTGTTTGGACCAGATTGTCAGGTGTTTGTACTTCAAAAGCAGTCTGAACTTATACGACATATACGAAGTCAGCCTTTGTCACACAAACTCGCAGAAGAGAGCCCATTCGCTCAAAAGATGAAGTCTGTATTCGGTGCTCGGAAGATCGATTTTATTTGGAGGGACGAGTTCAAAGGTACAATGGCAGAACGAAAAGACCCCCTCATTGAGCAAAATTGGACCAACGGGTCTGATGAGCTTGACAAAATGGTTAACAGAATTGTTAAGCCTTATGTCAAAAGTTTGAAACTAGATTGATGATTGGGGGGTCAACACAATTCATACAAGAGTCTCAGGGTTAGCTATTAGATAGCAGGTCCTTTAAATGGCAATCCACTGGATAGCAATCCCATTATAGCAATCCATTCATCTCACTCTGATAATTCTGCATTCAATAATCTTAGGTTTCCCAGTGAGTGAGAAGAAGCTGTCACTTGACGATCACACTTTGATCACACTTTCGAAGATGTCCTAGATGAGAGAAGCTGTTGGATAGAAAAAATAGGTATTTATATCAAATCAACATGGCCCGTGCGCAACGCTCTTCTTGTTTACTCTTCGTAACAAGCAAACAAGCAAACAAACGAACAACACCACACATGAACCTTTCAAAAACAATCGAATAATAATCCAGTCAGTGTTTTACTCATTACTAGTCGGAACACCCAAACTACATCAAACTTACAATCGCCGCACCAAGACTGCTGTAGTAACACAGATCTTCACTTTCTCTCAGTACCTAATTACCCCTCCATCCCTCGATCGACCCCTACACCTTCCAAACCCTCTCTCGCACACTCGCATGATCAAACTTCTCTATTTTTGGCTTTCCCACTTCGAATTCTAGCTTCTCGCTTTCATAAATCAATATCTCGTTCCCTCCATCAATCTCTACAATCATGGCTTCCCGACTTCCAGGTGGCGGCGCACCTCGTCTTTCCACTGCACCCAGTAGTAGTACCAAGCCTCGACAATTAGTATGTCACTCAAGCCCCTCCATATACACTGCATAGTTCCAAATTCTCCCTTGTGCCTCTGTCATCCAACCGTTTTATTTTCAATCTACAATACTGCATTGGACAGTCTTGACTAACAACCTCAGTCCCATCTACACGCACAACTCGCACAACTCTCCGCCAATCTCGGTGATCTTGAGAATCTTTTACGAAATACTAGTATACAAGCTGAGTCTATTCGGGGTTTGGGCGCGTTTCATGGAGGATTGTAAGTCTGCTATTTTCTTTTCATTCCCACGGCAAGAAATCAAGAGAATCAAGGTATCTAACAATCATGTCCATAGATTTATGGCGGCAAGCAAAGTTTTAGGAGAAGAGACAATCGCGGGAAGCGCACAACAAGAGGGACAGGGGCAGACACAGGGACAGGGAAACCGGTCAACGGGGCGCAAAGATGATTCTGATTCCGATTTTTGAACCTACGTTTTGTCTTTGGATAGTCTAGGGGGCACGAAGCAGGCGGCATTCGATCATGGAAACAAAATATCGAAACTCACACGACAAGATATGGAATGTCTAATTTCGACATTCCCAAAAAAGCTCGGTCCCAGTCAATCAACACTGCGATTGCTACGACGGCTGCTATCAACATACACATACTTTTCCTATGTTTCTTTACAACCTTAAACAGATCTAGAACACGGCCGTGCACGAAAGATTGAGTGAGATACCAGCCTTATATCTGGAGCTCCTAACCCTCATCCCTGGCCAACGTACTTCTTGCTACGTTATGTCGATAGCGGACCATAAAACAGAAGCAAAAGATGAAGCTCCCTCGGGTGGGCTTGAACCACATCGTCTCTATATCTCTTTCATCTAGAATCGTTGGCTCCGGACGGTCAGCGAAGCGTCATTCAATTGATGTCCCGGTATCAGGAACAGCAAAAGGTAATCTCCCTCGAGTGGGATTGAACCACTAACCTCTCGATTCCGATCTTCGTGGTTCTAGTGAACCAAGAATAACAGTCGAACGCGCTAGCCAATTGCGCCACGAGGGATATTTGATGTCTCCTGACAAATGTATTTTGTTATATATACAGTTCCAACCTTGGCATCTCAAAAAGACCCACATCACTCCACAAGAATGGTGGGGGACGAACAACAACCCACCATTATCCACGGTTGATCTGGGAAGAGGTTTTCGAAGGATATTTGTGGGAGAACGCGGGCTGAGAACAGATATGCATGGGCAAGGACATGTGCTGCAGTATGAAAAGTCCGCAAGTTCAGCCCGGGGAATGCAGGTATCTAGGGATGTATATTTAATAGGCTTTTGTGAGCTCAGCTCTATTGATCCCTAGCAATTAGGACGTGTTTTGTGAAGAGCACTTCCCCGCTTCAGAGCTCAGCTGCTCAACTGATCTTCAAGTGAATAGTTTTGGCTAATCGCTCAAGGAAAAGTCCAGGTGAATACTAGGTATCTCAAGCGACTTGTTGAAATAAATGGCTCCAGTGAATGGATTCAATTCAGCATGTCCAAAGTACATCTTGATCTTCTAGTGAAGGTGGAAAGATAACCAACCAGATTTTGAGATAGCGGCGGAGAGAGATTGAGATATGTATCCGGTGTATGAGAACGAAAGAAATATTGAGAGCCTCATCAAACTTCCAAGGTAGAAGAGAATGTTGTGAGATGATCTAATAAGGACTTTGAAAGTACTACCATTATAGCAAATCCGGTAGCAGTAAGACACCTAGCTATATATACCTACCTAGGTAATCCGAGATATGATTATAGCAAAACCCCTCTATAAGGATGTTTTTTTTAGCGCTTTTTTTAAGAATATTAAAGGGTATCCTTATATAAAAATTCCGGCTAATCCCGATAGGGTAGCATTTTGATCTAATTTAGATCACTGGCAATTTTGAATATATGGATCCCGACTAATTCCGATTAAACATAAATTCAATATAATTTTTATAAATATTTTATACTTAAAAAAAAATCCTTATAAAAAGATTTATTATAAATTAAATTTCAATTTTGGGATCAGAATTTTTAAAAATAATCTTTATAGGCGGAATATAAGAATATAGTTATTTTTTATATCTAAATTATTAATCGTATATCCTGGGATGACCAGTAATACGATAGGAAAGAAGTACTAAGGTAGAATTATAGTAGATTGGTTTGACTAAAGAGTATGTATTTGGTGGCAGCCCAGCTGCCCTTATATGCTACTCCCCCATACCCTATGCGGTATAGCTTACCACGTGATCCCTGATCATGTGAC
Organism: Ciborinia camelliae; assembly: GCA_025890175.1. NCBI lineage: Eukaryota > Fungi > Ascomycota > Leotiomycetes > Helotiales > Sclerotiniaceae > Ciborinia > Ciborinia camelliae. The sequence goes on from JANPYM010000004.1 coordinate 3,064,508, forward strand.
CAGAAACCATGTGACCTGATTCCCCAATATAAATATTAATAGGACCCAAAATTATATTCTATTCGAGGGATTATCCTTATAGGGGGGATCCTTATAAAGGGGTTTTGCTGTAGTTGTCTCTCATATAACTCGGAAAAATGTCTCATGGCCAGCCACCCCCTCGACATGGCTATTTCCTACCAAGCGCACGGTCTCATCTCATCTCATTATGTCTGGAGAAAAGAGCGGGACTGACACATACGACCATAGACTGAAGAGAATTGGGCATCCCGTCCGCTCTGCCATACACAAGCTTCAGATCGGTAGATTAGTAGTTGGGTGGGTGACCACCAGCGAATCCCTACTGTTGTATGTTTTTCCTTTTGCTTTTTGCGGTTTCTTTTTTGCCTTCTTTGACTGCGTATCTTGTTGTCTAAGAGATGCTTCATGTCATTGCATAGATAGGAGCGTGCTCGTAATGCGTGGGCAACGCATTCTGCTTTTGTAAAATGCTACTACCAAACTTTCTGGTGAACCTTTATGGACTGTACTTTTAGGTCGATAGAAAAGTCGGGGACGATATCAGTTGTGTTGCGGCTTTGCGTAGGTAGTTTATGTGGAAGTGAAGTTATATTGGGAATCTGTCCATAAGAAAGAGTGTATGAATAGGCTCGCTCCCCTCTTTTCAAAAATGGCATACATATGTACAAAACACAGATGTACTGGCCATATTGGATGGGTAAAAGGAAGTTCCCGGTCTTTGCAGTATTGTGACGGACAAACTGAGAGAGTTGCAATTCGGGATTTGGAATCTTTGCGAGATCCTCATTTTTTATTGAATGTTGAGACTCGGTAAACGTGGAAGTCGATGTATTATGCAGATGTTGTAGAATGACTTCAATATCATATCATACCGACAATGAAAATGACGACGGGAAAGTTGACATTTACATTGTAGCTCCTCCCTACTTCTTGGATAGACGGTTCGCTACACATTAATACCCGAGGGCCCTTATTCATTGAAGGTCTGATATAGGCTCTGCCCGAGCGAATCTTTCGGTTCTTATCTGCGTTTTGATATTTTAGCAGTACCATTAGACTTTGTTCATCGACCCATCAAACTTTAAAGCGATACTGCAAAATGCAAGCTAAAGTCCCATTCAATGTTCAAAATTCCACTTTCCGCGTCTGTATTTCAAATCCCCATGGTTCATTTGGACAGTTTATCACCACCATTACCAACATCCAGCACACCACTCACCACACTCTGCAAAATACAATTTCCCAGCCCTTCACATTCAGATTTCTCAACTCAAAGCGAGCGAGCCCCATATGCACCTCTAACTTGGATTCTCAATCAAAATATACCACACAAATGGCTTTTCCTAAATAGGTGGGGTATCGCAGAAGCAAAAACACCAAACAGGCAAGAGATCGCACGTTGGGGGGTCCAATTGTTCACACAGATAGAAGAATCCCCAAATACTTGTGTAAGCCTCGCTCTATATGTAGCACTCGATTTGGGATAATCCCGCACGCCTCGAAGCCCAACTAGATTAGGCATTAAGGCAAAGGTACCAAACACCTGCCTCATCCCTCTGCGTCACTAACAAGCCAACCAACTAATCATTCGTTCTGAAATAGCCTTGCTATTACTATCCTACAAGATTCAAACCACAGAATACCACTCGGCGTATCCTAGCTCGCCATTCGCATTTGTCAATTTCTGATAGCGCATTGAACTGAAGGACAAACATATAAAGCCAAGCCATGATCCCGCAAATGCGGTGTTACATTTTCCATACGATGCTGTCAGCACAATTCGAAGAATGGCCAAAAAAGTCTTGATGTGCTAAATTTCGCCCGCTTCCCCTCTAGCACCCCTTATATGATTAACTTTGGACCTCCGCAAAGCTACCTATGGGTATCACTTGGTTGAATTATTTTGAAGCAGACTGATGCCCAATGCTTGCATTGGCACTGTCCAGATTAACTTTCACCTCCCTCCAAATACCATCTCGGTTCTCCATTTCGGCCGATTCATCGATTTATTTTTCATTGGAAGCTACCCCCACTCCATACTTTTCCGCGCGATATAAACAATCTCAACTTGGGAAATAATTTCTCGGAATCAATGGAGTTCTTGGCTGCTTGCGATCATAGATTCTTTTGATCTCTCCGAGTTACAGAATGTACATCTTACGCCAGACGATGCAGTTCATGACTTCATCATATCCGAAATCTAAAACTGTCAATATAAATATTGCCCATTTTTAATGAAATATACTAACTTAACTTACATTTTTAACAACCGTGAGTGGAAATCAATAGCGTTTAGCGAAGCATGAAGGAGAAGAACGCATTCCCACCATATGAAATACTGCTTTAGCTTAATTACTGTTCATTATAATTAATATAATCAACTCTAGCATCTTATATCAAATTTGAGACTAACAAATTTCTCTATTATAGTTCGTACCTAGTTTCTATCCGTCGTAAACCAAAAACTAACATCCCCCACGAATCTTCAAATCCTCCATCATCACTTGGAAGTTTTCCATACAAAAAAACAGCAACGCTCTTTTCATTTCATCTCATCAGATACATACTTGTATCATCTAACATTCAGTGAGTCTTTCCTCCTGCCATTTCCGGTATTCGAATTTCACTGATTTTTATTTATCTCAGTGGGATCTGGGTGGGGATTTGAGAATTCAGCATTGAATATTTAAACTTCATTGAATCACCTATCGAGAGATTAGTCAAATTGATGTTATGTTTCTATCTCGGGAGATCACATACCATATCACATGTAGCTAGAGGTAAGTAGATAGGCCAACATCAAAATGCTGATGTATCTCTTAGGATATTTCAAACTCGACATTAGAAACCACCATCTTCCATCAAAATGCCGTCAACGGAAACCCTTGAAATAGTACACCATCAAACTAGCATAAGGGCAGCCACAACCCGTATTGTAGTCACCGACTCTGTCGCTCTTCCAACATTGACTGGAGCCTGTGAGGCGATCTATAAACATATCGAACCTGTTCACATTTGCCTCGGTAATATTGTCGGATTTTTGATCTTCCTATTAGGGATTCTTCTTACGATCATCATAAACTATGCCATTTGTCACGAGGAATCCGAGAAAGACGTCAAGGATTTGATTAAGAAGTTGAGGAGCGAGCCAAAAGAGTATTGGGAAGAGATTATAAATCAACGAGCGGACTCTTTGTTTGCAAGGAAAGAACCCCCAATTGACAAGAAACGTTTGGTTGAGAAGAAAAAGTGGCTTAAGTGTATGTTACTTTAATCATTACACAACCTTCCATATACAAAAAGGTTTGGGCTTATTCACTGATGACTTTATGGCAGTTTCGAAAGAGAAGAAGATAGGCGGGAGGAGGATATCCTTTACTAGGTATGTACAGAACGTAAGAGAAATCCCCGAAAAAAGAATGTATATGTAGCTTTTGAACATAATTCTATCTATCCAGGGTAAGAAACACGGCGAGTTATTGGATTAGGTAGGTAACGGATAATGGGTCTTGAAAAGATATGGTTTTCTTACAAAGCTGGTTGATAATAATATAAGATTACAATCACCGCGTTTGAATTGAAATCAGCACTACATTCTACATCAAGCCTGATTACTTTAACGGAATTGAATATACGATAGCGTTTCAATCTTTACACCATTCACTCTGATGTAGAGGTGGAATTGGTAGTTAGGATCTACCGTTGCATACCTAGAAATTTATATATTCGAGTTCCCGGTATCAACTTCCCTTGATTCTATGGCTTTGGTATGGACCCAAGCTTCATTTTCAAAACTCTATTATGTATATATATGTATGTGGGAGGGCGGGTTTTGGGATATTGATTGAATTTGTATGGTGCAGAAGTATGAGTAGGAGTAGAAATTCGATTTCCTCTTAAACCATATAATAGAGGTTAGACGATTAAAGAAATAGAAAATAAAGTAGATTATAATACTTTTTTTTACTCCTTTATCTACTTCTCATATAGTGGTAACTTTCCATTCATCCGCCAATATCTACCTCCTAGGTAGTATTTATGATAATCCACTCCCAGTATTCTCCCACCATATTCAAATTGTGACCTCCAACGGCCGCTTTGCCTCTAATCTAACCAAATGATCCATAACATCTCCCCTATCCCCTTCCTGCATGCGACGCCCTTTTCCGAACCTGGAGCTAGTAGGCTTCATAGCAAACCAAGCCGGCAACGCACATTTCCCAACGAGGCCCGCAAAGCCACTTTTACATTCCGCCAAAAATTCATCATCGGAGTACGTATTCAATAATCTCGTCTGCTCGCCTCCAGATTTGGCATCCACGAGTACCTGCAAGATCTCGGTGAGCGATTGCGACGTCTTGGGAAAGACCTGGACGGTTTGGCCTGTGCGTGCTGATACGAGGAATCCCGAGGCGGATTCCCCGAGAAGTAGCATGTATAATGCGACTTGCAGTAGGTGCTCCGGTGAAAGGGAATTGGAGTGTTTGATTTCCCAGACGATGGGTTCGTCCTTTTTTGAACGACATATATCCATGGCACCACTCATAATGACCCCGAATTCCTTCGGTCTCGTAGGTCCGCCCCCATGTGTAATCTTTGGGAATTTGGCAAACTTTAGATGTTCGAAAAATATGCCTCGCCCTGAAATTTTGGCCACGCCTGGTAGTGTGTTGAGTATAAAGTGGATATCTCGACAATATGCTTCCGTCAGCCATGTGTATCCCATTAGCGGAATGCTCAAAAGTTTGGTGATATCATAATCCTTTGCTGCCATGTCCAGGTTTGACAAGAATAATATGTCGCCAGTGGTCACAACTCCGGCATCATATCCATCTTTTATCTCCTGAATTCTCTCGTAGAAAGCCTCTGGAAGCTCACGCAGCGGATTTCGTCGCTTACTTGGTCCTCTGGGTGGTACGAGAAGTTTTAAAGCCCCCGATAATATGGTTAATCTTTTTCTCTGACGCCACTGGGAGATGGCAGGAATAGCTGTTCCAGTAATGCCTGCCACAGTTTCGAGGAGACCATACCTGTCGTGAACTTCAGAAGGCGGCGGTGAGCTTCCATAAAAAGGTTCGGCAAGCATTTTAAACTCGAGACGACGAAGACAGTCTGTTATCAGAGTCTCTGAAAGGTTTCGACAGAGTACACTGACTTTGAATCGAGGGTTGGGTTTTTTAGTGAATTCTTCAGTGAATCCTTCAGGGGCTTGAGGTTCAATATCGAGCCCACGAGTCACGATCAAGTCACATGTTTGTCCCACGGTCTCCAAATCCACGAAGGGCAAAGGAGGACTTTTATATTCATGAATAAGAATAAGGTGTTCGAGTGCCCGCGTGGCTGCAACATACTGAGGATTAGTCACAGCAATGGGGTCTTTTGAAGCTTTGTTGTAGAAGTTATGGTACCCCTGATCAAAGCTAAGAACAATCGAAGCCTTTCGTTCGATCCCCTTGGCTTGATGATACGTGCAGATCAATACCTTGCCGCGAGCGACTTCGGGTGCAATCTCTGAGATATCGGAGTCCGATCTGAAAACAGGGATTTCTTCGAGCGCAAGATAATTAGCTAGGGCAATTGCAGGCGAAAGTCCACGAACCGATGGTGCAAGAACTATTATATCGTTTGGGTATATGCCAGGCATTTTCAGTAATCGTAATACCTCATGCACTAAGTCTTTGTCCGGATCACATATGACATAGCGTGGTTTAGGATAGGGCTGGCCTGATTCATCTCGAATTTTCACAGCCCGCATGAGTTTTCCTTGTGGATGTTTTAGGAGTTGTTGGTTGATGAAGTCGACGTTAGGTTGGGTTATACGATTTGAGGCCGTTTGATCAGCCAATACCCAGCTTTGGTGATTGATGTAACCAAAGACCTCAGGGCGGCCAGCCATGGATAAAAAGCGCGAATCAGCATTGTTGAATCCGTAGATTTCTTGACGTCTGTCGCCCAAAAGAACCATTCTCAGCTGTTCTCCTGCCTTGGGTTGGTGGTCAGGCCCGACAAATCCTTTGTCACGTATGACCTTATCCACAAATCGCTTCAGTATCGGTGTCATATCCTGCTGCTCGTCCAAAATCAATACTGAAAATTCAGGAAGTTCCATCCCTTCAATCACAGGCATATCATCTTCAACAACTCGCTTGAGACCTTGATCGGTGGCACATTCTGAAGTGTAGTACCTCACTCCTAGAGTGTGGTAGTTCTGTACGGTCACGTTGTTCAGGGCCAAATCTTCCACTCTCTGTATTGTCTCTAGCATCAAGCGGCGGTTGTATACCAACACAAGGAATTTAGTTTCCGGTGCAGACCGTGCAAAATGTAGGATGGTGGTAGTTTTCCCCGATCCAGCACAAGCATCAACTATCACGTTCTTTTTGGTGTACAGCAAGGTATCAATAGCAACTTGTTGTTCAGGAGATGGTGGCAACAGAGTCTTGGGTAGTCCAGTACCCCGAACAGAAGCCGCCGTATCATCTAAAAAAACTTTCGTATGCGCCAATCTTCTGTGGTAGAGGGCAATACCGGTACGTAAATGGGTATTTTGGTTAGTGAGAGTCCATGAGGACGCGCCGGGTGAATATAGCAAGAGGTGGCCAAGGCGCCTAGTAGCAGTTGAAGGTATTCTTAAAGTCGTATGTGACAATCGAAGATAGAATTGAAGCATGATTGATGATTACCTATTAATCATTGAGCGTGTGCAGAGGGGGTTCAAGGTCGAAGAGCAGGGAGCAAACGAGAAAGATTAAAGTTTTCTCAAGACTCGAATTAAGTATCGAAGGTCACCACATGTAAGTTAACATCTTAAATATGAACAGGCATAAAGTTATAGAGAGAATTTCTATGTTTCAGAGCCTTGGCGAAGAAAATGTCCTGCAGAGGCCATTAAGGGTGGTTCGATTTGGTGTGCCGTCGAGGTCGTTTTCCACATTTGGATTTTCACCAAGAACCATTTCTATGTGAGTCACGTGATCTGGATCGGAAGAATTCAAGGTATTAAAAGCTTCAAAACTTTATAAAAATCAACCTTTTCAGCTTCAAAATCTCATAAGTTAGACGTTCCAATTTGAACGAAGTACAAGATTGAAGTGTTCCTAGACTAAGATGTGACCGTGAATATCACACGTTATCGATATTAATACCGGAGGTAAATGCTTCCTAGTGGGGTGACTAAGCAACTTCTGATAAAGAGGTGGGTGATTTATTCCCAAACATATGATATAATCCAAGAATTCCTAAAGCATGTTCTCTTTTCTCAATATTTATATGTAAGTTAGTTACCTTATGGTTTGATGTGATCTCATTTTATACTACCAGTATTCATCTCAAATATATACAAGTCCATAAGCTGTCTAGCGGACAGATAGGACCTTAAATACTAGGCCCCCTTTCCCCCCCTTCATCTCCCCTCCTCCCTTCACCCCCCCTTCAAACAGTCTGTCTTCAAACCCCCCTCCCCCATCAAGCTCCCTCCCCGCCTCCTTCGCCCAACAATAAATCTATAGTATCCAACTAAAGAAGTACTCCATAGAAACCAGATCCCAAATGAACAAAACACCAGAAATTCCCTATAACCTTACCATACCACCCTACTCTGTATACCAATGACCAAAGTACCTTTGAAGTTTGTATACAGTAGTACTATATGGTGGGAGTATCAATTGCGATATTCAAGGGGCTTGGAGTTATCATTCGGCAGTTTCTTGATGGGATTAGATGTGAATTGAACAAGGGCCTTCAATTTCACAAACAAATTATTGAAGAAACAAACAATGTCGAAAGATTTGCTGCACATATATCCAATGTATACGTAACTGACTATGTGATAGTCGTGCTTTACTATACGTTTTATATGTATGTATGTATGTGCATCGGCACAGAAAACGCACTACCACATCGGAGACAAGCTCGGAAAACAGTTCGGAAGTAAGGTTACGTTGGGTTAAATCTTCAACGGGCAAGATAATCCATATCATCCGTCCCGAGTCAGCATCGTAACAATCTGATGCATCTTGAAGAATCTCATAATGCAATGATACCCAAGGTGCATCGCAATCAACCTGCTTGCAGATTGCCGCGCCGCACCCTGAATACTGTCAAATACGCCTATCTAGTAGGTATCAGGGAACAAATCGCCGATACCGAGACCCCTTCATTTCCACTTTCTGCACCAAACTGTACGCCAAGATGATTCTGCTCAAATCTGCTGTTTGAGCCTCGTGAATGTCTGGGAGGATCTAACTTGGGCTTGTAGATGCATGAAACTACATTGAAGTACGAAGTGAGGGTGTCTCACTACCCCGCCACAACTTTATTCTTGGTCGTGGGGCGCTGTAAGATCCTTGATGATTTTTTGTTGAAGAATCCAACCTTTGGTGAGTTTACGAAGGTAGTACTGACCTCTATGCAAATGGAAATTCGGTGGAAGATCGAGGGCAGAAGATTTATCTGTGTTCTTACCTTTGACATCCGAGACTGCTAAGATGTCAATTAATAGAAACGGGGGAGGAATAGCAGGCCTGCTAGTGGCAGGTAAAATGACGATATACGATAGCTGACCAAGACAAATGATACCTACCTGACTAAATTTTTTCAGACGAAAAAACGACCCTCGTACTTTTCGATGGGGTTGAAACATCCCCCCTACCTTGTATTACACGAGGTATGCACCTAGATATAATTTGAGTATGCATGGCAACCAGGATAATTCATCCTACAGCCGTCCGGCTCCAAATTCATGTATCAACGTTGCACGGAGTATGTAGACCTCCATGAAGAAGGTATATTTCTTGAAGAAAAACTGTCACATCATTCTGAGCTTTCCATTGCCTGTGATTTGTTTCGAGAAATGGTGATTGCGTGTGCAGTGTGATCTCCTTCTGATCACGACAAACTTCATGATACAATCAATCCTGGTCATCAATCCTGCAGTCGGACCGCTTCATATCTGTGTATGTGAGATGCTAATGAGGATGGCATTTCTCGGATAGATAACATTCTGCTGCTTGGTTTTGTCGGCGAATTGTTTCGAGCGATAGATGGCACATTCTTTATGAAGTTGTGATTGACAAATCCAATGATACTGTGTCTGGTTTTGGGGGCTACCATAGGATGAATCCTGACTTCGGGACGAATAGATCTCTTTGCACCTCGCCCCGCATCTACACCTCATCACTTACATTCTCTGTGCAACGGGGTTTGAAGGTGAGGGATTCGACAACTCATATCTGGAGCCAATGCATATGCATTCCGCACTCTCCTAACGTATCTTCATGACCAAAAGTCAGCTTAAACCATCTAAAGAGTACGGAGTCAGGTAGACAAACTGCAGAACATTGCATACTAGCTACCCTAAACTCTGCAGCCTCTCCATCGAAGCTTCCGAGGATGACTAAGGAGTAAAACCTCTAATGTCCATTATCTCCGTAGGGCAATTGCCATCGACGTTATCGTGAATCTCATGCCGCCAATAGGCGTACAAATGAATAAGATTTGGGTCAGCAAGTTGCATTTTGAGGGTGAAGTAATTGGTCATGTCAGCAGGCTGCATATTGCGGCCGCTAAATCAGTCTAATTGACCAATAGATACCATATTATCATATCGAAAAGCGGGGTCTAGAATTCCGGATAACAGCCTCCTTCGTGTAGCCTCTTAACATCCATCTCTAGTCCTTACCTCCACAGAGAAATACATATCATTACTCTCCCCATTTTACACAATGTATCTTCTTCCATCCTCATCCCCATATATTCCTTCTTCCCAAATTTAAACCCATCCATCATAAACCATATCCATCATATAAACAACACAATCATGCACCTCATCCTAACCGGCGCAACCGGCCTCGTGGGTTCGGGTATCCTCCAAACAATGCTCACTCACCCCTCAATAACCAAACTAACCATCCTCTCTCGAAACCCCGTTCCTCTCGCCGAAACACATGTAAACCATGAGAAAGCAAAAGTAATCATTCACTCGGATTTCAAGAATTATCCCGAGAGTGTGTTGGAACAGTTGCGGGGAGCTGAAGGGTGTGTTTGGGCGTTGGGAACTAGTAGTTCGGGGATGGATAGGGAGTGAGTTAACTATATTATCTTTCTATCTGATGAGCTGAAGATAGGGAAAAAAGAAGGTTTAAAGGCATGAATGTTGATGTTTGGTGAATAATAGAAAATACACCGAAATAACCAAAACCTACACCCTCTCCTCGGCCCGCGCCTTCTCTCCCCTTAACTCCCCAAACCCCTTCAAATTCCTCTATATATCCGGCGAAGGAGCCACCACATCCCCAGGCATATTGACACCTATGTTTGGAGATGTGAAAGGCCAAACGGAAAGTGATCTCCTGGCTCTTCCTAGCAAAGAGAAAGGTTGCGAGAATCTCAGAGTGTATAATGTGAGACCAGGTGGTGTGGATGCTTCTGCACATGAAGAAATTAGTGAGTTTATACCGCGGAGAAAGGGAATGTTGAGGCTGGTGGAAATGGGATTCTTTCCCGTCGTAAGATCGCTGGGTAGGAATATGTGGACTCCGACGAGGGAGATGGGAAAGGTAGTTACGGAGTTGATGTTGGGTGATGGGGAGAAGTTGGTTGGAAGTGGAGTGGTGGAGGGGAGTGGCGGGAGAACTTTGAGTAATATTGGATTGAGGAGGTTGGGTGGATGGTAGGAGGGGTTTTCATGGTCTATATTCACAATTAATGTTTGGTATTTGATTGAAGTTCAATATGGCATGGAATACAAATTCATTTAATCTCATATTGTATCATTTTGGAATCAAGAAATGTCTACCTAATATTTAACTCCTTTTGTTGTCTGTAACCCTATAAATCCCTTTCCTCTCCCCTCCCTTCCCAAATCTCCCCAACACAAAGGTCCCCCAAAAGTGACAGACAAAAGTACAAGTATCATACACATCCCATCTTCCATTCTTCCACTCATAATACAAAAGAAACTCAAACAACAAACAACATAATGTACCCCCAGTTGATCTCCAAACCAACCCTCCCCCTTTTAGAATTAAGATAAAATTTGGTATCATGTATCATTGAATCGAGTATATAATAAAAGGAAAAGTAGAGTCAAGGTGGGAGGGAGGAGAAACAAAAGGAAAAACCCCATATCGTTGCAAAATGATGTGATGGGGATCATGGTGTTGGGCATCATGAAGGTCATTATATGTTTGTAAATGAAGGAAACGCCAGCGATGATGAAGATGAAGAAACTCCAGGAAAGAGAAAAGAAAATAGCAGCAAACAAGTACAAAGGGCAGTTTAAAGTTTAGACGTATGTAGATGAAGATCTAGATCTTAACACCCTGTTTGCTAGTTGGCATGGTAAAAGCCATTGGCTGCAGCAAGAATGGTGACACGGGAGCTGCAGGTGCAGAAGGTGAGATACTTGCATCGGGTTGTGATTCCTCTGATGCCTTTTGTTTCTTTTGGGCTTGAGAAGCCTGGGGAGATTTAGAAGATTTCGATTTCTTTTCCTCTGGATGAGAATCCTCTGAAGAAGCAATCAAAGACCGGGAATGATCGCCCATCTTATTCATCTCGTCTTCCACATCAGCCAACAATGCAAAAACATCCGAATCAGCGTAGATTCGAATGGATTCCACAGCTTTACCTCGGGAGTTTCTCTTCTCATCGATTTCCGCTTCGGGGAGTTCGGGTTGAATTTGAACCACCATTTCGGGTTGAATTTCAACCTCTATTTCAGGAGGAACTTCCCTCACAGGACTAATTCCCTTGATAGGACTTCTAGGCGGGGTAATATTATTGTTGCTCACACTGTTATTACTTTCTTTAGGACTGGTAGCAGGCATGAAAACGGCTGCAGCAACATGTTCCAATAACTTCTGTCTGACTCGAGTACGTCTATTTTCGGCTTGATCAAGTTTGGAAACCCAGTCATCGATAGAAGAATCGAGTTCGGCTAGCGCTTCTTCTTGCTTGAGTATTGAGTCATGAGAAAACTTGGCGATACGAGGTGAGCGAAGATAAGTGCAGATGCGATCATGTAGGTTGCGACGGCCGGCACGCAGGGAACGGTGTGTTTTGCGGAGATAGAGACAGCGTTCATCAAGAGCACGGAGTTCCTTTGAGTATGTTAGTGGTGCTGGGGAAAGTGGGGGGGGGGAGGAATGACATACCCGTGAAAGAGTATCCACATCTTTTGAATTGAGAACTTCAAATCGAGAAACTTGTCCAATGGCTTGACATCTAAGTGTTTCAATTTCACTCTTAGTTAATTTTGTACTAGCTTGAGCAGCTTTTACACCTTGAGGTAAATATTCAAACGCTAATTGTTCTTCTGGAGTCAGGCTTGGTGTTCCTTTTGACGAGGTGGTCTTAATGGGTGATCCATCAGCACGACTATTGGCTCTTCCTCGATCCATGATTGAAGAGCGGGTTTCGGATCCTCCGCGTCGGTGGGAAATGTTGTGGGGGAGACTTCCCGCTCGTTGTTGTTGTTGTTGGATCGCGACGGTTTCGGAATTGTTGCGGAGGTGATGTGAAGATTGTCTTCGTGGGTTAGGGAGAGGAAGAGGAAGAGTGGTGACGCTGGAATTAATACTCTGTTGCAGTAGGGTTGACGCATCTCTGGCTGGCTTTGGGGAGGATCGCCCGGAGAGAAAGTTCATCCATGGTTTTGGCGATGATCTTCCAGTCATCATCCAACCCTTTGGAGATGAACGACCTTCTCGGGGAGAAATTGGCGTGGTTGCAGCGGTGTTAGCGGATGTTGGTGCCGTAGAAAGACTAGCCGAGGATGAAGGGGTAAATGGAGAATTTCTATGATATGGAGATTGCTCTATCATTTTAGCTGATTTTGGTGGAACTGGTGGTGGTGGTGGAGATGCAAGTTTATTTGGTGAAGATTGCGTTCGAATTATTTGTGGCATTGGAGCATTTCTGGATGGGATAAGAAGAGGTGCTAAGGATCTTGGTGAAAGAGGATGTTCGTGTGAACGTGGAGGGGCAGTAGAATTTGATCTTTGTTTCTTGAAATCGTTGGACTCATTAATTTCGTTATTAATCTGTGCACCCGCATGAAGAGTAGGTCTCTCAATACATGCAGCTAAGGATTGCTGTCTCCATCTGCCACCTGGTGCAGTAAAGGATTTTTCCTGTAGAGGAGGTCTTCCTGGAATAGTAGCTACTCAATGTTAGTTTCTATGCATACTTTTAAACAATAAAAGAACTAACGAGAATCCATTGGAACTTCATGTACAGTAGTCATTGGTCCCAATTCTGTAAGGCTTGGTTTCCTTCGTTTATTCAATTCCTTTGGCTTCTGAACATTACGTTTCTCTCCCAATGCGACAGTCAATGCAGATTCTGGACTTTTTCGACCCGAGTTAATCGGTAATTTCTCTTTGGATGGAAATATACTGTATTTTCGTGGTGTTTCATTAGGTTGGTGCATTCGCCAAACATATTTTTCTTTCTCTTCCGTGGCCGGAGATTCCAAACGCTGAACGTGTTGTGAGCAAGAACCGGCTTGACCATGAAGAGATGTACATACAGTGTCTTGAGGTAAAGATGATACGCTCAATTCGCGAGCTATTAAGTTATTTAAACCAATACTGCTAGAAGTATCGGACATGTAGTTGGAAATATGATCCATATTAAGTAATTGACGCACTTCGGAGCACCTGGCTCGATAATGCGATTCAATGGGGTAGGAAAGATAATTTGAAATTATCTACAAAAGAGTGTGTGTGATATATAATAATATAGAAGAGACAAGAAAAATGTGAGTGGACTCAATCCACTTGATTAAGTATAGAGACGGAGATGACGGATTGAGATATTCTTAAGGAGTGCCAGACACTTGGACCGACCCAGCGAGGATTCAAGTAGGGATATGTAATATTCTTAAAAGATTCATCCCCAGTCTGTGCAGCAGGGTCCATTAGTTCCCTTTCCTTTCTTTCTTTTCTTTTCTCCTACTTAGGGCGAACATCGATGGCTGTAGCGTCTGAGACAGGTATAGAGAAGTGACAAGAAGGGGCTAGTAAGCACTGAACCTTGTGGTGAGGTGTAGGATGCTGGTATCGTGATGCATGTATGAGCCTCGGAGTTACCTATTTCCTTCATTTACTTTCAGATACTGTACCAATGCAGAGGACGAGGACGTATGGGGAATTTTGAATTTGGGTGGGATGAGATGCAAGTGTTTGAGGGTGATAGTGACAAAACAAGGGTGGATTGTGAAATGAAACCGCTCGGGGCATTTGACAGGATAGCTCCTCGCTTACCTTTACGGGAATCAATCAAGGGTCCGTGCTGCCCCGTGCACACTCATGGCAGCCATGTAACTGCATGGAAAACTAGGATACATCAGGAACTAGAATATACTAGGCAAGATATGTCGTTGAATGCATGAGAATGTGTAAGGATCGTGGGATTGCATACAGGGCTTTTAACTGGTGTGTAAGAAGAATTAATAGGTCCAGAGGTGCAGAAACAGAGGGAGAAGGTTGTAAAGAAGGGGGAACAGTCACTTGTAAGACATGAAGATTGACGAGCTTGAAGATGATATGATCACTATAGGTGAATATGCAGTTAGATGATGTATCTGTTTAGTCGAGGAGACGGCTGATTGTGAGGATCAGAGAACTAGAGAGGTATGCGATGGCATAGCTTGATGTCAATTTCAAGTTGTACAGTTCTCGATTGTCTCGGTGAAGTTCCGAGAAATTTGATAGATACCTTGATACTCCGTACAAACTTTTCATTTTTCATCCTGCTATAGCTTCAGTTCTCATAGACAGCTAGTTTATGATCTCATGATTAGCAAAGAAAAATCAAAAGAAGCTTTCGTATCAGAAGATTGGGTTAACTTGGCAGTTTATTTGCACAGACGTTGATTTTGGGTTGAAAACCGGAACAATCTTATTAATTTAGTAGTTAGTAGTTTGATCTTTTTATTCAGTAGAACATTTAATGTTCTTAGGTATCATTCTGAGGTTTAGAGTCGATGTGGAGAATCTCGGTTGGAGATTAAAGCCTATAAGTTTGTTTTAACACACCAACATCAGGTATCAACGCTGTAAAATTACTGTACCTTCAGGCTCCACATTCCATCAAGCTAGAAATCTAGAAACGAACTGAGTATTGTAGGACGGACTTCAAACTTCAAAACATGTATTTTGTGTGTTTTGAAGGAAATTTCCATTGCCGGTGTTGAAACTTTTATCTTATCATCACGTATACTGAGGGTTATATTGTTTCACTCCTTCTGCTGAGAAACAATATATTTATTTATATATTATAGTATGTATACGAACAAGATCTAGGTACCTATGTACTGCATTATTCATTCTTATGCCAATGAACTACATACCATACACCAATGGTTCGAGTTCATGAGACTAGTTTTGTTTCTAAAAGAAAATTTCATATCAAACTAAACTTTATGTTCTTAATTCCTGACATCTACTCACTGTAGATACTGATTGAATAGGTAGACGAAGGGAAACTTAATTCTATCCTTGTGACTCGAACATCATGATTTCATTGTATCACCAAGGTATCCGAGTCGCTACTTAAGTTTTCCATCCAGCCACAAATCATAAAGAATGATATACTCCGTATATAAGATTTGGATGAACATTTCCCAATCTCCCTCATCTTAATGAAAGCTTCAGAAGATTTGAATTCCCGCAAAGACCATATCCCTTCATGCAAGTTGAAGAGAAGAGTTTTAAATAGACGGCAAAAGAGTTCGCAGCGGGGTAGATGTTTCCTCTCTACATATTTCTGGGTTTCTCCGAACTTGTCTGTGCAGTCAGTCTCAAGCTCTAGACTAATAAGTGAGGAAGAACTCTCAAACCCTCCTTGATACCAAGGTCTTGAATGTTTTCGGCTCCATTCTAATATTTTATCCAGTCACATGGACTCGAGAACAAATCTCTTCATATATCATTTCCCTATCGATCCAATTGCCCCGGTCTAGATATCCTTACAAACGGGGGTCATGTCCTTGTTGGATATTCTACTACTACCTACCTAGGTACCTATCCATATGTTAAGATATTCCCTTTGGATACCGTGTGACACCTATCCCGTTGGATAGACCCATTCTCACTTGAGTTTGGATCATCTACCACGAGAAGAAGTCGGGAATTGTGAAAGCTTGAGGATGAGCTCGATCGTAGAAATGTGGAGAAATATGATGATCTTGATGCTTAATGTTTACTTTATTTTCCCACCGAATCCCCGCCCGCCACGCCAATAATCTAATCAGTAAATAAGTTAATCAGTTAAAAAAAAATCAACCCCTTGATAAAATTCATCAAAAAGTATAACCTCAATTCCATGATTTGCATGAAATAGACGGCGAGTTGTCAAACAAAAGGTTGCATTTCTTTCAATATGCCAGGTCAAGTATTCTCCACAAGTTCTTACATCATTATAACGGCTACCAATAGGAAATATAATATGCCGTTTTACATAAATTATAACCACAAGGTACTCTTTTCCCCCCAATACCTATGATACAGAAAGTAGGATCGCACGCAAAAGAAAACAGGCATTTAATCAGTTTACAGTAGCAACCTCAGTGGCCTCGGGGAACTTATTTTGTTTCGTCTAATATTCCCCCTCCATTTCTTCATTTCATCTACTCGTATCCAATACTCAATCATGTATGAGAGATTAACCTACAAACAACCGGTGTGAAGAACGGCGATGCGAAGTTGTGTTACTTGTAGTAGCAGCAGCAAGCAAGAAATGCAAGAAATGCACTCTCCTACATTTCAATCACATCACATCGCATCAAAACTCATCAGGAATATGAAGAGCACTATATACCAGAATCTTCCTTCCACCCCCTCTATTTGCCTAATACTTCATATTTTCATTTTCATTACTATTTTTCATTTTTATTTCCATCCGAGCCTTTCGTCTTACATACCTATGCAGTTATCACACAGCATTACATTACATTACATTTACACTAGGTACCTAGGTAGGTACCGTTCCAATGCATGCGAAGGGAAGGGCACGGTATGATCCTACCTCCCTCCGTACTCCATACAAACAAACCACTCGGGAGTTCCAATACATCGAGTCTAGAGCCTTGCAAAATGAAATAAATTTCCATGGCCATGGTCAAATTTCATATATAGTGACACTATACTCATACGGAATACCACACAGGTAATCGTGCTAGTCTTCACTTTATCTCACCTTACCTTATTTCATGTACTCCGTACCTACGGAGGTACCTAGGTAGTAGATAGGTATGCATCGAATTGATTTTTTGGCGAATAACCTCATTCCTACTCAAGTAACCATCCTACCTTACTGTACCGGTGCACGAGGAACGGAATAATATCTACTTCCAGGTGGAGGTTTGGTATGGTACGGTATGGTATGGTTTGGTTTGGTTTCGATTCATCGCATCCTTAATACTACTGTACACAGATCACGTACAGTGCATACATACCGAGTACGGGACAAAATCCTATTATTGATTTTTCAACCAATTTCCAAACGTCTTTCTTCTCCGAATGCACTATTACAATGAACCGTCAATTCTCAATCATTCTCCCCAATCATTGTCCCCAATTCCCAACTCCCGCCTCCCAATTCCCAAATTCCCAAGTGCCAATTCCCAACGACGGAATACAATTTCTATATTTGGGATTTGGTCTCCGAGTTAAGTTGGGTAACTAGCTTGGAACACATGGAACCATCAGCAGTCAGCAGTCAGCACATGGCACCTGCATTAGATCATCTCTCTGGTACTTACTCCGTACTCCGTACCTACCTAAACCTAACTAACCTAACCTAATCAGATATAACGGCCGCCAATAACTTCTGAAGGTGTAACCCGTTACCCATCAAACTGTAGGTTGGTAGAATATGGAAGGTGCCAGTACGTACCAGTACCAGCCGGTGCTACGAGATCCATTTGATCCTTTTTCCGTATTCTATCTACGGAGTAGATACCTAGTAGTATCTAGTATTCTTTACCATTTTATCTATTTCATCTCAAGACTTTTTTCCTTCCTTTCCATTTAATTGTAACTTTAAGATACCCACGTTAGATAAGTTAGATAACGAACGAACGAAATGGAAGCTCTACCTACCTTCTATGGAATTTTATTTGCCACACATTTCCATTCCCATTTCTATTCCCATTTCAAACGCGAAACGCATGATCTCCTCCACTCCATATGAAATAATTGAAAGAATCCACCTCAAGCTATAGGTATCTAGATATCATATCCATTGAGCTTAGGTAATTCTTCGTTGACTATCTACATACCTACCTCCCCCCTATTCATTCTGTTGAACATATTGTATTATTGTGGTTACTGTCGAGCTAGTGTACATAGAACTCTTTAATAACAACACATTCTATACAATCACCTACTCTATAATATAATGACATTTATTATTACTTTCACCATTCATTCTCAAATTCTATATACAAATCGTAAATTTCATTTTTAAAATCTATTTCCAAATCCCATAAAATCTGTTAGTCATCGAGCTAAATTCTATAGAATCGGCGGAGGTTCCATAGAATTTTAGCTCTCTAGTCACAACAATACAATATGTTTAACAAAACCTATCCCCCTCCCTTCTTAGTAAAAACCTCAAGCCTCAAACTCCAATTCTTAAGAAAAATTACCTACCTAAATACCTACCTACCTCTCTATATATCGCCACCACAACCACAATCACAATTTCAATTCTCATCCCCTTTATATATACCTACTCCCTCTCTTTCTTTCCATCTATCTACTCCCTTCCCTATTTATGCACCAATACTATATTCCTATATATATACCTACTCCCTCCCTCCCTCTCTATCTATCTACCCCCTTCCCTATTTATACACCAATACTATATCCCCGCACATAACATATCACCATTAATCTTAATTATTTTTTTTATAGAAATTTATAAATACTTTCTTCCTAACCCCTCTCTACCTACCTACATTTCCTTTCCCTTTTCTCCCCCTTTTCCCTATCTACATTCCCCTTCCCCGCATTTCCCCTCTTTCCCTACCTCCAGCTACCTACCTTCTCTTCCTTTCTAATATAAAATCCCAACCCTTAATTCTCCGTTTATTCCTATCTATTTATATACCTACCTATTCCCTTCCTTCTCTTTCTTTTTCCCTTTTCTCCCCTCTTTCCCTACACCCTCCTCCTCCTTCCTACATATTTACCTTTCCCTCCCCCCTCCCCCCTTTCCCTATCTACCTACCTACCTCCCCTCCCTAATATATTGTGATATAAATACTCTATATCCACAAATTAGCTTAGCATTGATTGGTCATCACGATTCCCTATATAGAATCTGTTGTTATAAAGTAGTTCTAAATACACTAGCTCGATACAACAATACAATAAGTTCAATAGAATCTCCTCAGTCACAATAATACTACGATATCTACGTATATCTTCTATTTAACAATATAAAAATCCCAAAAACCCAAATCTCAATTCTCCGACCATCCCTACCTATCTATCTATATACCTACCACTCTCTCCCTTCTCCGTCTTTTTCCCTACTCTCGCTCTTCCTAATCTCCCCCTTTCTCTTTCTCTTTCTCTCCCTCCCTCTCCTCCTACTCTCTCCTTCCCTCTTGCATAACTCACCTACTTTTTTACAAAATTTATATCTTAACTTTCACCATCACATCACCATCACCATCCCCATTAATTTCTAAATCCCAAATCTTATTTCAAATCCCGTAAAACTATCTACCTACCTACCCTTCTCTACCTATTTATCCTTTTTCTTTAGATAATCCATTTTCTTTTTTTATTAAATATCCCTTATAATTATTCCCCTTCTCCCTCCCTCTCCCTTTCCTTATACATTCCATCTCCTCCCTCATCCCCATCCCCCCACTATTCCAATAAATCAATGATTCCAATAACTCAAAAAAACCCTTAACATTTCAATTTCCAACTTCCAACTTCCAACTTCCAATCTACAATATTTATATATCCTCATCCCCCTCCCCCTCCCTCTCCCTCTCCCTCCCTCTTATACAATCCACCCCCCCCCTATTATATATACACCCCCTCCATCTTCCCAATTATTAAAAAAATCCCATATTCCAGCTTTTAACTTTCAACTTTCAACTTTCCAAACTATTTACCTACTTATCTACCCCTCTCTCTCTTTTCCCTCCTCCCTTCGATCCACCTACTTACCTACCTCCTATTTATCTACCTCTCTCTCTCTCTCTCTCCCTATTTTCTAATCTTTAATTAGATAAAGTTATTTACTTGTATAAATATCTATTCTCCATTCTCCACTTTCCATTCACAATATATCCCCATCCTCATCCCCATCCCCATCCTCAAGTCCCTCCCTCCATTCATTTTCCTTCATTTTCCTTCATTTTCCTTCAATCTCCAATCTCCAAAATATAAATATTAATCATCTATTCATCTATTCATCTACATTACACCTTTCCAACCTTTCCAACTTTTCTCTCCTTTCCCTTCTCCTCGCCCCCCTACTCCCATCCATATCCATCCCCCTTCGCTTCTTTCCTCCCCCCCCACCTTCCCTCCCAACAATCCATTCATTCCAAAAAAACAAAAATAAAATAAAAATAAAAAAGAAACTATAAAATAACTTCCAAGCCTCACCTTCACCATCATTGCCCTTTATTTGATTTTCAAATCTTAAATTTCTCCCCACCTCTCTCCGCATCTCCCCACCTCTCTTCCCACCTCTCTTCCCACCTCTCTTCCCACCTCTCTTCCCACCTCTCTTCCCACCTCTCTTCCCACCTCTCTTCCCACCTCTCTTCCCACCTCTCTTCCTCCCTCTCTACCCCCCTCCTGATATAAAAACCCCCAAACCCCCAACCTCAAGCCTCAAGTCTCAAGCTTTAAATTCCAATTCCAATTCTGAGGAGAGATTACCATTCTATTTACCTCCTACTTCCCTCTCTCTCCCTCTCTCCCTCTCTCCCTCTCTCCCTCTCTCCCTCTCTCCCTCTCTCTCCCTCTCTCCCTCTCTCCCTCTCTCCCTCTCTCTCCCTCTCTCCCTCCTCTCTCCCTCTCTCCCTCTCTCCCCTCTCTCCCTCTCTCCCTCTCTCCCTCTCTCCCTCTCTCCCTCTCTTCCTCTCTCCCTCTCTCCCTTTCTCCCTTTCTCCCTCTCTCCCTCTCTCCCTATCTCCCAACCTATCTACCTATCAATTTAACTACCATTTATCTATCTATCTATCTATCTATCTATCTATCTACCTACCTCCCCCCTACCAATTCAACTACCATCTATCTATCTATCAATCACAGATATCACTCCATAATATCACTCACCTCTGAATCTATAATATCACTCACCCCCGAGTCTATAATATCACCAAACTTCCAAACTTCCAAACTTCTAAACTTCCAACCAACTAACTTACCGGTACATCAAAATCAAAATCAAAATCAAAATCAAACAGCTCATCTCATCTCATCTCCAATCCCTCTCACACCCTCATCTCATCTCATCTCATTCACTTATTCACACATCCACTAAATAATTAAAAATCAACCAAGCAATAGCACACCAAATTTCATAATACTTTTTTGATTGTTTAAAAAAAACAGGAGTGTATCACTGTCTACCTTATCTAATGTAACAATTAATCCTCTCGATGTAATCTGTCTGTGTTTTAATGTAAAAAAAAAACTCCATCTATGGGTTCAATTGTGGTATCAAACCACCACCAAAAAATGCCGCAAAAAAGCAAAAAGGCCAAAGAATCATGATAATTCTCCCATTATAATGCTACCCATTTAGTGCAATCCATTCATTCTTCCCATAAAAACTAACTTATTTCATTTACAAAGCAGCTGCAAGGGCAAAGACGGCTCCGAGGGAAAGAACAAGGGATCCGGTAATGGATGATGCACCATTAGTGGAGTCGGATGAGGAGGATGAGTTTCCGGAAGAAGATCCTGAAGTGGAGGATCCAGTAGAACTTGAACCAGATGAAGATTTAACAGTGGTAGCAGCGATGGTAGCGTTAGATCCGGAACTTGCTGTACTAGTTGAGGAAGCAGCAGAGACAGCAGCAGATGATGCGACACTACTGGTAGCCTTGGCAGATGCAGTTGATGTGGTGCTAGTAGTAACGTTGGCACAGCTGAGATCGAACAATGGAGTGGTGCTCAAAGTGCTACCAACAATACCGAAAGATGGAGAAACGGAACCAGCAGCGTTTTGATCTTGAAGTGTGTACCAGTACATGTTGATCTTTCCGAAGTTGGGGCATCCAACATCATCCCAGTATGCCTTGGCGCTTTCAGTGTTTGGAACAGCATCACCAACAGTTTCACCAGTAACGGGCCATCCGGTCTCAGTAATCCAAACGTCCTTTCCAGTGGCAGATTGTGTAGCGGCCAATGCGGCGTTCAAGAGAGATGCTCCTTGACCTACTGCATTTGACTGGGTGCTTTGGAAGTATGGGTAACTGGAAATAATATGTTAGTCATGAACCGAGGAAATATAAGAATGGTAAACCTACGCATCCATTCCAACCCAGTCAAGGGCCTCGGCAACAGCCTTGTTAGTCCCGTTAGTCCAAGCAGTCCAGGTATCAACATGTCCGAGGGTAGCTCCGCTCAAGGAAGTACCGGCGATTGCGGCTCTAACTTGTTTGATGGCGTCGATAAGCACGTCAGGGTCGGCACCAATTCCAGCCTTGGCCACGATACCATCGTGGGAGTTTCTGTATAAATCTTCGGATCCTACAGAGATACCAACCACACGGCTTGTGAATTCGGAACCATACTTGGTGATAGCTGCCTTGAGAGCGTTGACCTCAGAGGTAATTCCGGCAGATCCACCCGAACACCATAAACCAAGGAGCATAGTTGTGTCTGCAGCAATAGCAGCTGGGATAGCCGAAGTTGGATCGGAAGTACCACCTTGCTTTAAAAATGGTCAGCATCAATAGTGATGATGGAGAAGATTCACCCCAAAACTTACGAGCATGGTATATAATCTAGCACTGGTGAAACCAGAGGTACCAACTAAAGATTTGGCAGTCTCGAAAGCAGTTTGGAAATCCGATTGAGATCTATAAGAACCATCTGCATTGGTAGCACCATAGTTGAAACCTTGGTGAACGGCAGAAGCAGTTGAAAGCGAAGCCGCAATGGCGAAAAGAGTCTTGGAGAGCATGGTGATTGATTATTGTATTGTTGTGTTTTGATATGTAAAGCAGCGAAGTTAAGATGTTGTAATGTTGATTTTTTGATTGATGAATTGCACGATTAACTTTAAGAGAGAATAAACTCGAATGTGATGTGCGATGAATTATGATGAGTGAGTGAAAGAAGAGAAGAGAAGAGAAGAGAAGAAAGTGAAGAGATGAGGTCAAAAGAATGAATGGATTGAGTTGAGTCAAATGGTTGAAGGTTTAAAGGGTGTAGTAAATTAAGGAAGGAACTATGAACCCTAGTTGTGAAGAGGAAAGAGGAAAGATCAAAGCTTGAAGATGGCAGATGAAGATCAAGAAACAAGATCAAGATTGAAGAAGTCTAGATGTCAAAAGAGTGTCAAAAGTCAAAAGGGGATTGATTGATAGAAAGAGGAAGGAGAGAGAGAGATCTGACGTGAAAGAGGAGAAGAGGGGAGGGGAGAGAGAAGGGAAAAGTAAGAACCTTACAACCTTACATAATATTTGATTGTGAGAGTGTGAGAGTGTGAGAGTGTGAGCACTGCCCAGATGAGAACCTACCTACCCACCCAGTACCTGGTAAGGAAAGAACTGGGTGAATCAGTGAATCAAGAGGATGAGGCCATGAAAAGGACAAAAAGGCAGGGGATTTCCTACCAATTTGAGTCTTCATCAACCAAACCAACCAATGAATCAGTGGTACTGTGGCTTACCAGGATAGAAAAGATAGAAATAGAAAAGCGCCACTTTTTTCGTTTCGGTCCAGTCCACTTTACTAAAAGTATCCACTCCTTCCTTTATTTCTCCAACCACGTTCCATTTTAAGGGGATCGTTCAATTGGTACCTGACGCTTTCCCTCTTCTGGATCAAGCCATTCATTAATAGAAAACGGAGTAATCATTTTCTCATCCAATTAAATTTCTTGATGCGTTGCATTTACATCTTGGGGAGTCTGGGACCTGCATTAGTAATTTTTGAGTCAATGGCTTTTACTTCTTTTGCTTTCATGATTGGCTATGAGGGAGGGATATTGACGTATGGATAGTACGGACAATCTACTGTATTATTAATGCATCATCGCCTTCACTTTAAACAATCCTTATTACCGTACCGGAAAATGAAAGCATGATAACTTATAACCAACACGAGATTCGAGAACAACCACCTTGGTCCTACACCCGTGGATTCTGGATCAACTGGATGTCAACTTCGTATCCAATAATAATCACCATACAGTAGGTACTGAAATCCTCCTTTCCTCTCCTCATCTTTATGTAATCGATCCGAGTAACCTAACCAAACCCCTATATTGTAGTAATTTGGTAATTTGGTAATTTGGTAAAAATAAAGTATAAATAACCCCCCTCATTCATTCCAAGGTTTTCTATCCATCTATTAGTACCTAGCTCGCATCGTCATGATATCTATTTTTATCTTCATTCTATTCTTCATTCTATTCTTCATTCTATTCTTCTTCATCTTCATCTTCTTCATTTCCGAGCGAAATGATAAATCTCAACATGTCTGACGCAAATCACGTTTATTTATTTATCTTATTTAATTCGTTTATTTCATTCTTTCCCAGTGCCTCACTCATTTCAAAAAAAGCAAGATTCGAGAATTTACCACAGATATCGATTGATATAAGAGGACCATGAAACCTTTTTATTCTTTCTATGGGTAGGTAGGTCGATTGGATTGCTATATGTATTATATATACTTGGTATGAAGTATACAATTTCTATGGTTTATTATATATAGGTAGGTAGGTAGGTAGGTAGGTATCTATGGATATATAAGAATAAGGATAAGAACCTTCGCACTCCGACCTCTCATAAAATCAGTCCGTCTCAATTCTCATGCGTGGGTGCGTGGGTTGGATAGAGACTCATTAACTTATAGGTCTTATAGTCTTATAGGTCTTATAGTCTTATAGGTCTTATAGTCTTATAGGTCTTATAGTCTTATAGGTCTTATAGGTCTTATAGTCTTATAGGTCTTATAGGTCTTATAGTCTTATAGGTCTTGTGGTCTAATACCTAAGTAATATATATATAAATCCCCATAACCGCACAATTTCTCTCCTGAAGTTCTCTCCGCAAGTTCTCGCAAAGGAGAGAATACCTACCTACTGGTAGATATAAGACATATACTACACACGATTGAGTTGAAATATACTTGCAATACAATACAATAGAAGAAATAGAAATGGAAAATAGTTCTCCCCATCTCATCCATCTCATCCATCCATCTCATCACTCTCACAAACAAAACTCTCAGATAATACGTACATACATACATACACCACAAATCCAAATCCAAATCCAAATCCATACCACGCCCACTCATTCAAACTCCAAATCCGAATCCAATCCGATCCGAGCACTCTCCCTACCTACCTACCTACGTAGATATGCAGTAAAAATACGTTACGTGACATTACATTACGAGGAGTTTACAGTAAATAATTTGAATGCTCAATCTGTAAGTATTCGTCGAATCTCAAATCTCAAATCTCAAATCTCAATATGACTGTCTGTTTTTTCATCAACTAGATTTTTCATCCAATCTCATCTAGCCTAGATAGGTATCCCTAGATAGGTATTTAGGTATTTAAATAATACGTAGGTACTTTGGTGTGATGGTGTGAGGTTATGAGGTTATGAGGTTATGTTAGGATGTGGCGATATGATGTGTGATGTTGATATCAATGCTCTTGCAGTCAGTGACTACCTAGGTAGGTGATCTAATCTCTTATATAATCATGGTTATATGGGAGAATAGGAAAATGAGAGGATTATTTATTCATGATGATTATTTTGCTTGGATTTCCTTTGATTTGCTGGGCTTTGATTTTTAGTTGGACGGACTTCGGTAAGGAGTAACGAGGAACGAGTATGTAGTATGTAGTAAATACCTTCCAGCCAGGCTAGTAACGTTACTTACCTTAAATCATACCTAGAATAGAATGGAATGGGATGGGATGGATACCTACCTATATACACGTGAATAATAAATAGAACCTCAGACTAGATATCTTCTCTTCCTAAAACGTACAAGGTTTTCCTTTCCTTTTCTTTCTATCATTCCATCATTCCATCATTCTACTCGCCAACCCCATCATCAAAATCATACCTAACTAACCTTATAACTAACCTCAATCCCTAAATCCCCTAATTCTCTTCCCTCCCTCTGGTCCACCCCGTTCGTCAATCCGGCCTATTAGTTAATCGGACCACCCCATTAATTAATAAAAACCCCTTACCCGAATAAAACGCCCAATTAACTAATAAGCTTTATTACAAGTTTTACTGTTTAAAAATCAATTTTTTGAAAATAGAAAAGTTTAATAAAAAAATATTTTAAACCTTTTTTATATAAAAAATTAATTAATATTAATCGATTTTGATTTGTTAATTGAATATTTTATTATTAATAAATTTTTAATTTATTAATA
The DNA here is from genome assembly GCA_025890175.1 of Ciborinia camelliae. Lineage (NCBI taxonomy): Eukaryota > Fungi > Ascomycota > Leotiomycetes > Helotiales > Sclerotiniaceae > Ciborinia > Ciborinia camelliae. The sequence goes on from JANPYM010000004.1 coordinate 3,091,163, forward strand.
AACATTAATTTCATATTTTCAAAAAATCGATTTTTAAGTGATAAAGCTTATTGATTAATCAAACGCCTCGTTCGGGTAAAAGGATCCCATTAACCAATGGGGTAGTCCGATTAGTTAATAACTTAATAGACCAAATTGACGAACGGGGTGGACCACCTCCCGTTCTGTCATGACAATGACAGTGACAATAACAATAACAATGACAACACGCACGGCCGGTAATTGTTTCAATGTAATTGTTACAACTTTCCTTCCTTCCTTCCTTCCCGCCCTATGGGGGTCCAGGGGTTTAGTTTAGTTTGGTTTAGTCTACTTTAGTCTAACCTCAACTTCTGTACATATATTTCACCACCATCCGCCATCCATTCATCCATCCATGATTCTGATTCAGATCAATATATCTTCCACCCACCGGAATGGAATCCTCGGGGATAATAGATATGCAACAAAGTGATTAGGTTGGAAAGAAGATGGATATGGAGATGGGATTTCTATTGGGAATTGGGGATTGGGCATTCGGATCTGGGATCGGGGGATGAGATGGAGAGATGTGCAACACAAATGAAAATGAGAATGAAAAGGAAAAGATTGGGTTGGTAGGTTGGTAGGTTGGTAGGTTGGAATTTCTTTCTCCTCCCTCTCGAGTTCTATTCTACCATTCCACCATTCCACGGGAAGTCCCGGAGATAATAGATGTGCAACAAAAGGATTTGAAGATTAGTTGATCTTCCTAGTTCTGCTATACTATGTAACTTATCACTCCCTTCATGGAGCCTTCAATTCCATCGGAAACCTCGGGGATAACAGATATGCAACCAAAGATTAAAAGATTGGCTAGAGATAATGGAATTCTGATTTTAGCCCTTTATACCAAAAACTTCGGAGATAATAGATGTGCAACAAGAGGATTTGAAGATTAGTTGATCTTCTAGTTCTGCTATGTAGCTTAAGGGTATTGGGTTATCGGCTTTTGGTGACTGTGTACGAGTATTTCTCTTATTATATCAGGTATATGCCTACTCTGATATTCTAATCATATTATCTTTCGGAAGCCCCGGGGATAATAGATATACAACAAAAAAACCTCTCCTCATCAAAAGCAAGAAATTATATCGAGGGAGCCTCGGTTTTTGTTTTTCGGGTGGAAACCTTTGGGGGGGAGAATACGGAGGATGCGGAGTTAGAATGGGAAGATGCGCAATGAATGGAAAATTCCTGGGAGTAGAAGAGGCTAGGAAATGGGAATAAGTATGGGAATGGGGATAGCTTCTTCCTATACTACAAGTTTCTCCCGGAAAATCCGGAACCTTCAATTCGGAGATCTGTAACAAAACCCAAACTCCCTTTCGCTACAAGTCTCAAATAAGTATCTTTTCGGAAGCCCCGGGAATAACAGATGTGCAACATACAAACAGTTCCTTTAAGTACCTAGGTATGTATGGAAAGATCGTTTCTGATCTTGCAATATGTGTTGATTATCTTTCGGAAATTTCGGGAATGGCAAATTGGATATGCAGCCAAACTTAACTGCCATTTCTTCTATCAATATATATATATATATATAGCGAGAGAGCAATATCTCTTTATCGTTTATGCGTCGGAACCGGAACAAGAACTGGAAGTGTTGAGATGTATAAGGGATATGGAATAGGGGATATGGGAGGAGGAGTGAGTAAGTGAAGTGGATTAGTCAGCAGGATTGGGTTCATAAGCTTAAGTAGTATAGGCATAGTGTGGTTCAGTGGTAGCATTCTCCATTTTAACTTCCATCATCTGAGTGCGAACTTGAGATAGGTAGTTAGGTTTGCTGGAAAGGGGATGGGATTATTGGGATGGGATTATTGGGATGGGATTATTGGGATGGGATTATTGGGATGGGATGAGAAATTTTAACCGGAAGAGTATATCCCTCAGGGGAAAAGGATATGAGATAAGATAGCATGACTTCTTCTGTGGATGGTGGGTTATGTGTTATACGTGGATTTCTACAGTATAGTATTCAGATCCTATGGTGTACTATGGTAGGTATGGTATGATTGCTTGTATTCATTCTTTCTTTCCAGTGAGTTTCCCAAATTATTTCACTTTACGGGTTCTTTCGTTGAGAACTTGGAAGGTGGTAAGGTGATTGATTCTGAGGGATTGGGGGTATTAAATAAGGAATACTTTAAAGTGGTTGATCGATTGAGTGAATGAAGTAAAGCGGAGTTGGATACCTAAAGACTCGGAGGGGGGGAGTGGTATGTACGAGTTACGTGAATTAGATTGAATGAGGGAAATCTTTGGTGAGTGATGGTAATAAAGTGAATTGTCGGTCTTTCTCGGTTGCATATTTGCATGTGATATGGATAGGGATATGGATATGGTCGATGGCTTCCAATTTATTTATATCCGGCGAATATCCATCGTTGTTGTGCTGGTAAATTGCGAGAATTACCATAGTAAGATGTGACGAGGTGGGGGGTGAGAGTTTGTGGTTTGGTGTGGTGTGGTGTGGTGTGGGATGGAGTGGGCGGAGGGGGGGTGGGGATGACAGGTGTTTTAGGGGGGAGAAGAGGGAAAATGGACGGATTTGATAGGATTGGATGGGATGGGACGGGATGGGATGGGATTAACGAGAGGAAATAAAAACGACAATGATTTGGTGGGATGAGATGAGATGAGATAGGTCGTGAGATTGGACGAAATCCAAGGTTATCCATAGCAACAATAAAACCCAGAAGAAGATTGAAGGTCAGATGAAATGAAATATGACGAAACCTCAACACGGGAGTAGTAATCGAACATATCTGCATACTATCAAATTTAATCCTATTCTATTCTGTTGTGAAGTAGTTATTGTAGATCAATCAAGAGAGAGGGAGGACAATGTTAGGGTGCTCTGCTCCTGCTTGGTCGAATTGTTGGTGGGGAGAAGAGGAGAGGCATCAGAAGATGGGGTTTATATAGATAGATGTGGTCGAGGTTATCACTTTAATTGGCTTCTTTTCTTTTGTGACGAGTGAGAGTGAGAGGAGGAGGGAAGAGGGGGGAAGAAGATAAGGGTAAGTGCCGGGGTGAATGTTGGAGTAGGAGTCGGTGAATCAAATCATATTGTGTACTTTGTCCTCTGAATCATTCACTCTCGCATCATAAGATAAGTCCGACATCCACGTGTAAGATTCATAGAAGGAGATTGGGAAATACGATACGTGGAAAGGATATGGAAAATTCTCGGGTAAGAAGAGAGAGTGGTGGATGGGGATTTGGAGTGGGAGCATAAACATGGAAAGCTGGGATGAAGTCTCGTGTTGATTGGGATAGAGGGGTTTAATGATGGGTGGGTGGATTGGAGGGGCAATAGTTAGTTTGACGTTGAAAAATGGAGGGGGACAGCGATTAATTGATTTTGTTTAGGGGTAGCGGTAGCGAGAAGTGATGAAAGGGATGAGAGAGATGAGATGGGATGCGAGGATTGAGCTAAGCCCATATCAAAAGATGAACCTATGATAGGCATACCAAATTAGTGATGTTTGTATACATACCAACAATTTACTAAGTGAGAATTACCTCGCTGGCCAGGCTACTACAGTATGTTGTTTTGATATTGAAAACCAGGGATAAGCAACGAAAGGTTCCTGTGCGGAATTGATAGGTATAAAGTATTTCTTGGGGAAGACCTGATACTGGGTTAACTGTGGCTGGAGATATGTAATTCAGTGTAGGCATTAGTACCTATACTACAGTGAAACGGTAGCTGATATAAAAGCTATACCACTTATTAAAGTACGTATAAACTTTAATACTACTTATGTATATACATATTAATAATATTTTTGATATAATTTACTACTAAAAATATACTAAAATACCGGAATTTGCATATTTTGAAAGCATTCCAAAAGTATTTTAGCATATTTCAAATATTTCATTATTTAATGTTATTAGGAATTTATAAAAATATGCAAATTCCGGTATTTCAGTATATTTTCAATAGTAAATTATATTCAAAATATTATTAATATTATTAGTAGTATTATATTTTATACTACTTATTCAAATATTTTCAAAAAATACCATATCTACCACTAGAGTGGGGCGTAAACAAAATACTGAAAATAGTAATGCCCTCACTGATGTAATTGAGGGTTGAGAAGAAAGGTTTCCTACTGGGCATGATGGGAAACTTTAGGGGGCGGGAAGGGGGGACTGTGAGCTTGGAGGAATCTGGGTGGGTGAATGATTTACTAGGTCTAATTTGTTGTGCAATGGAAGTTAAATCATTCACTCATCGTATCATAGACCGAATATTCAATTTCGGGTACAAGGGGAGCTCCCTCATCATCATAAACAAATATATAAAGCCTACGTGTAGTTGAAGAGGGACTTCGCCAAGCTACCAGATTAATGCTATGTGGATCAATCATGAGCTGAGGGTGAAATACATATGCACGGAAATATAGAGTGTGACAATAGGTGCTTGATTTCTTTTAGGGGTAGCGAGAGTCAGTTTAGGTGATAGTGTATGATTAGATGGAACAGATGGGATGATATTAAGAGATGATGCATTGACCTTAGAGGAGAAAGCAATGGGCAAACAGTGGTTGATTCAAATGTGACAACGTTGATTTATGAAATGATTTCAGACAATGCGTTGCACTTATTACTACCCAACAATGTTTCTTAGCTGCGAATAAATAATTTGATTGTGGTTTGGTTTAATGGAACTCCTAGCGGAGATAAATGTCACTTTATGTCCCAATTTCAAGTTTGGTGGAAAGGAAATAGAGGGGAGAAGCGGGGTTTAGGAGGTGAATGATGTACTTTTAGTGACCGAGCTATTCACTAGCTCAAATATGGGGATGAAGCAACCTTGGAACTCCCAAGGTCAATATAAAAGCACATGTAGTACAGTACAGGGAAGACAAACAAACTCTTAGGACAAATAACGGAAAAGTAAAGAGGAAGTTAAGTTAAATTGTATTGTTGCGCGTGTGTATTTCGTTCTCGAGTCGGTACGCTATTTTCACGTGTTATCTAGTACCTATTGCAAAGAGAATGAGCACTGGCATCGATTTAGATATGAACTGAACTGTCGTGCATTATATAAAGATAACAGTCAGAAGTTGATTTTATTTAAAGACAATAAAAAAGAAGATAAAATGCGATTAGACGCTAGAGAAGTGATGATAGAGATCGGATCAGATAGGATATATGTGAATAAGATCTCGGGAATCTAATAAGTCTCGGATTTCAATGTGTCGCCCACCAGGCCTAGGAATATTCTCCTTCCATCCATCCTTTAGACACTTTTTACTCTAACAACCACATGCTGAAGGTTTCGATTTGTAAGTTTGAATAGTCGTCTTTCTTTCTTCCTTGCGATACCTAGCTTTTATGCGGTACGGTGACGTTCGAGATGCAGGGAAGAGGGGTACGTACCAGCACAGTAAGTGAATATCAAGAGTTGGATAGTTATTCCGCTGATGTAAATAATGCACATAAATCATCCATCCACGAAATCCAAATATTCATTCTCTCCCATCTCCTCTCTCCTCTCTCCCATCTCCTCTCTCCCATCTCCTCTCTCCTCTCTCCTTTCTCCTCTCTCCTATCTCCTCTCTCCTCTCTCCTCTCTTCTCTCCTTTCTCCTCTCTTCTCTCTTCTCTTTTCTCTCTCCTCCCTCCTCTCTCCTCCCTCTATAAATAAAAGACTTCAAAACTCAGTATATAAAGCGCGATATTATACAATACCTAGCTACTCGGAAGTCAACGCTTTGTTTGTTGGATGGGTCATCAGTTAACGAGGAGAAAACTAAGTCAATCGGAATTGGGGTGGGGTGAATGTGGGAGGAAAGGGATATGAATGATAGGACTTGGAAGTGGATAGGGAAAGGGAAAGGGGTGGTTGGATGTATGGAATGATAGTGATACGTGTTTTGTATTGTCTGGCGATAGTGAAAATGTATGAATAGACGAGACGGTAGATAAAAAGCTCAGGTGAGATGATATGAGACGAAAGGTATGAGATGAGTGGGCATGAGTGTATTGTTGAAGACATGAGATGGTGTAACCTCTAACCAAGCAAGCCGCCCACTCACCCAAGCTCCAGAAAACGATGTTTTACATATACTGTGGGCAGAATAGCTTTTATGGCTATGAGTGATAATGATGTGAGATACAAGGAGGAGATCAGATCATAATGATTTTTCCATTTCTATTTGATCTATTAGTGTGGTATCTATACGTAAACAGGATTTCAATCTTTCTCCATGCCTTCTGGACCCATCATACACTGGTCGGAAAACCGCCTATTTCCCCAAGAGCATTCGAGCCTTCATTCACATCCCTAACGATAATTGTCTAGCTGTCCACCAGAAAATCCCAAGTTTCATCAACCAGAATTGAAAGTCCAATAGGTCTCCCCATCCTAAGGCAATCCAATCACTGAGCCACATCTTCAAAAGTATTTTCTTGT
>JANPYM010000004.1:3097628-3182696 GCA_025890175.1 Ciborinia camelliae
AGAGGGGAGAAGCGGGGTTTAGGAGGTGAATGATGTACTTTTAGTGACCGAGCTATTCACTAGCTCAAATATGGGGATGAAGCAACCTTGGAACTCCCAAGGTCAATATAAAAGCACATGTAGTACAGTACAGGGAAGACAAACAAACTCTTAGGACAAATAACGGAAAAGTAAAGAGGAAGTTAAGTTAAATTGTATTGTTGCGCGTGTGTATTTCGTTCTCGAGTCGGTACGCTATTTTCACGTGTTATCTAGTACCTATTGCAAAGAGAATGAGCACTGGCATCGATTTAGATATGAACTGAACTGTCGTGCATTATATAAAGATAACAGTCAGAAGTTGATTTTATTTAAAGACAATAAAAAAGAAGATAAAATGCGATTAGACGCTAGAGAAGTGATGATAGAGATCGGATCAGATAGGATATATGTGAATAAGATCTCGGGAATCTAATAAGTCTCGGATTTCAATGTGTCGCCCACCAGGCCTAGGAATATTCTCCTTCCATCCATCCTTTAGACACTTTTTACTCTAACAACCACATGCTGAAGGTTTCGATTTGTAAGTTTGAATAGTCGTCTTTCTTTCTTCCTTGCGATACCTAGCTTTTATGCGGTACGGTGACGTTCGAGATGCAGGGAAGAGGGGTACGTACCAGCACAGTAAGTGAATATCAAGAGTTGGATAGTTATTCCGCTGATGTAAATAATGCACATAAATCATCCATCCACGAAATCCAAATATTCATTCTCTCCCATCTCCTCTCTCCTCTCTCCCATCTCCTCTCTCCCATCTCCTCTCTCCTCTCTCCTTTCTCCTCTCTCCTATCTCCTCTCTCCTCTCTCCTCTCTTCTCTCTCCTTTCTCCTCTCTTCTCTCTTCTCTTTTCTCTCTCCTCCCTCCTCTCTCCTCCCTCTATAAATAAAAGACTTCAAAACTCAGTATATAAAGCGCGATATTATACAATACCTAGCTACTCGGAAGTCAACGCTTTGTTTGTTGGATGGGTCATCAGTTAACGAGGAGAAAACTAAGTCAATCGGAATTGGGGTGGGGTGAATGTGGGAGGAAAGGGATATGAATGATAGGACTTGGAAGTGGATAGGGAAAGGGAAAGGGGTGGTTGGATGTATGGAATGATAGTGATACGTGTTTTGTATTGTCTGGCGATAGTGAAAATGTATGAATAGACGAGACGGTAGATAAAAAGCTCAGGTGAGATGATATGAGACGAAAGGTATGAGATGAGTGGGCATGAGTGTATTGTTGAAGACATGAGATGGTGTAACCTCTAACCAAGCAAGCCGCCCACTCACCCAAGCTCCAGAAAACGATGTTTTACATATACTGTGGGCAGAATAGCTTTTATGGCTATGAGTGATAATGATGTGAGATACAAGGAGGAGATCAGATCATAATGATTTTTCCATTTCTATTTGATCTATTAGTGTGGTATCTATACGTAAACAGGATTTCAATCTTTCTCCATGCCTTCTGGACCCATCATACACTGGTCGGAAAACCGCCTATTTCCCCAAGAGCATTCGAGCCTTCATTCACATCCCTAACGATAATTGTCTAGCTGTCCACCAGAAAATCCCAAGTTTCATCAACCAGAATTGAAAGTCCAATAGGTCTCCCCATCCTAAGGCAATCCAATCACTGAGCCACATCTTCAAAAGTATTTTCTTGTATAACGATAAAGTAGTATGGTCAGTTTGACTCAGGATAAACTCATCGAAGGGAGAAAGGATACCGCCAGTGTTCTCGAGATTGGGGTGAATGCGAGTGGAATGGATTGTTTGGAAGAACATATAATTGAAGCCATCGATTTTTGATGGAATAAATTTCTCCGATCGTACCGCTGACTGAATGTCTGGCTTTACGGGTCGTGTCCACAGAAGATCAATATTCGAGATGGATACGATTTGATTTTTCGATTCCGTTTCGAGAGCTTGGAGAATGTCAATATATTTGATGAATTGGTGATAGAAGATGGGTGTTAGGACTGATATCTCGATTTGTTTTGCTTTTGATGAAGACATTTGAACTGAGGGTGAATGCATGATTTCTACCATATTATCTAAAAGTCCGGCAGGTCTGTACGTTAGAACTAATGGTTGATCGGTCATTTCAATAATATGTCGAAGATATTGCCGAAATAGAACTTCGAGAGACTTCTGAGTTGTATCGGCATGTCTTGAGAGGGTTACTTTGATTGGTTCTGGACGTGAAACCCATGGTAATGACCTCTTGAAAAACAATATGAATGCTTGAACCAATGTCCTAGGAAATGTTGCAAATCCCACCCACCACCACGATAATAGAAATCGAGTCTTTTGGAGAACTGACATAGTAGATGGGTCAAATGCGGGGCCATCAGAAAAGACTCTTGCAACTAAAAATGGACGTTCAGTGGAGCTGAGCGTAAGTGTGAGGTCGAGAGGATTGCTACCAGAAAGTGATGGAAAAAAGGGATCGGAAGCTGAGATGGAATAGGAACCATTTCGAGAATTGAATGGAGAAACATAAAATTCCTTGGACCAGGTATTTGAGAACCTTGGTGATTTGTCTTGGACTTCCTCAACCTTGGTGGTTTCTACATCTTTTTGTATGACGAAATAAGTGTGCCGTTCGTCAAATGTATTATTGACTTCAAGAAGAACAGCTTTCAATTCTTTGTCCTTTGAATATAGATTCCAGATTGATACCGGGTTATTTTGGTACCCTAGAAATCTTGAGGATGTCATGAGATAAGCGTATGGATAGTCTTCATGATCTAAGCCCTATATCTTGTCAGACAATTTCTCAAAAGATGACAAGTTCGATTTACCTGATCGTGAAGAAACTTTTTTAACTTCCCTTCCAATCCACCAGGCACATCTCCCCTCTCCAAATAAGCGTCTCCATCTACAACATACCAAGGACTCATTGGTTGAAGAGAGAATATCCTCTTGTACCATGGGGATACATTATTCTTTTCATCGGCTGAAATCATCCCCCCTGAAGATCCTGTCCAACCAATCGGTATACCAGTTAGGAGGTAGGAGTATGCGAAACCATGTTTCTTTGGAAATAATCTCAGATGACTTGTCTTTGTAGGGAAGAGCATAGGTTTCAAGGATTGGCCATCTAGATTTGTAGATGTTACCTCAAGACCTCGAATATATCTAGCAATTTGTATGAGGGCAAACAGGAAAGCCGTACTCCCAGTGAGGGTCATGAGGGTGGATGAATCGACATATTTCTGGAATAATTGTACACAGAACAGTCTATTCTGTATGATTGTGAAGATGAAGAGGGCTGATATATCAGATACTGATCCGAATAGTCCAATGAGTGCAATTGAGGTGGATGCGAAGTGGGAAATACCCATGGCGGGATTCGGAAATCTCAAGGGAGGCGAAATTGAATTCTTTGATAACGCATCTTCCTCTTTCAGTACCGTATTACTTCTTTAACTGTTAAATGTGAAGGGATCAGAGAGGCATTAAGAACTTTGATATAATTCCTCGAAGTCCGCGAATGATAGAGAAGCAACAATCAACATGTATTGATGACTCGAGGAGGGTCAATGAGTTGATAGTATCAAAGTCCAAGTCCAAGTCAAAGTCAAAGTCCGAGGGCGGTTACAAGCATATACTGCCACTTTCATTTCGCCCAATACAGTAAAGCCTCCTTCTACGGTACTCACCGCTCGACGACATCGAAACATGGTTGCTTACATAAGGAATTCTTTTTGTATCTGATTCATTCGGCGAAGCAAGCGTGCTCGGCGCGCTACCAATTGCCACAAATAGAAGTCATTAATCCTTCTTCAGCTTCTTTCACATCCATACAACAATCACATCAACGACAAATATCTTGAACATTTTCATAAAACACATTTTCTAAATACCAACTTTATCCCCTCAATCTACGCTTCGTGTTTAATACCCTCACAACAAATCAATCAAAATGGAAGACTGGGAGTCCGTCACAAAGATTGGAAAGAATGTCCGTGGAGGAGCTGGCGCAAACAGGGAGACTGTCATTAGAGGAGCCGCTGCATTGAATGCTGCTAAGAGATCTGGAGGAACCATCACCACCGAGAAGAAATTTGCTTCCGGCAATGCTGTAAGTCAAGTCTATTCCCCTAACGATATTTACCCCTCCACCACACGACCCCTCACTAGCCGTTTTGCCAACCACAACGAACCCTAAACTAATCCACTTCACCAATAGGGTCCATCAGGAGAAGGACAACATCTCACCAAGGTCGACCGATCCGATGAAATCATCAAGCCCAAAACCGTCGGCGCCGAAGTAGCTCGTGCCATCCAAGACGGTCGCAAGGCCAAAAACATCAAAACCCAAGCCGATCTCGCCAAGCTCTGCAACACGACTCCCAAGATCGTCAACGATATGGAAAGAGGTATCGCCACTCCTGATCAGAAAGTCCTGAACAATATGGAGCGAGTCTTGGGTATTAAGTTGCGCGGAAATGACATTGGAGGTTCGAAATTCGGCGGTCCAAAGAAGGCCGCTACACCTGCTCCTGCGGCCAAGCCGGCGCCTTCTAAGACGACTATTAAGATTGTTCCTCCTAAGGCTTAGACGATGAGTGTGGTGGGATGGTTTTCGGGGAGAGAGTTCTATAGAATGAATGAATTGGTGGATGATGGACCTTTTAAGCTTCGGAGTTTATGAATAGATGAGATGCATGAAGGAATGAACGAGAGCATTGGGTTTTAGACAAATATCATTGCGTTGGATTCTTCATGTTACTGTGTCTGGTGAAGATTGGTCTACGGGAGTAGATATATGGTCTACTCGATTGAAAACCTTTCTTCCAATTTTTTGAAATACTTTGACTATCTTCGTCTATCTTTCTTGTTGATGTACTGTTGAAAATCACTTCACCTAGCCTTGATTTTCCTCCGTGTTGAACCTATTGCTTGCTTATTCAAACTTTGATATCTCCATTTTGTAGATTCAATGGTAGATTCAGTGGTGCATGCAAACCGACCTGCGCCCTTGCAAACATTTCGTTAAATTTGAGAATAGCACTTCAGCATGGAAAGACAAGCGGACATCCAATTGTTAAAGTATATCACTCGGAGCAGCAGAAAAAAGGCTCAGAGCAATCATTAATCGTATTGGATCTATCTATACAAGTTCTATTCTTCCTTCCTTCCTGTATCCTTTATCCTTTGGCCGGTCATAAAAATCCGATTAGCCATACCATATCATCCATCCATCATGGAGTTAATCTATACAAAAACAAGGGTATCTTCTTCAAGCAATACAATATACAATATTCAAAACACTCATTCACAGCCCCGAAGTTCTTCACAATATCCAACTCAACATTAATCTCAGACACCCTGAACACCCCGAACCCCCTGAGCCTTCTTAACTCTCTCCCTAACACTCTCCTCTCCAACCCTTCTCTCCCTGTCAAAAACCACCGCTTCCATCTTCCCCATCTTCGCCAATTGAACCCATTCCGGCGCAATTTCCTCGCTTAACAATTTCACCACCGTGATTGCCTCATCTTTGGATATAGGAGTCTTAAAGGAATCCTTCAATTTTCCAACCAAGGTCGGCATGGTGAAGGAAATTCTCTGTTGACCAGCTGATCCTGATGTACTGAGAATACTGAGCACTTTTACTACTTCCTCCATTCTTGATAGAGCTGCTTTGCGAGCGACTTGAGCGGGAGATGGAGCCTGGGGGAGGAGAGATTGTTTGAGTTGTTTGGCGCGGAGACGTTCGAGGAGGGTGGGTTTATTTTCGGTGGAAGTAGAAGTGGAAATGGAAGTGGCGGCTTTGATAAGAGCGGGCGAAGATTTTGTTCTTCTGAGGTCCTTTTTTGTGACAATTCCAGCTTTCATGTCTTCGAGTCGACGTTGACCTTTGGCGAGAAGTGGTGTCATCTTTGAGAGTGAAGAGCAGGTTGTGATAGGTTCTAATGGTAATTCCTTCATAAAAGCCTCCACGGTGATATCCTGCTCCTTCGAATCCCATTGGGTAATCAATCCTTGGGTAAATATACCGTTGAGTCTCTCTTCATCAATTGGCCTCAGATTATTCCCTTTCCCATCTCTATTGCCACCTTCAATTTCAACACATATTTTCCCAAATCCATAGTCCGAGAGAGTTATTTTAGAAAGCTTTTGATCTTCTGTGCTAACACTGACGTGAGAGTTTAAGACACCAAGAGCCTGGCGGATATCGTCCAGGATGACTTTGCGCTTTCCCCATGCTCGGGCGACATCTGGACAGAGGTTTCGTAAGTCCGCTGGGGCATTGGATCCATTGTGGGCGCAGTGAAGAGTAAGGGTTGTAAGGAGAGCTGCGTGAAGATTTATGATGTCGATGAGTTCGGTGGGTAGGGTTTCTTTGAGGTCCTCTTCCGGTTTTTCCTCCTCCTCCTTCCCTTCTTTAGCGTGAGTTTGTGTATGTTTTGGTGGAAGTGTCGAGATATCTGAGGCAGAACTCGAAGAAATAGAACGTAGAGATGAAAGTGAAGGTCTTTTCTGTACAGGTCTTTTTGGAGTTTGTAGGAGGAGGCGATCGAGAAGAGTACGCGCGCCTCTGGTTGGAGTGTCGGTAGTAATTGAGGACGTTTTAATGGGCTTTTGTGGTGTCTGTGGAACTTTTGATGGAAGGATCGATTGTTGCGAAAGTGTTTTAATATCTTTCGCAATCTTTTCTGTCCCAATCTTTGCTGTCTCGATGACACTTGATTCCTCCTCGGTATCCAACTTCCTCTTCCTTAAATTCGTTGAAGGTTTATCCAATTCAGTAACTGTGACTGATACTCCATCGACTTGTTTATTCTTATCAATAATTGACTTCTCTCCCCCTCTCGTACTTGCTTTCGAAATCGTAGTAAAAGAAGTCAATGGCTGAGTCTTGATAGCTGCTGCATTTCTCGAGGTCGCCGTCGAGACCTTCCTTTTCTTTACGGCAGAAGGCATTATTATAATTATTGTAAAGGCAAGAACAATTCAAAAGATGCAATGCAAGCAAGAACTATAGAAGCAAAGCAAAGTTGAGAGCGCGAGGAAGGTGAAATTGCAAAATTGAAGTTGTTCATTACTTTGGTACAAAATTTGAATAAGTTGGTTGATGGAGGAACGAAAACTTATGAAGCTGAAGTCGCGACGCGATTTGAAAGGAAAGCGTGTTTTGACGCGTAAAGTGGTTTTGGGGAATGATCGCGAAAATCCACATGCATCAACAACTACCTAGTACCTATAAACATGTTTTGCAGCACATCGCATCATTTATATCAACTCACCATTCACTGTGTAAATGAGGTTTTACATCAGTGTCATTGCTTGTGTTTGGCAGATTTATTAATTATTCATGACTGCACAGCACTGCGCCGCCCCGAGTCCATGAAGCAAGGGTCAAAATCATTCATGGGAAGGCAAGAAGATACCTAGGTACACAGCAGCAATAAAGTTGTATCTGAGGTAGGTCTACAATACTTACAAGTTATGTAGGATATTCATGTAGAGAAGAACTATCGTCTATCGTCTGGTTTCTCAAAGTTCCTGGTGTTTTGGCCTTGGCGCATTCTGGTTGCAATAACCACATCTTTCAAAAGGTTTTGTTGCACGTCTGCAGCCAAAACTGGCATTTTATATTTTGAAAAGGTACAATATTTGTTGCAGTTTTGGATCTAGGAAATCTTAGTTAGGACCTAAGAAGAAATTGTTTCGGGGATTTTGAAAGAACGGTCGTTGCACCAGGGCGAGGGGCACATTTGAGAATCTTGCGAAGAAAACTCCCAAAGCAACTTTTGAAACCAAAGGATATCTATCCCTCATCAACTAAAACACCATCAGGCGACGAAACCTTCTCCATACACATTCGGTATACAGTCAACATACTGACATCTAATGAAATGTCTCCCTCCTTTCTTCAAACACTTCCACGGGAGATCCGCGACATGATCTACATCTACATATTCGCGGGCTCGGATGGTATCATCACCCTCTTACCATGGTCTCTCGAAGTCGCGCAATCACTTTCCATACTTCGAACATGCAAACAAATACATAAAGAATGCAAGGATGTAATTTGGGAGCACAAAGGATTGAGCCTGCAGGAGTTTCCTAAGTTAGGATCCAAGCTGGAAAATATTCATTCACAACTTGGCGAAAAAGCGCGATGGCACATACTTATACAGTTGGAGGTGCTAGACTGGGATGAATTAGAATGGATAGAGCGGAGTCTGGCAGCAGCAGCAGGATCTCTGCAAAAGCTTCATGGAATTACGATCAAAGCGAGCAAAGAACGGCCCCAAACGATAGAGGAATTCGAGGATATCCTCAACTTGAGGGAGAATGGAGAGATAGTTGATGGGAGGTTATATCAGGAGTATCCTGGTAGTTCTACAAACAAAGAGTCCTGGATTTGGAATATAAACACTAGTTGGCCTCGATTGTCTCCTTGGGCAAAGAGGAAATGGTTAGCAGAGATGCTGATTGATATGTCAGATACAGGAAAGCTATTATATAAAATTCATAATACATTTGGGGGACAGTTGTATGTGGACGGAGTTCTGTGTTTGAAGGGGGGGAGCCAGGTTGTGAAGGATTGGAAGCTTGATCCTAGAGATGGGGAGATCACAATTATACCCAGACGTAGGTAGGTAAGGAGGGAATTGTTGAATCAATCTGAATCGCTCGAATGGGATTGAATTAACCAGAATATCAAACGCTCCCTACCTATTCACAGCTACATTGATAGTTTTACTAGAGCATCCAAAGCTTTCGAATTTAGACTACTCTTGGAAACCCCAGTTGAATATCCCTAGTCATATACCTAGTCATTAGAAGAAAACTGGATCTATCATCGGAGGTTGCCAAAATTAGATCATCTCAAATAACAACCTTGGAATGTCAAATATTCGTTCTTAAAATAGGATCATTCTATTTCATCACTTCAATCAATCCATGTGAAGATCATCGGAGAATAGGTCATTTTCACTACACACTAGACTACATTTACAAACCCCGCGAACCCCTCCATCTTCCCCTCCATCTTCCCCTCCAAAATTTATGAACCCACAACCCACAATCCGTAATTCTCTTCCATCCAAACATCCACCTCAAGATCAATGTCTCGGCTCAAGATGAAGACCAAAAGACCTCTCAATCTCTTAATCGACATCCCCCGAGAAATCCGCGACGAAATCTACGAATACGCCTTCCAAACCCCCTACAATTGCATCACGTACCGTTCCACCCTAAATAACACATACCAACTCCTCCCCTACGATCCTCAAAACGATATCTATCTCAGCGATTCTCCACTCCCCGCTCTCGGTCTCCTAAATACCTGCGTGCAGCTCTACAACGAAGCCATCATCTCGCTGTGGAAAGTAAATTCCCTAGGACTCTGGCCCGCCGATTTATTTTTCCGCATGGGCAATTTACGCGAGGATGTTTTTATGCACATCCAACATCTGCAGGTCAATCTCGAGCTCATCGATTCGGATGATTTGAAGTGGGCCGAGATGCTGTTTTCGAGAATTGCGGGGAAGTGGAGTATCCGTGATGAGCGTGTCGAGGGGAAAGCGTGGGGAAGCTTGAAATGCGTACAGATTAACCCGATGCGCACCGAGAAAATTAAATTGGATGTGAAGTGGATGCAAAGGGTCGAGGAGGCTATGCATTTGAGGTGGACGAGTGAGGAGTTACGGGCGGGTCTGAATGCGGATGCCGAGGAGTCTTGGCGTTTGTATACGGAATGGATGGAACTTTTCCGCAAGGCGAGCACCCCGGGCAATGATGCGTATTTGGGAGATGGGGTCACGAGGGTCGTTTGTGTCAATACGGCGTGGGATGGATGGTCGTATTGGGAACGAAGCCGCTGGCTGAATACATTAAAACATGGAGCCGGTATGAGGGGGATGGAACAAGTGATGGAGGAGCTTAACGAGTCGTTTGGCGGTGAATTATGGGCAAATGGAAGATTGTGCTATAAAAAGAAGAAGATGGTCGAGAGGGTTTTTGGGATGGCCCAGGTGGTAGATGATGTATGAGGATGAGGGTGATGATCGACGATTATTTAGATGGATGAACTAGCTGCAACATAAGGTGCTAGATATCTCAGCATGGATATAAAGGATCATTTGGGGCATGGGTGGGAAAGCAAGAGATGATTTGATCGATAGCTGGCGTTGAACAAATTCTGCGATGATGCGATGGCTATTTAAATGAGGGGAATGTTCTACTAGCTACAACTTGCTATCTTGAAAACTTTGGAATCTTTCAGGGTGTGAGCTTAGATGGACTGAAAACATATAAGGGACCTGACAGAAGGCGAGGAATAAAAATGAGGGCCATGGAGTGAAGAAGGGATGGGATGGCTATTTAAATGAAGGAACGAACTGGCAAGGGATAAATAGCCACTGAAGAGCACATTGAACGTCTGAAAAGAAGTGCGATATACCATTACTATTAGATGAATGTAGCAGCTAGAGCTTGATCAATGTAAATCAGATATTTGAACATTTGCTTACTGGCGATATTCCAGCTAAGATGGATATCATGAAAGATGGGTATCAATTATCAATTCTCAATTCTTAATAAATCTCTCTAAGAATCTACAATCCTCCAGCAGGTGGAACATAAGGCGTAATAAGCATCTCACTAAATTTCTCCAACCTCTCCTTTCCTCTAACCTCCTCAACCAACAATGGCATCTTCACCACATTGAACTCATCATACAATTCCTCAATCTGTTCTAAATATTTCTTCTGCATCTTCCGGCGAGCATTACATTGATCACAATCACTTCCCTTCTTGGGGAAAAGTAATTGGTTGACCACTATGCAATGGGTATCGATTTGATAGGATGATAATTCTTGTATCATGCGCTCAGTTTCGTAGAGGGAGAGGAATTCGGGTATACAGACGCAGACGAATGTGGTGAGATTTTCATCTTTGAATTGTCCGTTTACTTCGGAAATGGTTTCGCGGAGACCTTCTAATTTCTCCATCATTTCATTCAGGTTTTGTCCATTTGGGAGGGAACCATTGGCTCCGAGCAATCCATTTAACATGGGACCAAATTGTGTGGATAGTTGGGAGACTTTTGCAAGAGCCTTCTCGAGAACGGTAGGGAATTGGAGGAAACGGAGGGTATGGCCCGTAGGAGCAGTATCGAAAATAATCGTTTCGTAGGAGAGGGATTTGACTTGTTTGAGAACTTCTGCGAAGGACATAGCTTCATCGATACCGGGGATCTATAGGATATTAGCACATGAACATTCTCACTCCCATGGGAGAAAGGGAAACAAACCGCAAAAGCCAAATCTTGCATCATTCCCCCCATCCCCGCAGCAGGTCCCTCACCCTCCTCAGCCTGTCCCATGAGTTCCTGAATACTGCCATTGGGATCAATTTCCATGGCGCTCAAATTATCAAATCCATTAATAAGTCTAGCTTCCTTTCCAAACTTTTGCGAGAAAGCATCACTCAAATTATGTGCTGGATCGGTCGAAATGAGAAGGACGGAACGACGGACTTTGGCCAGTTGAATGGCTAGGGAACACGATGTGGTGGTTTTTCCTACTCCTCCTTTTCCACCTACGAAGATCCAACGGAGAGATTTCTGGTCGAGGATGGATTGGAGGGTAGGTTCAAGTTGGTCGTCATCGGTGTTGATTACTGCGGTAGACATTTTGATTGATGTGGTGGATGAATACTCGATGCGCAGTATATTTTGTTCAATGTTATTTTATTAGAAAGGAGAAGAGGAAGGAGAAAGGAAAGGAAAAGGAAGACTTTGAGAAGAATCTTGGAAGTTAAGTTGACCTAATAAGTTCCCTAGGTAAGTGTTGGTTAGATACCTACCTAGTAGATACTGGTATGAGGTCTAGAATTATTTAGTCGGGATCTTTTGCCTTCTGACGTCTTCTCTTGCAACTTGTCAAACGCACAATGCGCCAAGGTTAGGTAAGGTGAAGGTGACCTGGTCACCTCGTGATTTGATTCGTCAGCCTCGGCAATTTCGTCTTTTATCATTTATCTATCATTTGTACCTATTCAAACCAAACCAACTTGGACATTCAAACCATGTTGTCGCATCCATAGAGATTGTCTTATATTATATCATCATTTTCTACTGAGATATGTAGGTTCAATCAACAATCAATTGAACTTCAAGGCTGGAGGCTAGCATTTGCTTGCGTTCACTATCATAAACAAGGCTGAGGCGGGCATCTCCGATTTGCGAGGTAATGTATTGAAGCTTCATTATTTATTTCCTTTTCATAACCAAACCTTTTCAAAGACATAAAAAGAGTCCTTCGAAAAGTTCATCTATTCATCTTCATCATATCATTCGAAGCAGATTTATATTTGCCAGGAGCAGTTCAATCTCGAAGGAGATAACCCTTCCCTTCGCCCTCCTCGCTCACACCTTCACACCTTCACACCGATACCCCTCAACCCCTACCTCTAAACACCTGGGCATTCCAACGCACGTCTTCAAGCCATATCCTCTCAAATTACTTCTCGTCCATCACCTACTGCCACTTTGCACATTTCCAAGATGGCAGATAGAGATCCAATTACCTGTCATGCCCTCGATACCACTACTGGTAGACCAGCTGCTGGAATTAATGTCGAATTGAGTCTCGTTGCCGATAAATCGATAGTTTTCACCGCAACCACGAATTCTGATGGTCGAATCGCGAAATGGCAACATGAGACCGAGAAAGTCGGTGAATTGATTGAGATTGGAGGAAAAGCAAATTCGGAACTTCCTCTAGGGTCCAGCATTTGGAAATTGAGATTCGAGACCGGCGCATATTATGGATTGGCAAACACATTCTTTCCTTTCGTCGAACTTAACTTTGTGGTGAAGGGGGGAGAACATTTCCATGTTCCGCTACTTTTGGGTCCATACAGTTATACAACATATCGGGGAAGTTAATGGGGGGATATTATACTTCTGTTTATTGCCATGAATGAAGTTATTTCATGGTTTTTGTTGTGTGAAAGAACTGAATTACAAAGGGATACCAATATCAACCTTTCGAACCTCCGAATTCCAAATCCATTAAACTCCTCGCTTGCTTGATCAAAATTCCGCCCAGTTTTATGTTGCGTTCTGTGTTCATCAAAATTGTTTCTTTCCGTTCTTAACTCCAGACCTTTTCCCTCAGATCGTCCTTTTAAGCTTTATGTAGAGTCAACTTCCTAAGCACACCCTTCTTTCTTTCTCCTGGCCTATCCTCCATTTCCCCCAACTCCGCTACCGATTTTGTTGGATCGGCCAGATCACATTGTTTCTCAACATCATTTTCATCTTCCTCCATATTCTCGTATAAGGGTACGCTCAGAAGTGATCCTTTATGTTTGCTATGAAGTCTTTTAATGGAAAGCCGTGAATGAGAACGAAAGATATCAACCTCTCTAGATTCGAGACTTGCGTGTGGTGATGTATCTGCTTCGGGATGTCGGAGGGTAGTATTACGATCTATCTCATGTCAGCTTCACACTCCGAGTCATACATAGGTATCATCCCAAGTCAAGAAGAAGGAGAAGGAGAAGAAGAAGAAGAAGAAAAGAAAGATTGAACATACCGTGACTTAAAGGTTCCGGAAACCCCGTGTCCCTCCCCGACGCCGTTCTCTCCATCCCCAATGCGTCCTGCATATTCCCATTCATCCTCTCGTTCTCAACTTGATAGTCGAAATCCCCGGATAACTCTCGTCGCTTTCGTGATAATCGGTGGCTAGATCGTCGTCTACTTAGGTTCACGCTGCTGCTGCTCGAGGAGGAATCTAAAGAGTCGGATGTCGTGGATGTGGTGGATGTTGAGGAGGATGGTCGGCGAAATGGTAGAACGTTGTGCCAGAATGAACCGGTCATTTTTTCTGGGGGGAGAGGGGGGGTTGTATTTGGACTTGGTTTGGCTTTGGCTTTGGCTTTGGTTCTCCTTCCTATGAGGAGGACCTCGGGAGAGATAGAAAGTGGAGGAGTGAGGGTAGTGGTAATTAATTTGTAAAATAGGTATGGTGGACGGTAGGTAGTACGGTACTCGTAGGTAAATAATCAAAAAAGAAATTCCTCTTTTTCAAAAGTGGTGACTGAGACAGCTGAGAAGAGTAATAATATAATACCCAAGTAACAATTTTTTGTGACATTCACATTTATTATATCATTTATTTTCAACCAGTTGGAACTTTGCTGCTGACCTGACCTTGATCTCACTACTCTACAGTCTATTCCTTCCTCTTCGGTTTAGACAGTAGCTACTTATGCAGGTAGAGATAAGGTACCTAATACCTAGGTATGCAGATGCAGATGCAGTGGATTGTGGGTGGCTCAACCTAGATACAGCCTACTTTACCTATTCATGGAATCCACTACGTATTCGAGAATACTCGTTTCTCCTCCATTCGCTCATTGAGTCATAATCTGCACTCTGTAGTCCAAGTCAAGTCAAGACTCAACAGGTATGAATTGAATGTTTAGTTAATTAGGTATTATTAGGTATTTTTATTATTATTATTGATATTGATATTATTGTGAATACATTATTAAATCTCCTTTGTTTCTCGAGTATTGTATTGTCTTGTCTTTCTTAATGATTATGTCTTGGTAGCTGATTCAGGTAGGTAGGTAGGTACCTACCTGTGGAGAAACACCATACCTACTGTAGGAATCACAGCTTAACAGGGGGTCGGTTACCCATGATATGAAATGACGTTGCCGAAATCAAGCTTTTTTAGGGTGCGTGGCGGCAACGGGTTATGGATAGGACTTGCTGGGGGGCTTTTTTCTTTACTTTTTTTTTTCCTTTTCGTTTTGACAATCTGTTTTGTTTTTAGAGTACGCAGGGAGTATCATATACCGGTAGTAACTTTTATCTTTTAGGTTTTAAGTCTTGGGTTTGGGGGACTTGGAAACAATTGAAATAGAATGCAGGTGAGCGGTGTTTGAATGATTTGATTTGCTTGAATTGAGTGGTTTGGCTTGGCTGGTACTGGCAAGGTAGGAGGATGTCCTTCTCATGACGTAAAAGTTGTTCTCAGAAAGATGCGGCGATGGGGGTTCATTGGAGAGGAGTTTCCGTTGCTTTCCAGGTTGTTGGTAATACGGATGCGACGGTAAGGTAAGGTATGCATTTTATACAGCCAAGCCATGTAGTTTTAGCCATGTATTGTATTGTATCTCTCAAAGCCAATCATATGGAGTACGAAACTAACACCTGAATGAAGCTAAAAGGTAGAGGCTAGAGGCTAGAGGCTAGCTAGATACCTTATTCACGGTACTGTATTTTACCTATCTATACACGGAGAGTATTCTAATTTCCAGTTAATTACCGTCGTGGAGTGGAGCTATATAACATTAAGATCAAATCAGGCTCAAAAATATCCTCTCGATACTTCTCATCAATTGGATAATTTTGATTTTGGATTTTGATTTTGATTTATTTCGGTGAAACCAAAAAAATCTCATCTCTTCCGAGTCCCATCCATCAATGCTTATTGCAGATGCTCCCCTCCCATGAATGCATCCATGCTCTTGACTCCCAACTTGCCAAGCGCCTCCCAAGATATGCTTGTTTGAAAGTTTACTTGCTAGGTTACAATTTACCAGCTGGTGTGGTGTGGGGATTCGGGAGCGCGGCAAATGGTTTGGATGGATGGATGGTCAATCCCGTTTACATACATACTTACACTGTACATACGGAGTACGGAGTACATCCTTTGTTCACACGGCATTCACGGCATAAAATTGTCTAGGCATATGCATTTTTGCATTCAATTTCGGGATGGTGACCAATCGATTGATGATTTAGCATGGGATTGGTTGGACTGAGATGTTGAGATGGATGAATTTGTTAAGACTTGCTTGCTTGCCTGCCTATTGTTCAAAAAAGTCTTCAGCAGTAAGAGTGTGGCTTGGTTGCTTAGGTAGGGTAGATTGTAGGTTGTAGGTTGTAAGTTATGCTGGGTTTGGGTTTGGGTTCGTTGGCTGTTACGTGTCGAATGAATGGGGTTACCGGTATACTAGGTACGGAGTCCCGGACCGGACCGGTATATGTCTTTTCTTTTCCTTTTGCCTTGGGGGGGCTGATGGATATGGATATGGATACGATGAGATACGATGCGATGCGATGCGATGCGATACTTACAGATCGCGTTTGCATAATACGTAGGTAGGTATTCGTTGGCTGGAGTCTATTGTGTTGTGTTATTTGCTGAGGGGCAAAGACATGCTGTTGGCAAAGAGAAGAATGATTCAGAGATTTTTCTTGGTGGTTGATGGCCAAGAAGTTTCTCGATATATGTGACTAACGCATTGAAATGAGCTGTATGTATCTCCGATGTCAGTGATAGATCGTACAGTAGAAAAACAGGAATTCTTTTTTGGTCCCATTTTACCTTTTCTTCCCTTCGGGGCAGAGATGTGGTGGCCCCGGTACATTGGAGCCCGCCCCGCTGGCGGATAATAAAGTTTGTGAATCGTGTCGATTCTTGTGATGCTTTTCTTTTTTCGCCAACCTCCTTTAATTTCCTCAGTAGATATATATACTGGGTATGTTCATCAGCAATATCCCTTTTGACACTCGAATCTATTCAAATGATTTTGATGTCATCAATATAATGGATCGATAAGACGATGACTCTCGGTACATTCATATAAATTGAGATCAGCGTTTGAATTCTCGGTAGCTTGTCTCAATTCTCGAAATGTGATGTTGGCGATCTTTTTAGAGAATAGTAATCTTTTATTGGTTACCGGTACTCAAATTTAGGGTGGTTCAGTATTGGAATTTTGATCATCTTTGTTTTGGCGATGATATCATTTTTCTGGAATTGAATAGGGTTCGTTTTGTTTGATTGTTAGCACATCGTCTCATGAAGTCATCATGCACCAATGTCTCTAGATATATTCACACCATCTCTGGTTGACTGCTACGTATGTATGCATGCCAAAACTTGTCAGACAAATTGGAATCTCCAAATATGTATATACAGTCCAGGTGTGCGTCGGGGAAATTAAAATGAATTAATATCAACCGAGCAAATATTTAAGTAAATATCGGTATGCCTTTCCTCTCGCACCTCATCTCCAACCTCCACCTCAACTTCCATCGGAGTAAACAAACACAACCAGATCTCATCTCATCGACTCCATTTTTAAAAATATCTTTATCTCAAAAAACAGCAAGAGCCTTCAAAGTAGAAGCAAAGAAAATAGGAAATGGCAAGACCATCGCCTGATGGTGATCATCGACAATGGAGCTCCCCCAAGTGGTTTATGAGGATTTGGAGTATCACTTCCTAATCACCGGTGTGGGGTTTCTTGTGTCCTGTTGACGAAGATAATCTATTTGTTTGGATATATAAAGGGAGATAAGGGGGAAGTGAATACCTTCTCATTTCCACATACTGTGTCAAAAAGATTTATATTTCTTTTTCGGAATTTTTCTATACGTTTTCGAAAGAACATTAAGGAGTACCACGCACTCTGTGAAATGTAACGAAGCTATACAAGACTCGTGTGACTCGGAATCTTCCAAGGGCTGCATGGGGAATCGTATGATTTGTTTCAAGAGTTATTTCTTGAAGTTTTTGGAATAGCATGTGCCCGGATAGTCCTTTCAAACAGGCGAGAGTTCATCGCTGACGAATACATATGCAAGATGCGTGTGAGGCGCGGGGGAGAAGCATGGGACCTTCACTGCACTAATGCAAGTTTTCATAAGTGCCTGCCTCCAATTCTTCCTTCTTTTGATTTACGTTTTTATATTTTAGTTGGATTTAGATTGCACGAGGGTGTGTGATGTATGCGCAAGGCATCTTTTTATCGTTTCCTTAAACCGACTCGAATTCTTCGCAGCCTTCCAGTAAGTTTAGATATCTACCTAGAGTGCCATAAAATTGAGCGAGACTTCTCGTCCGCATTCCCCACGCTTCCGGCTTCCTTCTCATACACCCCCTCACACATATATATGATATATTTTCAATCCGAATAAAACACCCGCTCATTTTAAACCACCATGTCACTGAGTCTTGAGAGTTCTCTTGAATAATGCACCCCCAGAAACCTGAAAGAATGAAGGAAGCTGTACAGTAGATGATATATTTCACAAACGTGCCCCGGATATGATATCGGAGATATGCGATAAAATCATAGAGTTCCAACGAATACTGACAGTCATTTGATGGGTTTGGGAGTGAATTATACATAAAATATGTTGGTTATTTAAGAAGATATTGAGATTGAGGGGCATTATGGATTATGTGGCGAGAGTGTAAGATCAGGGGTTCATCACTGGTTCCTGGAATGCTTACCAGCTTCCAAAAATCATGATTATTTTAATCTTTAATTGATTTTGTTTGAATTGTATGATTTTACTCTTTGGCCTTGACTGAATGATTTGAATGGGTCTTGCTTCGTAAAATTGGGTATTGCAAGTGCTATACTCGATTTTCATGTTTTATAAGTCCGTACACCCACTGATGAACATTTCATTTATTGACACTGGGATACGAAGGAAAGAAATGCTCTGGCACGCTAGATAATCTCGACTCTTTATATAATAATCTTCCCAACAAGTTCTAAGATTGTCTCAGTACAATTGGATCCTTTTCTCGTCGACTTACCGTAACATTGAAAACAAAGATTTGAAGTCAATAGAATATGAGGATAATCACTTTGGGAGTAGATGTTGAAAGTTGAAACATGGCTTTATATTCATTAATCAAACAAACTGCATGTTAGTGGTATATATATAGTCCAATTCAACCCAATGCAGCCCACGCTATGCTCTGCAAAAACCCCAAAATCATCAAGCATTAAACATCATACATAATATACAAGATAATGAAAACTTTTTCTCGTCCGAACCCTGTCCCGTAATGACAAACTACTTTTCTTCTGAAAGCCCTTCATCATGGAAAACTCCACCATGACCAGCTTCATTAACCTTCGAAATTTTACCATTTTTATTCTCCAAATGCATCGCATCGGTATTGATAGTAGTACCCAAAGTGGCTTTTGTCTCGGCATCAAATTCAAATGCATGACTTCCAATAGGTCTAACATGCATCAAATACATGGCATCGATTTCTTCCAAAGTCTTTCCACTCGATTCAACGAGGAAGAAGAAAACGACAAAGAATGCCGCAAGATTACATGCCGCAAACACGTATCCATATGCATATTCAATTTCCCCCGTGATAAAGGGAGTAAAGAAGGCAAGCATGAAATTCCAGAACCAATTTGCAGATGTGGCAAAAGCCATAGCCACAGCTCGGTATCGGTATGGGAACATTTCTCCAATACATGCCCAGACGAGAGGACCCCAAGTACTAGCGAAACCGATGATGAAAAGACATGCAAAGACAATCATGACGGTTCCAGCACTTTTGGCTTCGGGACTTCCAACCTCAGCATTCTTGAATTTGAATTGTCCTACGGATGCAAAGACCAAGAAACACATCGTTTGCCAGAGTGAAGCGATCCATAAACATTCGCGACGACGGAAGCGACGTGCCATGTAGACACCGAAGAAGGTAGCTCCAACGTTTACACCACCGAGAATCATAGCAGTGACAAAGGAGTTTTCAATACCGACGCCGGAAAAGATGGTAGTACCGTAATAGAAAAAGTAGTTGGCACCAGTAAGTTGTTGCAACATTTGTAAACTCATGGCGAGAGCTACTCGGTAAAACATTCGGGGACCGGTGATGGCTTCATACCATGGGTGTTCACCAACGGTTGCTGCGCGAACTTTCTCGATCTCATTGGATTCGTTAACGATTGCAGGGTGGGTTTCTTCGACACCGTAGAATGCGGCCATGGTTGTTCTGGCACGATCGGAATTTCCATGATTCCAATCGTATCTGGGTGTTTCGGGGAGGAAGAGGATACCGACACCAAGGATAATTGCCCAGATGAAACCAATTCCCATTGGAATTCGGTAGGAACCTGTATCGCTCATACTTTCTGTTCCAAAGTTGATACAGTCGGCAACGAAAATTCCGATGGTGATGAAGAGTTGATAACATCTGTGATACAATCAATTCATTAGCTGAGGTATTCCTTGATTGCGGACTTTCTTTGATATAAGATGGATTTTGGAAAATGAACGGTGCTCAAGGGATGCTCACGAAATAACAGCCCCTCTCACGGGAACAGGGGAGGTCTCAGCCATGTACATTGGTACAAGAACCGATAGACCACCAACTCCCAAACCAGCAACCCATCTTCCCAATACGATTCCTACCCAATCACCTGGGCCAACAGCCATTTGTATAACAACACCAAGACAGAAGATCATAGTCCAAGGTGGAATACTTGTTCTGCGTCCGAATCTATTGGCGAGAGGTCCAGCAGTCAAACATCCGCACAATGTACCGATGGACAACTAAAGAGAGAATGAGTAAAAGCACCTCAACCAGGAGAATGAAGAGAGAACATACCAAACCAACAATCAATCCAGATCGCACATTGGTGAAATAGTAACCCAATGGATGAGCCTCCAAATCACTAGTTTTCTCTCCAAACCTTTCTAGGAAAACTTTCATCTCCAGAAATCCAGAGATTTGTCCCGTGTCATAACCAAAGATGAATCCACCCATGGCAACCAACATGGTCATGAAGAAGGTGCGCATGGTGAGAGAAGGAAGATGAAGATTTTCGTTCTTTCTAACATTCTTTTCGGGGTTGGAGTCGAAGGCATTTGCTGCCGTTGATGAGTGACTATTATCGCCATTGCGATTACGATTAAAGAGAACCATGATGATAGACCCAAAGTATTAGAAAACCAACTTTGGTAGAAAGAAAACTATGGTCGGAAGAAAAAGATGGGAGGGAAAATAGTTTTGGGGGGCAGGGAGAATGACATTTATGGGTGCTGGAAGCCTTTGCTCTGTCTAGGGTGGGTCTATAAGGCCAGATCTAAAGGGACCTACCTGCTTGCCAGCTTCTAGGCCTTGTCATCGTTTGTGGCAACTTTCAAGAACTCGTGCGGTCAAGCTAAGAAGGTATTCCTCCGAGCGCTAAGAAACTAGGATATTCCTGTTGTTGTTTACCATTGCGTGGTATGTGCTAGGGTATTGGATGAATATACTTCCTGAGTTCTGAGTCCTGACCGCATACAACTTACAAGTAATTATAATACCAGATTTATAAACGAGATATTAATGTATCCAATTAACATAACTTGGAGATGCTGATTCGCTAAATCATCCTAAATCTTCCATGGGGACAGTAATTTTTCACTCATGGATTTGATGTCTAAACTCTTGATAATCCCAAATAATGTTAAAAGTTCGAAGAAATCATGTCTACACATTTGAAGAAAACGATATTATTAGTTGCACCTGTTGAGATGACTTTGGACCTAGCTAAAGCCCCATCTGGAGTTTCTGGAGTTCCCCATGAATCCATAGAAGAAAGGAAGGAGAAGGAAGGAAGGAGACGAAAGGAGGTTCGTTGCCGGCATTCGGTTAATGGATTGTTCCAGCTAATTGTACGGTATGACGTTGATCAATGTCGATCCTTTCTCCTTTCCTTCTTTTTTTTCCTTTTTCTTCTTCTAGAGCCCATCGGCCCGGATATCTACCATGCATGGGAATAAATCCCATATGGGAAGGTCCCCTGGAAGATCCTCTATTTTCAGGGGAAAAGCCAATCAATTTTCTAGTAATGATGTTTAGAAGATCTTCTAAACTCTCTTGGTAAGTTGAAACCCACAGTACTTACTCTGTACTTGAAATTCTGACATGAATTCTGAATGCATATTTCAAAATGGAGATTGGGACGGTCCTATTCTCGGTGACATTACTTGAAATTTTCACCCTCCCCAGGACCCGGGTACTCGATAAAATCATTTGGTTGGACGTCTTCAAGTCAATGTGACTTGATTGATCATCAAAATGGAGTCATTGAGGTATTCTGGGTTTCTTTTTCATACGGGGCATTGGGGACTCCATGGTTGGAGAAACCGGAGTGCAGAAATCATGCATAAGAGGTAGCTAGCTAGTTGGGGATTTGGAGCTTTGGAGCTTTGGAGTTTTGGAGTTTTGGGGAGAAGTGACTCGTGAGGTGGCAGGTGTGGAAACTTGGACGGTTGTCAGCAAAGCGGATGTGGCGTTTGACAATGACGATCGACAAGGTTTACACCATTTTTTGAGTTTCGCAAAAATCTTTAGAATAAGGAAATAAGAAAAAATCTAACAAACATCAGTACTACTGTAAAATAAGGTTCAAAACATTTAAAGGGTCTCGAGAGTCGAGAGTCGAGTATCTAAAAAATCAAGGAATTGGGCCAAGTCATTTTTCAGGTACTACCCAACTCCCAACCTCCAGATTCAAGAAACATTATTCTGCTGAGGATAACCTACGGAGTACAGTTCAATGTTTGGACTAGTGCTTAGAAGTTGGATTTCAGATTTGAGAAGGTACTGGAAGGCTTCAATATCTTTTCGGAATGATCGGCTCTGATATACCGGTATATAAGAGCCAATCCATATCCAAATTTTATGATATCTCATTGATCGGAATCATCGGATATGTGTATGAGAGATATTATTCCCCATTCATACCCCAGTGGAGCTTCAACCCCAGCCGGGGAAAGACAGGAGTTCGTTGCGGTGACCCCGTTTTTTGGCGGTGACTCCGATGATAAAGTAGGTCGCGTGGGGGGTTACTTCGTTGAAGTGGGTTGGTGAATTGGTGGGCTGGCAACTTGGTTGTGGAGTGGTTGAGCGAGAAGAAAGTTTTCATTAAGGGATAGGTATTAGGCACACGCGAGGGAGGCATCGATCTCGTATAAAACGTACAGCAGGTACGGAGTACATGGACCAGAAATACTGCTTATAATCAAGCTTTGATTTCCCCAACTCAAAAGTTATTATGCTTTTAGACATATCTCTTTCCAGAGCGGTGAAAAGTTAACTTGTGAATCCAGAAAATCCAAGCCTAGCTAAAACGAATATTGTTAATCCAAGAACTCTTCTCAGACATGGAAAGAGATATAACGAATAATAAAACACACGAAAGATATTCCCTCATCAAAGGAGACTAGATGAAGCCACTCACAACTCGTGAGATATATATTTTAGGCATTCGCACATTCTTTCATCGTAATTGAGTTCAGTCCTCGGAGTATATCTCGCACAATCTAAACGACCTTCAACTCTCCTGACAAGCCTGAAAAGTCTACCCATCTGTTACATGCATCCTCATCCAGATCAAGAAGTTATTTAGAGAAACTTTCCACTCTAGAATTTCCATTTCAAATGGTTATATTCTGTCATTCAAATGCCTCTCGACATATCGAAATATTTACATATCTGCAAGCCAAGATGGAAGTACAGGTACTGTACAAATGGGCAGCGTTAGTAATCTTTCCACCGTTCAGATACAATAGCATGATATCGAGATTTGAGAAAGAATTATTTGAAATATTCTGCCTACGCCAAAATAGTAAGTATTCTCATCTTTTTTCGAATTGATTCAAAGGCTAAAGAGGCGAAACTCCAAATACATTTCTCCGTTAATGGATATGGATATGGATATCGTTGGTGATGTTCTGAATAATGTCAATTCAGCTCAGCCTTCAAATGTCTAAAAGTTCAGTGACTGGAAGGCTTTTCAGCGTGCACCAACCAAAACCACAACCACCTAGACTTCTATATCAATATCCACCAAACAAATTCATTCATCAAAGAAAACATTTGATATAACTCCATAGAACTAAGAAGAAACGACTGAAACTTCAAACTTGTATGAGAATTCTACAGTATTAGGTATTCAGGCAAAATTTGATGGATAGGTAAATTCTCCGTGTAATAAAGCAGTTTAAACTCTTCCAGACTTTGAATATACGTAGGTACGTACTCCGTAGGTGTGTAACGTATCATCAAAACGTGAAATCTATCTACACCCTCTTGCCGCAGATCTGCATATCAAATTCCATTCTAGAAACATAGAAGGTCGTCTAATGGTATCTTTGGGTATTCTCCCTCCCCAAGGACTCCTCAAATATCAAGGAATTCATAGACTTAGAATGTTGAGCTTAAGCTCATTCTTAGATATAAGATAAGTAAGGCCAGAATATGAGAATATGAATCTAATTAAATCTTACTACTACTGTAGGTATACGAAAGCATATATATCTACTAGCTAATGTATACAAAAATGATACCTTTAACGAATATCACTCGATACCTTATCCCTTATCCCCTTATCCATCTATTTCCATTCATACTTCATTTTCATTGGCGGAAGATTATTACCCCCTGGTTACCGACAATTTTTACCTCCACTTCTCCAAATTCCCCATCTTTTGACACCCCCCTAGTATAACATATTAACATCACATCAGATCACATCACATCACATCACATCTAAACCTATCGCCGTCAAATTTATATGCAGGGTCTCAAGGTCTTCTTTTTTAAACAGAGCTGCTTTGTCGGTGGAATAATCTTCACCGAGAGCGAATTTGTTATCTTTCCTATTTTTCCATAATCCGATCGTTGATATTCATTCCGAAGAATACTCAATACTCTTTTCCCACGTTAATCTTGGCGTGGGATTGGATTCAGTATTACTCGCTGGACTGAGGAAAAAGAAAAAACGAACACAACGAACACCAGGGGAAAGCGGCCAAAAAAGAACAAACATTGATAGAGAATGGTTTTGAAATATCAGTTAAACGGACAAATATCCGTCTACCAAATCCTATCAAAGCCATAACTCCGTTCACTAATCCCCATTGCATGAACTTCTTCCAATGGTTCATGACTTCAATCAGCCTTCTTTCCAAAATCTCATCGAACCTCCCTGGCGAAATTTCTGCTATCTCTAAAACATTGCAGCAAACCAACAAGTTTCCAATAATCTCAATCACACCACCCTGGAAATCTCCGACAACGACTTTACCTGCATACCTTACAATCTAGTCTCAAAGTTTTCCCAGAGTTTTAGCCTTCTATTGCGAATGTCTCCCGTTATCACCCCCACTCCATTATTTGAAGATCACGGGCTGCCATGTAGTACAGAGAAATTGTGTGTGATATCGATTTTATCCTGACATTGAGAGACTACCGAGCTATACATACCTCGAGAGGTACACATTTGATATCAAAAGAACGATATTTCGTTTCCCAACTTACGACCGTCATCAACCCCAAATTTAATATCCGAAGGTACCAGTTACGCTGCGCCTCTATAGCAACGCATTAGTACCCTGCCGTTAGGAATACTTTGAGCATGTATCCCTAGGTACAATCTCATCACCAACAACTTTAACAACCGGCAAAAATATTGGAGAAGAATTTTTCGTCTGATATTCTCAGGGACATCAAAAACTTCCCAAGTAGTTCTCCAATCTGTCGTTTACAAAGTACAGAGAATCTATGGCAACCAAACGACAACAATCGGCTCCGACGCCTACACGGCCGAAGAGCACAAATGGAATTATTAATGGAACTAAAGCTGGTACTGGAGATGAAAGGATAGTTGTTATTGTTTACGGACAAGGTCAAGATAGGATTGTTACTGTTTTTGCGGATGTACTCGGGAAACCACATCGAATGGCCCCCAGATTTTCGGCTGTTGGAAATGGAGACCATGGAACTGTTATAGGAATAGCAGCAAGTGATGCAAAGGTTGATATTCAATCTCGGAATCGATCATTGATCGTCACTATCAATGCTCATTGCGTGGCTTTGGGGATGCCACCAGATTTGGATTTATCGGCTTCAACGGATTATGAATTTCTTTATACTGAGACACCATTCTTTCGAAGAGATCTTTCACGATTCATCGCATTTATTTTGGGTCAAATAAGTCATCATGAAGCACTCATTACAAAACCAAGAACTTATTTCATATCAACTACATTTCCAGATGTTCGGACGGCATTATCTAATTTGGATATTCTTTCTGTTGGATCGGATGCAGTTGAGATTCGTGTCGATTTATTAAAGGAAGGTTTAACGGATGGAACTTTCAACTCTGTACCAAGTTTGAGTTATGTTGGGGAACAAGTTATGCTACTGAGACAGCGTACAGAATTACCTATAATATTCACGACAAGATGTACGAGAGAGAATGGTCGATTTCCTATGGACAACCCAGAACTTTATTACGAGTATCTTTATCGAGCTATACAGTGGGGATGTGAATATATTGATGTTGAGATTTGGTTACCAGAAGATATTCGAAAAAGATTGTTTGAGCAAAGAGGGAACAGTAGAATCATTTCGGCATTTCATGATTTCTCTGGAACATTTAAATGGCCATCACCACAGGCTCAAAATATCTTTCAGGAGAGCCGAAAATATGGAGATATTGTCAAGATGATTACAATTATCAATTCCATGTCGGAGAATTACGAACTTGAATACTTTCGTTCTCAAATCAAATCCAACAACCCAGATGGTCCCCCTTTATCTGCCGTCAACATGGGACAACTAGGACAATTATCTCGAGCTCTCAATACCGTATTTTCACCAATTACCCATCCTCTTCTTCCTATCG
The DNA here is from genome assembly GCA_025890175.1 of Ciborinia camelliae. Taxonomy (NCBI): domain Eukaryota; kingdom Fungi; phylum Ascomycota; class Leotiomycetes; order Helotiales; family Sclerotiniaceae; genus Ciborinia; species Ciborinia camelliae. The sequence goes on from JANPYM010000004.1 coordinate 3,124,160, forward strand.
TCGCGGCTCCTGGTCAAATGAGTGCAGCGGAGATCAATGGCGCTCTAGCAACCATGGGTCAACTCCCAAAGAAAAACATCTATGCCATTGGAACCTTTCGCTCCACCCCACAAGCAACTTTTTTTGAAAAGTGTTTCAATGAACTAGGACTGCCGCACAATTTTGCATCCGTTGATCGAGGTGTCAAAGGTTCCGTTGAAGCTTTCTGTTTGCAACCCAACTTTGGTGGCGCATACATCAATCCACCTCTTCCATCTTCTCAACCATATATACCTATGCTATCAGATGCAGCACGAACTATTGGTTCTGTCGATACTATTGTTGTCCGAGGTGAAGGTCTATCATCAAATTTCATCGGAGATAATGCAACTTGGAAAGGTATTCGCGCAACTCTTACACGTGATTTTGCCCCTTCGGCATACAAAGACCGAGCTGCGATAATCTTATCGAGTAATGGGGAAGATGCTGCGTCTGTTATATTTGCGTTGAGGAGTCTCAATATTGGAAAAATCTATACCGTTGGGTTTAAAGCACAAGGTCCTTTGGCGGCGGGAGTCGAACCTTTTACTTCTATGGAAAGCGTTACCAAATCAGACATTCCATTCGCGATAATCTCAGCGCTACCACCCGAGAAGACACATGTTGTGACACCACTACTCAGATACTTCAATAATGGAAGATACTCTCGAGGACAAGGAAAGGTTTTTGTTGATCTTGCCAATGGGCCAAGGAAAGCAGATCCATTAGGTATCGCTGAAGGATATGGATGGATGGCATATGGAGTGGCAGATACAAGTGCATTCACGACGGTAGAAACCTTGAGATTATTAGTAGGACAAAATGTTCCATATAGTTTTGTGAGGTTGGCAAGTGGGAGAGGTTTATATTGATTAGTCGCCAGAGATGGAATAGCTGGATTGGCTGTACATGAGCCGAAAAGTATGAGGGATGCCGTCATGATGATATCAGTGTCTGGTGTGGTATTTTCTATTTTTGATGAGGCAGGCGTTGGTGGGCGGGATATAATGGATCCAAACCGTGAAGGACGAACGAGGAGACCGTAGATGAGATTTGGATGAGGGTGGTTCGTTTGATTAGGAAATCGCTTACGCAATTTGAGGTGTAAAGAGATGGAATCATTTTAGACGGAGGATTTAGTTAGGATTGCATTGGATTTTCTTATTTTATCTAATTTGCCTTCCAAGTAAATGTGTCAAGGCGAAAGATATTATATTATTATATGGCACATGAATTGCCGGTATCTGTGTGTTATTGGCGTGCTTCTCGTTTGTTTGCCCTTCAATGATTTGTTTTTTTGTCTGGTTAGATACACTTCACGCTTCTTGAAGCGAAGTCAAGTCATCGCTTCTATTTTTTGCACTCTCCTGCTTCCATGATGTTCCAACTCCTTACGGTGAGGGAAGTCACTCTGAAGTAAAAAGATTCATTTGGGTAGTGTTCAGGTCTACTATTGAGACGATATTGTGGATGATGAGAAGCGGGGTAAGTCTCGTGACCCTTCGTTCACATTCACTATCCAGAGAGCGAAGGAATTAACGTTTACCCATTCCCCCATCTGTCAATAGCTATTTTGTTAATAGCAACACCTTTAACTCTCATCATCTTATACCTTTTCCCAGTCTTCTCAATCTTTTACCTCTTGAATCTGACAAGATTTGTTCATTATTTCCGTTTTTCCTCATCAATAGGCACGAAGCTTTTCTCTTTCCCGAAATCTTTTTCGTCTTTTCAACTCCTACATCTGAACCCTCAAATTTCACTTTCTACCCCCAAGAAAATTCGAAGGCTACCTACCCCGATCTATAAGATAACTTCAAATTAGCTTGCTTGGCCCCTGAGGTTTTCTATATCCTTTGATCTTTTCGATTATCAGATCATATCTTTACTCCACAACCACTTTTTGCCTATTTCTCACTCCAAACCATTACACTTCCACTATATTTTACCGTTATTTTATCAAGCACGACTCAAGCAAGCCATCAAGCAACTCATTAAAGATACCTAGCGCAAATCCTCTTCCAATCTGTTGTTCCGACCAACATCACGACCCCACGATATTTTGGCCGGTCATAATCAGTTCGACTGTGTCACAAAGTCTTCAAAAGCAATTTGCATCCTCGATAATTATATTTCTTATGCCCTGAAGTCAAAAAGCCTCCAAAAACAATAAAATCGACCTGCAAAACTTGGCGCATCTGCTACGGCCGTTTTTACCTTTTGAGAGTTTGGCGGGAATTTACATATTTGGCGAACAATTGAACAAATCGAAAGGGGGCTAACCGATAGCGATTCAAAACTTCGCCAAATACGGCGGCACCTCAAACCACAACTACTAAAACCACAATTATGGCGGAGAACCAAACTGTAGGCCAGGGTGAGACGAGAGGTAACCAAATGGGAAACAACAACTATTTTAGTGAATTGCTTTCCAAACCCGGTTCGTGGATTGAGTGGGCGAAAGAATCTATTCTGGGAAAAAGGAAGAGAGAAGACTCAGCGCCTGAGGTAAGTCCTGAAACACCCGTTCCTAGCAACGAAATTGAGAGAAACTCAAATCTCGCCCAGGAAGAGGAACGTGGCGTTGCAAATATCGAGTCTCCGTCGACACCTACAGCTGGCAGCAAGGTCGGCCGTCCCAACCAATCAAACCCACCTCGTCTGGGTCAAACCACAAAGAAAACAACCAGGCAGGATCTTCTAAGAGGGGAACTAGCGGCCCTTGGTCCTCAAATCAATCAAGACGTCTTGTGGCCAAGAGCGCATAGGCGGATGAGATTCAGTGAAGGGGAACTTGAAGAAAATGGCGAAGAAAACGACAGGCGATTGAGAGAAGGCGAGGAAAATTATGTGGACGATGGCGATTTGGACGATAGTGAAGTGGATGACATTGGAGAAGATTCTTCTGATTCTTCTTCTTATTCTCAGCCACAATCAAAGAGAGTCAAGATTACCAGCTCGCATACTGCGGAGCATGACGTTCAGCTTCCAAATTCGTATCCGCAGGTCCTGGACGGAATTCTGGCTGAAAATACTCAAATACTTGTCAAGATGCCCAAATACAATCTCCAAAACCTGCCGCAAAGATACTCAGAGATCGATCACGAAGATTGGTCAAAATATCCAGTACCCCGTTTGGTATCCACCCAAGAAGTGGTAATGGGCCCGGTTCCAACCCTGGAACACTTGATCGGCAAGATTACGCTAGATCAGGAAGTATCGAAAGTTCTCCATGCGTCTTATACTCCAGATCCCAAGCCAGGGCACGGGGTAAAATCTATCGGCCACAAGGTCGAAAAAGGAGAATTCTTCCTAAAATGGGCGCAATCTCTCCTCGGCGATCTTCCTGGACCTCCTGAAAGACCAAATAATCAACTTGATTCTCATACCATTGATTTTTATCAGAAGAATGCTCTGTCTGGCTGGCAGATCGAGGGTGGCAGTAGTGCGATACTCGTCGTGACCGCGGAGACAATCTGGTTCTTTGCGCCGTTAACGGAGTCCAATCGGTCCATATTTCAAAACCATACCGACCGTGGTTCAGATACATTTTCTCGTCTCATTAAAAAGCTCAAAGGCACCATAATGGTTACCCAGGCACCATCGCAAGAGATTTGGATTCCCACAGGAACGTTATATTGTAACTTTGCGCTCAATTCTCACGCATCATATGGAATCCGAGGTTACTTTGCCAATCAGATCAGCCTCCATGGTCTGGCACTTACTGCAATTTGGCCAGAATTGACTGATAGACAAAAGGACCTTCGTGCAGAGTGCTACCTCTCGATTCTTCAGCTGGCCTTGGGAGACAAGAAGTGTATTTATTCTGCGGTTAGCGGTATTTGCGATGGGCAATTTGTAAAACTGGTCAAGGAGGAAAAGGAAAGATTCAGACCAGCATACCATCTATTCCAAGAACGCTTTAATAAGCCCCAAGGTTTCTGGGAACCCAATAAAGAGTGCCCTTGTGGAAAAGAGCAAAGAAATCCATTCAAGATGACTGAGAAGACCATCAAGCATATACTGGCTGTACATATCTCAGAATTGAATGTCTGATACATATTGGGTTTTAATCGGAGGTAAAATATGTGCGTAGGAGATACTGATGGCAAGGAGAGCAGAGAACAAAGTGAAATGGTTAGGTTTCCAGGTTTGAGAAGAGAAGCCTGCGTAGACTGGGGATAGTCAAAAATGGGCATCAGAAATGTCCGGGACGAAGCAAATCAAGTCGATGGGGAAAGTTGATTATTCACAGTTTCTCTGGTTATGGGAATAATCGAATTAGAAACCAACAGTCTTAATCAATGCAATTATCTATTTTTAATAACGTTTGGTAATTTGATCAACCAAAGTATATGAGATTGAGGGGAAGAAGAGAGACTTAAAGTTTAAGTTTTGTTGCACGTCTGAATACGCTGAAATACAGGCTATAGCCCTGAACCACAGAGGAGGGCAAGGCTAAAACACTTGCTAGTGCTGGAATGTGCATGGCTCTTATAGTATGAGAGCGGAGTTTGAAGCAAACTGGAAATGAACTTCTACCTACTTTCATTCTCAGCTTTCGCCACCCCCGGGGTCATCATATAAGGTCCAAGATTGAATAGTAACACATAGAACCTTCGGGAGTAAGTTCTCATTTTTATCAATCTACTTGTAAAGATAATTGGCGTCTAAGGAAAGAGGATTTTGATCTTGATTGGGGTGACAGAGGCAGCTTGGTCGCTTGATTAACCACACACTCCACTTCAAGATAACGATAATTTAGTTACATTGGTTGAGAATTCAAGTTATCGATCTGGAAGCAGTACTCTTAGAGGATTGTGAGATATGCGAACTTATCACGTCGGTGGAGTATCTGAGACGAAAGAATACTAGAACTCACAAAGTGGTCGCCGGCCCTCTTGCATGTTCGCCACCCAACACAATCTCAGTTCATTGCATGCGAAAATATGAGTTTTATATTTTATTGGTATATATATAAGGGAAATATGACGTGAGATTAGAACTGCGAAAGATTGAGGCTGAGAATTTGAGGCAAGAAAGCCTTCGGGATTCGTGTCTGGCGAAACGAAGTAACTTTACCATTGCCTGGTAGGTGCCATAAATGAATATTGGCTGTGCTACACTACAGCTACATGAATATGATGGTTTGGTAAGCTGTATGCCATTTCTCTGCTTCATATTATATTCTCAAGTTAAGAATATATGTTGACGTATCTCTATCAAGAAGTGACTGAGTTTTCATCCCAATTTGAGACAAGACCATGACTATGATTGTGATACGGTGGCATGATTTTAAAACCACATGATGTGCATGAAACCTGGGGAAATATGGGGTATTATCCAAAGTAATATGTGTATGTAAATCTGAACGTACCTGTTGAGCAAAAATCTGCAATCGAAGCTTAAAAGGAATGGGACATCGCCTAAGAGTATCGAAGAATAAATGAATACACCCTCAATGGATGAATTATTGACAAATACTAAGATGAAGATTGTTACCCAAGGCAATGGATTGGATCCCACGTGTACGGCCATTTTTCTCTTGTCAAAAAAACTTGATGGAGGAGGTAATTCCCCCACCGGAGTTGGTCGAGTGGCTGCAAATCATATCGGATGGTGACGGACCGAATCGATCGTGGTATAGTCTGGTTTTTGGATTGAGTAAAAGTCCCCATCATACGGGACTTCGGTCCCATAGGATACAAGTGCCGTCTACTTTACTTTAAGTCAAACAAAAGGATTAGGTTATGTTGTGCTCATGTATAAGATGCGAGGGGAACTCTGGACATGGCTTTTTCTTGTGTTGTTTGCGAGAGTTGAAATTCTTGAGCGTGTGACTTCAAGTTTGTAGATGGCATATACTCTTGTCTCTATTCCTGTGTATATCCCTCGGTTTCGGAGGACGTAATGAGTGAGCTATCACAAATGTCGTGATAAGCGAGAGGAAGATTTTACTTATCCCATTCTGCCTCATTCGGATGTATTAATAATGTTCTCAAACCTGAGGATAGTATTACAAAGAAGTTATGGGAAATGATTTTGGTCCTGTCTCTGAGTCTCTTTCATCTAGATAGATATATATATCCTTACCAACAACTTCAAGTACGTAAGTGCAGAAGTCTCGTCTCAACATAAGATTGGTGATATAAGATATTGAAACGGCAGTCGACGAGTAGTGCAAAGTAAAATTGAGTATCTCTGTCTTGTAGGAGTGATATGTATATGATGCATTGCCCCGATTGATATCCAGAATACGATGAAAATCCCAAAGTAAAAAACACGAGGTTATCCGATGCAGGTTATCCGAGAAGTAGATGAAGATGCATATACATTATTGGTGAGTTGTGAGTTTGATGACAGCGCGATATCCGTACCTGTATACGAGCGCAGATTCTACGCCTCAGCTTCCAATGAGTGAATCGGAGTACTAATGATATATCATGCACCCCGGAGATGCTACTAATTTAAGCTCTCTACGTACTAGGTGACGACATCGATGGCTATTCAAATTTTTGATACTGGCCTGAAAATTAAATACTGGATCGATCCATACCATGTAGATCTTCGGAAGTGACTAGGGAGTGGTGCTGTCGTGTAAGTTGGAAACGAATACTTGAGCTTCTTCTTTATCCGTAGTACGAGGACTGGAGGGGAGATGAGACGGATAATGTTGCACAACGTAACACGATATATCAAATCGCGGCAGTTAATTAGTATATGTATCACCATAACCCTATCCAATTTCGAATTTGTCCTATAGAAGATTACAGAATTACAAGTGCTTTGGGAAAAATCCCATTTAAAGAGGTAACACAGTATTTCAAAAAACGTGTTTGTGGTATATACCCTGTGGTGTTGTAGAAGTGAAGTGGCGCTTTCCATTTTGCGGGGAAGCTGTTTCAGATGGTCAGTAAAAAGTAATCTCGATTTATATTGCCAGGCATCCTTTTATTCCAACCATAGGTTTAACATCTCGAATTTTTTGAATGTTGAGTTACATTTTACAGAAGCAACGTTATATTCGAAGCATAAATCCAATGTTAGATCGATGAACAACCAGATTTCTCGCGACTGAATTTTAATACTCGTACTTGCACAATTATTAATAACGGATGGATTGATATTAATATATTTGACGGTAATATCGTCAGGGAAGAACTTACTGAGACATCGTGATCTTCAATGTCCGAATATCATTTCAGGATCAAAATATCGTGATTCGTAGGCTACAGCTTCTTAAAATATCAATATCTCGGACATTAAAAATGACAGGAGATTTTTGACCATTCGGAGAAAGTATCGGTATTTGGGTTAGTCGACGGCAATTTGAAAGTTAATCTCCATATAAGTTTCCGTATTCGAGTAGCCGTCAGCATGGATCGTATTGGCGTATTGGGACGATGTTCTAAGATGGTTTCGGAAAGGTAGCCGTTGAAGATACGATTAGATAAAAATTAAGAGGCTTTTCGGATTTCTACTTGAAGGTTGCGTTGCTTGCTACCCGTTGGCACAGTCTCACAGTCTCACAATCCCGCACTCTAAATTTCAGGCGCTCCAATCATGAAGTTTTATCATTAACCTATAGAGCAACACTAAACTTTACATATAGCTTAACCTTCAAAGTTTTATGCTTGGCAGGACCGTAAAGCCCGCAAAGAATTACCTTAGCGATTTTAAGCATGGCCTCTCAGGTCCAGGAACAACCCCAGAAAATAAAAAAAGCATCAAGGTGGGTTTGAATCATGCCTGTGGATAATGAGGGTTATTATTAGTCTCGGGATTGATAGAAATAAAAGTCATTCGACAAAGCATCTAGCGTCTAGAATGGGGTCTCAGTTGTGGGGTTAATAGGCGATGAAGGGGGAAGATGATGAAATGAGACTAGTAACATTGAAATGTAGTACAGAGATGCAGAGATGCAGCAGCGAGGCAAAGATTAACTACAAGCCACAGTTAATCCTCTGGTGACTTGGAAAATATGCAGGAAAGCGCTGTAGATATCCAATTTTTGATTTCCAATTTATCCCCTTTGCATCGGTTGGTTATTTACCTTTGGTAGCATGGGATTTGACAGCAAATCAGGGCCGAAGATCTAATCGAATTTCACAAGAAAACAATGAGGTGGAGGAAGGGGAGGTTTAAGCTCGGTAACTTGAATTTTCGTCACGGTATTCCTACCCCTTGAAAATTTCTAGGATTTCTATGTAGGTACTAGGTAGATAGACAGCGCAATGAACGCTTGCAAACAACGACATCTTTTAACGAGGACGGCGATCCAGTTATTGTTCTCTCTTGATCCCAGTTTTTCAATTGATACTTCGGAGCCACGATCTCTAATATGGTAACTGGTCCGTGAGATGCTCCATTTATGCATCTTTACCATACAGTTCAGCAGACTCATGATCATATTGTTTTCTAAGCCTTCAATAATGAAGTCAGGTACAGTCCATTACCCTATTTATTTTTCTATCCCTCCTCTCCTCTTTTGCTTTCATCCGAGTTGAATCAAACAACGCATTAAAAGAAGTTTATCCTTGATATTTCCCTATCGGTTGAATATTCGCACAGATTAATGATAGAGCAACGAATCTCATGAACTGGCACTGTACATTCAAATAAAGAAACAGACCATGACCATGACGACTACATAATAACAATATTTGAGAAGACAACTCGCATCCAGTCTTCCAGTAATGCCCCCAGTGCGCCAACAACCCCTGGGGATGCATACCTAGGTAGATTTTTTTAGCTTCAACCTCCCCGCAATCTCCCCTACCAAAGTATCCATAATATCTCCTACCTTCGAGAATCCTTTACTTTTTACCAGGTACTATATCTCTCTTAGGGTGTAGCTCCAAGAAGTGATCACACCCCCATCTTCTTTCCTTGTATCCAACAAGGACATGGTGGATGCTGAATTCTTAACCCTTAACTTGCAACCATCTCATCTGATACTTCTGAGCTCTATCCTTCCTCCTCATCGATACCAATCATCTCACATATTTCAACCCAGCCCATTTTATACATTACGACAAACGCAACGTCTACCTAATCCAATTTCAAACTTCTTTTCCCATCAGCCTGAGAGTTAAAATCAATCCCACAAAGCTTAATACTACCGGTATATCATATCAGTGACAATCGGCAACTTGTCAACTGATCAAACGAAAGGATCCGGAGTATAACTTGGGGCTAGTGATTCGGCCAAGGACGGTCCGATCTTCTTTATAATTGGATTTCCATCTGCAATTGGCGAACGAATAACGGTTACCATTCACCATTTCTTTAGGAAGCTCTCATCGACCCGTGGGTTCATTGAATAACCAACCAAGTCCGAAGAAGAGGATACGACGTACATACATTTTACATTTCACACCAAGTTTCTGGATCGGAATAATTTGGATACTCAAAAAACAACCACACTCGTGATGTTTTGAGCATTACGTCTGGATTAATCTTTATGATGTAACTAATCTAATTACTGTACAAGAATAATTTCTTCTTTTGCCTTCTTTTTGCGTTTGAATTCCATTTCGATAAGGTTAAGGTTACCATGTCTGGAAGACCGGCACAAGTTGGAATTGAACGATTACCTGCAAGACGCATGAGCAACGAACCAAGAGAATCAATGAATTGTAAATCGTGTAGGAAGAGGAAGGTTAGTTTTCCTTTACTTTTCTTCACACGAAATTCTTCCGAAATATTAATTTTCCCCCCAGATAAAGTGCAATCGGTTACGACCGACTTGTGAAGCTTGTCAAGTCTTCCAATGCCCGTGTATTTATGGTGGGGTACCCATATCCATATCCATATCTATTTCTATTTCTATTTCTATATCACCTGGCAAACGTGAATCATTTGGCTAACGTTACTAAAACTTTCTTAATAGATGCTGTCCCCAAAAAGCGTGGACCTAAAACGGATGTATTGGAAGCTTTGTTAAAGAGAGTTGATGGATTGGAAAGAAAATTGAGGGATGAGAAAAAGTCCAACTCACCAAAAAGCGAGGAAGGTTGTACTGGTGGAGGTGAAGAGGAAAGTCCGAATGAAAATATTAAACCCAAACGACCTCATCTTGAGACAACCCTCTCAAATATTGTGGATGAATCTGCTCTTTATTCTCCAACTTCCGTAGGGTATGTCAGATATATTCCAGCTTGCAATTTGTTTTTAGATTGACACATTCTCAGCGAACCTTCCCCATCAGTTCAACAAGATGTCCTTTTGGATACTTATTTCGTCCGATGTCATGGTAAACCATATCATATACTGGATGAAAATTCTATTCGACAACGTATACAGGCAAATCGCATCCCAACATATCTACTTTTTGCAGTTTATGCTGTTAGTGCAAGGTATGTTGGAGGTATTGGTCTATATATTTCAATTTACTGACTATTCTCAAGATATACCCCCCATCCGAATGGTTATTTTGCTGCAGTAAGATTAAGTGAGGATTATGCTCATCGATCAAGGACAGAGGTAGACATTGACGAGCCATCCATCGATAATTTACAGGCTCTCCTACTTCTTGGTATCTCTTATACTGCATCTGGAAGAGGGAAAAAGGCATACATGATGCTCGGTATGTGCCTTAATTTTCGAAGCACTGAACGCCTCACTAACTTGAGATAGCAAATGCTGTTGGAATGGCAGTTGCTTTAGAGATTCATCGCGAGTTAGATCATACGCTACGGATTGATCCTGTAGAGAGAGAACTACGAAGAAGACTTTTCTGGACTTGCTATTTGATAGACAGATTTACAGCATGCGGATCAAAACGACCCTCGTTAATTGCCGATAAATCGATTGTACTACGATTACCATCATGGTCACTCAATTCATCTACTCTTCCAGTTGAAGGGGAATTCTTCAAAAATGGATCGAATCTTCATTTCGGTAGTGGTAAAAAGAGTCAAGGAAGTAGTGGAATGCTCATAGATATTGTGAGGATATTAGGAATTACTAATCGCTACCTCGCAGCTGGTGGTGTAAAAGGTAGGTTTTACAATCATCACCCTTAACATTTGTTCAATTTGCGAATACTAATTGTTATGTTATGAAAACAGGCGACTCGCATTTCCCATGGCATTCATTATCAAATTTGTCGAAGATTCGTCAAGATCTAGATGTATGGGCAAGTGGCACACAGGATGTTTTTACATCTGTGGATACACTTTTTGGACAACCGGATAGTACGACTCTTGTCCTTAGTAAACTTATCTATCATCTCATACATTGCCTAATATATCGACCCTTCCTACCTATCGACCTTGCTGAGTTAGCTGGAACCGGTCAACATCAATCTTGGCAAATTGAAGCCACAAATCTTTGTTTTCTCCACGCAAACGCAATTGCCGAATTAGTTGAGCTCGGAAAACAATCTTCGTCAATAGAATGGCCCGCATTTGTAGGATATTGTATTTGCACCGCCGGCACAGTCCATGTACATGGAACTCACTACAAAGGGGGTCGCGAAGGTGAAGTCTTTTCCGCATCAGCCGATTTCCTTTCCAGAGAAATGCAACAACTTTCTGAGCTTCGATATGCATGGTCTTCAGTTCAACATCAAAGAGAAACCTTACAGACGATTTATGGTTGTCATTCTGATCTGGTGAAGAGTCTTGGAAGTAATCCAATGCGTTTTAGTCCGGTTTTTCATCTAGAAGACTTTTTTGATAGGTATAATGATTTGGGTCAATACTTTGATGGGGCGCATCTTAGTTTTGCTGATGTGGTGGCACCCAGCCCAGAAGCATATCGAGGTCATGATCTTTATGCGCCGACTCGAGGAAATACGAATGCTTCTATGGATGAAAGGGGGGCAAGTTTAACTGGTTCAAATGATTCGGCTATCGTTACTTCGAAACGCAAATTCTCATCATCTGCCCGAAAACGTACTCTTACTAATGGTCTAAAGGATAGACCTTTAATGTCACCGAATGGTTCCAAAAGATCTGTCGAACAATTACCTCGACCACAAAATGGCTTACTTAGTCATGATTCCACATCTTATTCCAATGAAGGAACTTCGATGCCTACACTTTCACAAATACCATTTTCACCATCGAATCAAAACCAATCACAATCATACATTTTCTCACCATCGATTTCCATAAATCACACACAGGAGTCAAATTTTGATCCAATGTTTGGCATGCCGCATCTAGGGAGTAGTGGAAATTTTTCATATGGAGGAATAGGTGGAACAAGTAGTGGTATGATGAGAGAAGAAGGATTGACACCGGGAGGAAGATCAAATAATGGAAGTACAGGAACAAGTGGAGAGGAGAAAGATCCTTTCCTTAGTTTATTGGAACAGCTGGCGGAAAATGAACAACAGAGTGGTGGACCGAGTGAATTGGACTTTTTCTTGGGTGGTGGTCAAGGTTGAAACTTCAAAGGAAACTTGGCACATAACTACCTAGGTACACCAAGAGTTTTTCGAAAATATACGGAATCATTTCATACGATTGACAAATTGATACTCCGTCGAAGTTATACCTCCGACATTGGACCGGGATTGCCACAGGATCATGGAGAGAATGGAAGGAAAGGGAAAAGTAAATTTACACGTATCAAGGAGTCAAAAGAAAGGACATCAAAACATTCTAGTGAGCGAAAAAGAAGCCAGACCTCAAAAAGAAAATGGACTGGCTGGGGTTTGAGAGAATTGCATTGAGATTGTGAGTACCGGAGTTGGAGTTTGAGGAATTCACGCATGCACGAGTTTATGCACAGTACCATTCAGGGACATGTCAAAGTCAAATGGGTAAGGGGAATGCGCGGGGAGTTGGGGGATGTTCGTTAAATTATGGGCATATCTCACGATGGATTATTTTTGTAAATAGTGATTGATTTTGGGAATCTTGATCGCCATCTACGGAGGTGTAAAGCGATGTCTAATGTATATGTTTCTCTCGAGCATTAAGCATTAAGTTCGTCTCGTATCAAGTAGTAAGAACCTGTGATTATTATCACTCAAAATACGTGGAAAATGTGTGAATATCAATATCTATCCACCGGTACTAATCTACGGGTACCACACACAGCAGTTCAAGTCCTCGTCCACAAACAGTAAAATTCATATTCATGATAATTCGACTCATATGATAAAACCTCTACCTACTCATTTAAATAATAATCCAACTAATAATTATACTAAAGAGCCCCACCTGTAACCACCAATTTAGAAGGTCAAATGCCCCTCAATCCAACGCACATCCCACTTCCGATACCCATATACATGTCTTGTAGATTGTCCACTCAACTGCCTACACGAGTCAATCCATCCGATTTGCTCAGTGGGGACTGTGGCAATAAAATGTGCCGTCTCGGTCTTCCCCACAAAATCACAAAATGAGGGGGAGAAGGGGAGGGACGTTCGGATCGCAAGAGGGGAAGGGGGCTGCAATTTGAAATGCTGGGGAATCGGGAATCGGGAATCGGGATGTACGGAGTGGAGAAATAGATTAATTTTAATTTTCACGGCTCGCTCTTCGTTGTTGTTTGGTAGCGGGCCGGGCTTGATAGATAATGGAGGGGGTTTTGAGGGAGAGGTACAGAGAGATGCTTTTTGATGGATTAATCTTACCCCGCGTAAATTACCCCGCGTAGCGCTGTGAGCGGATCGGATGGATGGAATAGACTCGGAGATGGTGGGAGGGGTACGGAGTACATAACCTAGGTATTTTATTTAGTAAGTTAAGGTTAGTAGCAGAACTTCATTGTTTACTTGCCATGCCAGTGGAGTGGATGAAGGTTGAGAGAATAGAATGCATTATTATGAAAGATGGTAGGTAGTATGAATGTAATTTTCACGGGTGTTGTGATTGTAAGAGAGGGGAACTGGCTGTTGACATGGGGAAATGAGCGATTGATTGTGGTGATTCCTGTTGAATATTGATAGAGAGAATATGTCTTTCTTCGAGTTATAATATCATCACTTATATTGAGGAAGGAAATGTTTTATCCGACATGAACGATGCTTGGGTTATAAGCTTGCTCGGAAAACAAAATAGGGGTTACAGTACGATATTCAAGATATGATGATCCGAAAAGATGAGACGAGATTAAATAAGAAGAAGGTACTACTATCCTAAGTATCCTTAAATGGCCTCAGGTTTTGTGGATGGCTATACATGTACTTCAAACCATACTGTCGTCTCAAATAATGACATTCGAGATATAATAATATAAATCTCACCTTATTTAAATGATATTAATAAACTTTTCTTGGCAATTATTCATTAAAGACTCGAAAGTTAGAACAACTCCCAGTGTTTTCGATTCAGGGAGTGATTATCATATTGTTAGACATGCGTGTGTATAGTGATCCTCCACCTTGGCTCTTGATTTTTTGACGTACAGATTACAGAAGATAATACCGGTACGACAATAAACCCATATATTGCAATATTCCGTGCGAAGAAGGGTTACCTTACCAGTTACATACTCGAATATACTTTCGCTAGGTTTACCCAAAGAGTATCTGAGTAGGTACCTGTACATTTTTAATATAACGACAGATTAACCTTAAACTTTCTATATCAAACCTTTTTTAAAATCTCGCTCAAAGCTTAAACCTACGACTACTACAGTGCTACTGATACCTTGCTGTAAAGATCTCTACACTCCTACGTTATTGTAAACAACAATCAAAATAACTTCAGCGAATCTCTAACAAGGCAAGACGGAGTGAACGATGTGGAGAAATCCAGCAGATACCAAAAATGGGTACAGTACTTCAAAAGCAGCAAAAGGGGAACTATTCTTAAAAGGGATCCGGGGATAACCGAGGGCTACATACACATACACATACTGCATACCTACTGTACTTCATACTTCTCTACGTCACTTCTCACAAAAACTCATAAATTTGAATCGCCAGTCTCTCAAAATCCCATCACCTGCCATCAGCACGATTCAAACTATTTTCTATTGTTGACCGACGATGTGGAATTCGATAGATCAACCAAAGACAAATAAGGCTTGGTTGATATTTAATCATGTTGCTTTTTTATTTTCTTACTTATATTCATACCTATTTACATTTATAATTATAATTATAACATCTAGGTACGTAACATTTACGTGTAAGTTTTATGACTTTTCATTGGTGATTCATCAATAAATCTACAAGTAAGCTTCAACAAAAATTTCTTCACAAATTTCTTTTTCAAAAAGCTCGCCTCATGGTCAAACCGGTTGGTCATGAAGTCCGAACTATTGGAATATATTCCAAGGTTTTGCCCTGTACTGGCTTGGTTTAAACTTTATCTGCCACTAAGCTTCACTCCAGAGTCTTGATTGGGGAAATGTCGGGGTAAAGAAATCCTTAAGATACCGGCACAAGTGTGCGGTGAATATCACAGTAGATCATGATCATCAAGCTGCTTGATCTGATGTCCAGACACTCAGACCCTCCTCCACCCAGTCAATATATCAAATCAACATCCATAGACATACCTATACACCGAAAAATAATTCGACAAGAGAAGAACCTTCGTTCCTCGTCCTCTGACACGCTCACAACGATTAGAGTGTAGGACCGTTTGCGCTATATTTGATCTCAAAAGTTGGTTGGCACGCACGAAAAGCAATCTCATCGAAGAACGAAAATTAGCCATTGACGAATACGAGTCTGCGAGTGGAATTGAATGAAGAGATTGGATCAAAGAGGGGGGGATACAGCACAATTCGTGTTTGATTACCTCACTGGGAATACAATTACGCGCGACTTTCATCGATCGGAAAAGTTATACTTCAACATTATATTGGTACATCAGAGGATGGAAATGTTGAAATCGTTACATTCGACCTAGAACCGGAATATGACTTGAAAGTTAAAGTCAAGACGAACGAATTTGAGACGGAATATATACACAATGTCGACAACGATACATCCTTTACATTCGCGCAGTAATTCGGTTTTTATTGTTACTACAATCACCTTCATTATTGCGAGTATCTTTGTGGTGGCGAGGTTGGTGAGTCGATTCAAAATTTTGAAATCGAGAACTTGGGATGACTGGTTTATCATAATATCTTGGGTGAGATAAAACCTTCTCCTTTTGAATGAAGAACATATTAGATGAATGAGGTTGCTAACATTCATGGTCCGATAGC
Organism: Ciborinia camelliae; assembly: GCA_025890175.1. Classification (NCBI taxonomy): domain Eukaryota; kingdom Fungi; phylum Ascomycota; class Leotiomycetes; order Helotiales; family Sclerotiniaceae; genus Ciborinia; species Ciborinia camelliae. The sequence goes on from JANPYM010000004.1 coordinate 3,140,309, forward strand.
TTTTTGCGTTTGGTTTAACCTTTTTAATTGATTATGCAACAACCAAAGGGTTGGGAAAGTTTGATCGCGATATCAAGGATGAATGGCGACCTGATCTCAAGAAAGCGGAATATGCATTCACTGTACTTTATGTGAGTTTTACTGAAAGATCTGAGGATTGGTTAGATGCGCAATAACTGACGTTTGTTGTAGAATCCATGTTTGATGGCTACGAAGACCTCAATCCTCATCTTCTACCTACGTATTTCAAAAGACACCCAATTGTTTTTACGTTATGCTTCATATGCAACATTAACAATTGTCAATTTGGATGGATTCGTCCTTACTGCTCTCAACCTATTTCAGTGTAATCCTATTCTTGCTGGATGGGAAACATATGAAAATGGATCATGTCTTTCTATCATCACTCTCTATTTGGCATCAGCTCCTGTAAATATCATTACAGACTTAACCATACTAGTTCTACCGATCCCTGTTCTCACTGGAATGCAACTTCCACAAAGACAAAAAGTCATCTTAGTATTTACATTTCTCTTGGGGATTTTTGTTACAATCGTCGATGTCGTCAGGATCTATTATTTACAACAAGCCTCGAACGACCTCCAAACATCAGTTGTAGCCCACTCGAAGTTAGGAGTAGGAGAAAACTTTGCTTTTAATGCTTCACTAGCATTTATGTGGTCCGCTGTTGAGGTTAATGTTGGAATTGTGTGTGCTTGCATCCCTAATTTGAAGCCACTCATGAAACGAATATTACCATCGATGATTACGGATCGAGCATCTGGAAGGAGAACCTCGCACGCCCATAGCACAGATAAATTTGGGTCAGCGAGTTCTCAAGGTGGTGCCCAAACAAATCCTATACCACCAAGAACTCCCACATCTCCGACATCCGCTGTTCCTCTATCACCTTTATCACCTTTATCGGATACTCACCCCGGAGGACATCGAGAAGATTTAGAGGAAGAACAACTTAATGCGACGGACTTCATAACAACTCCTGATATGGGAATGGGTTCTTTGAGACGGAATTCTACAACAGCGACAAGAAATACCACTTATTTTGGATTTGTCAATATGAAGGTACCTAAAACAATGATGAAGATCGGTGGAAGAGAATCTTTCAAATATTGCATCATGGTCACCACTCTATTTTTCCTTTGGGGGTTCTCTTACGGATTACTCAATAGATTAAATCGCGAAATTGCAATTTTAGCCAATTATACAGACAGCCAAACTATAGGATTAACTGCCACATATTTCGGAGGTTATGCTATCGGAGCCCTAACATTAGGGCAATGGATTTTAAGACATAATGGTTTTAAAGCTACATTTATCACAGGACTTTGTATCTACGGTATTGGGACATTGATGTTCTGGCCTTCGGCAGTTTTAACTTCATTTATTGGATTCATACTCTCCAGTGTGGTTGTTGGAATTGGTTTATCCATTCTAGAAACTGCCGCAAATCCATTTCTGGCTTTATGTGGACCAGCACAATATGCTGAATTCAGATTAATGCTTGCGCAAAGTGTACAAGCCATTGCATCTCTTGTTAGTCAAGTTCTAGCAGAGAAGGTTTTTTTCAGAAGTCGAATTGATGGTGAGAAACATCTAACTTTAATTGATGTCCAATGGGCCTACCTCGCGATTGCCCTTTTCACAGTCTTCCTCGCTCTCTTCTTCTATTATATGCCTCTACCGGAAGCTAGTGACGCGGATCTTCAAGCACAATCAGAACTTCTCGAAATATATCCAACAAGAAAGCTACCTTGGACAGGTACATCGATCATTTACACCACACTGGTCTTCGGCGTTATAGCACAACTTTGCTATGTTGCTGCACAAGAATGTTTATCAGAATTCTTTAAACCGTTATTAATTTCTCACGTTCCTAGCCTTGCTAGTTTCAAATCCGTCTTTACGTTAGATGATGATGAAGATTATCTACTTTTAGGACATGGACTTTTCGCCATCGGTCGTTTCGTCTTTGCACCTCTTTGTTTGATGTTTCCACCACGGATTCTCTTATTTATAGCTCTTCTATGCCTTACCATCTTCTCAGCTTTCATCTTCGCCATCAATGATATATCCCAATCATTTCTTGCTGCTTCCTCACTTCTGGTATTCTTTTTCGAAGGACCTATTTTTCCATTAGTCTTCTCATTAACCATTCGTGGCATGGGAAAGAATACAAAGTGGGCATCAGCATGGTTAGTTGCGTCGGCTACTGGTGGAAGTGTATGGGTTTATGTTATCTTTGGTGTGCAGAAGATTCACTCTACACAATATTCTTTTGTAATTATTTTCTTCCTTTTTTTGCTAGGATTCATGTTTCCGGTGTACTTGAACTTTGGGGGTAAAGGAGTGAGGCATCAGGTTGATCCGAAAGCTGTGAGAATGGGCGGAGGAGTTTGGTCGGGAAATGGAGAGGGAGATGTAGAGCAAAGGGGAGTCAATGGAGATGATAGACCGGATTCGCCACTTAGGAAGTTGAGTCGAAAGTTCTCCATCTTGGTACAGAAGATCGGCTCTCATGGGGAAAAGTCTAGCACTGAATTGCCCATTGTGGAACAGAGGTAGACAAGTGAGGAGAGGATAATACTGGATGAATGAATGGATTTGGGAAAGGATACAGCGGATTTGAATTTTTATACTTGTTATTTAGCGGGCGTTTAGGTTACCGAATTTGTTGATGTCTTGTTTATACAGACTTTTCGGTATGGGATTCAATGGATGGGGAAATTTGGGGCATGGAAGGATGGAGATACCCAGGGCATTTTATAGCATCATGATAGTCGATGGCGATTAGGAGAAACAATTCTTAAATAGAGCTGAAGATTTAAGAGAGATTTTCTCTGAACTTTTTTATAACCTCATTGAAGGGGATTCCGGATTTTATATGAATATAGTTTACTTTATGTTTATAATTGAAGAAGACAATCATTTCGACTTTATTATCTAATACCAATTATCCATTTGATATGCTTTTAGGTTGGATTTGGTCATATGCCTAGGTAGCGCATGGATAGTACCTACCTAGGTACCTATGGAGCCTGGAAGCTCGGTAAATTTAGGCTTAAGGTTAGTTTTAATTCTGGTTGATGCTCCACTTGCACTGAATAACTCCAAATCATAAATCACCTCAAGGACTGAAATATTATAATTATTACCACAGCTAGTACTACCTGATCAATTCATGAGCCAAAAGTCGCCACTATCTATCCCCCTACGATGCTTTTCATTTCTGAATGGGAGATTCTATTGATCGTACGGTATCGTATCGCATAATTCATTTCGGGGCTTTTTTCTTCGCAATGAAGAGAGTAGCCCATCAGTAAGGGCATCAGAAGTGAAGGGGACACACTCAGCATTTGCAATATATACGAACGGAACGCGAACACCTCGTACAGTCATAGGCTGGCTTAGATACCGAATTAAGAAATTAAAGCCCGTACGATCTGAGCTCCGGTGAATGTTCTTTGCAACCTGCGAGACCGGTGGTGAGAGGTCCGGTGAGTCTTTGAGTTCAAGGTAGGTAAGGGTCATTTACTTCTTCCTCTTCCTGTCTCCCCTTTCGATGGGCATAATTTTGCACCATGGGGTTGGTTCAATCGATGAAAAGGCAGACTAGACTGGTGTGGGAGGTAGAGTCTCTGTGCGGACGGAGGACATAGGACGAATGAAAGGTATGTTTGCCTTTACTTTTGAACTTCTCGATATGAGCTGATGTTTCTTTTTCATGGTAGATTGGGAGTGAAGCATCCGGAGCATATACAGTACGCATCGATTGACAAAGGACCACGCGATTTAAGCACAATAAATACTGCGGATAAATGAAGGATGGTTATGAAGAGGACAGGAAGTTATATAAAATTGATGGCATACACTGTACGGAATGACCATAGAGTGATCACGACAAATACCTCTTCTCCGCGTCTCGGTTCCAAATTTAATACAAAGTTCGGTCTGGTGATGATGCTAAAGCTATGGAGTAAAACCGCTTGGTGAAGTTAGGAGATATTGGCATGATTTTCTATACATCTGGTTGTTCATTCATGTAGGTACAACTCTGGATGCAATAAGGCGAGAAAAGGAGACCGGAAAATGAAATTGACGAGAATGCAAATAAGCCATTTATCATGATGCGAGGCACTTGCTGGACAGCAGCTTGACTGGGCATATTGGACGGTAGATTGACATGGAGAAGTTGCATTTTGCCTCTGCCGCTTCTTTCACCCCGACGCTGCTAGATGAAGGAAATGAATTATGCAGATATCGAAATTTCCCCCGGTGAGGAAGTCATTCAAAGCAATTGTGTTTAAACAAGCGACAAGTGTGCTTTTCAATACCAACCTCCTCTTTCCAATGCCAAGCAAGGGGTTCGTTTGGTCATGAGTCGAAGAAGTAATTAGAAACATTTCTCAATATCTTTTTCTTCTTCTATTGGCTAAATCCCCTGATGCCGAGAGGAAACAAGGGTCCTTGATTTCCACATACACGCAATTATAAACGCCCCAAAAAGAAAATATATATTGAAGCCAAGGAGTGTAACAGTTGACCCCAAAATGTTTCCGAATTGTACATTTCTCCCTTTCTATCACTCATGTCCGTCCTACAACTTCATCACAAAACTTAACCAAACTTTCTGGCCAGCAGGATAATCCGTAGGAAGTCATTGAGAAGTCAATTACCACACCTGCCAAAGAGGTATTTTTTGTTTTACAGTGTAATGAGAAGGCTAGAATTCCAGCACTCCCAATTTCACCATGCGATCCAATAAAACCGTCCAAGTCCTCTTCTTGACCTCATTACTTCTCTTAGCCGTCTTCATCGCCGTTCCTTCAAAGGCTAGATCAAAGGTACCATTCTCCATTCCAAAATTAGGAACCTTTCATTTCATACCCATCTCACGTCCAAATCTCAATACTTTCATGCATCAGTCCGAAGTCATATACCAGCGTGCGGTAGCAAAACGCAGAGATATCAGACGTGATTTTGCAGATCGAGGGTTCTTTCCAGCAAAGGATCAGAACACTTTTAAGGAAACTCCATGGAGTATTTGGGATTTAGTTACCCCAAGTTATGGTTGCCCATGGGAAATGGAGAGACTTGGAAGAGTTGGAGAAGGAGGTTGGTGGATTTGTGGGATTAGTAAATTTTCGGAAGGCAGGAAACCTTGTGTAGTTTATAGTTTTGGTGAGTGGCAGGATTTTATTATTTGGGCATTAATAATAATCATAGGATTTTACTGACATTCCGGGGTGAAATAGGTGTAGGAAATGACTCCTCATTCGAAGCCGAAATACTTGCTCGAACGAAGTGTGAAATTTGGGGTTATGATCAACATGTACCAGGTTTTAACTTTGGTCCAGAAGTTACAGAAGCAATGAGAGGTAGAGCACATTTCGAGAGAAATGGGGCTAATGGAGCTACGGATGTGGGCAATAGGCTTTATACGATTCAAGAATTGATGAAAAGGAATGGTCATGATTATATGTAAGTCTATAGTTTTATTCCCTCGAAGTATCGTGATTATTTTATGTCCGAGCAGAGGAAAGCTAATCCTACGGTCCTCGGGAAATAGTGACATCTTAAAGACGGACATAGAATACTCTGAATACAATGCACTCTCTTCGCTAAACGGTCACACACTCCCAGGTGGACCCGGTGCACTCACATCTCCCGATCCAACGAAACCCGAATTTCCCATCGGTCAAATCTTGGTGGAAATGCATATCTTTGAGTGGCAGGGTATTACTGCAAGTGTATTTTTGGATTGGTGGGAGAGTATGGAATTTAGGGGTTTAAGGGCTCTTCATAGGGAAATTGATACCGTGGCGCCTGGAATGGGAGTTGAGGGTGGAGCTGTCAAGTTGTGTAGTGTGAGTTTTATCTTTTCTTTTTCATGGACAGTTGGACGGTTGGACGGATGTCATGGAATTCGAATAAAGGACGAGAATGCTAATTTTTGGTTCATTTATTTAGTATACGTTGTTGAATATCCAGGATTCGAGGAATAGACTTTATCGTAGGTGAATGAATGGTTGGATGGATACGAAGTCGCGGTGTGTTGGCCCGGGGAGGAAATAGTTGAGAGATGGATTCAAATTTATGCTATTGGACTCGGAAGGAGAAGCGTGCGTGGTATGGGATTGTATGGTTTTACGATAGAATTTTGGGAATAAATGAAATGTGTTTTTGAATTAGATATCCTTCTCCAATCTTTAAAACTCCCCGAGACTCGAAAATAGTGTGTGCCCAGAAACTCAGATGATTACTAGCCAAAGAATATGTCAGGTATATCCTACTAATTCCACAAGTCCCCCGTTCCTCTGATCCTATATCATTCATCATAGAATGAAATCCAATATTCATATCCAATATTTGATTAAGATTAAAACAAGCAGACATCAATCGCCATTGCTAAGGCCAGTCAGAGTTGTCAGAGTATGGCGATTTTCGTGACGAGGATGTGGGGGAGACCTTATGCGCAAAGATAATTATACCCCCCACAACCACTTAGACGAGACATATTGCATTTAAGCATCTAAGCCGATAGATTATTACTCTTTAGTAACATCGATAGTACCATCATATTCATCCCCGGCAAGTCGATTGTATCCTCCACCGCTTAACTCAACTCATCAGACATTTCGGTTTGTGAGTCGCTGATATCATGGTGAACACGACATATGTTATCACAAATCGTGACGGATGAGGGCGCTATAAGCAAGAATCTAAATGAGGGTAAGAGCGGTAATGATGTAAGTAGTAAACTTCATTGAGCGGTCTATTTCCTAACAGTGAACTTAAGGTAAGAGGAATAAGATGGTTCGGACTTCAATAAATCAAAATGTTTGAGATAAATTCTTGAATATACTGTAATGAATGAGACAAGATTAAATAATTGTAGGTGGATTCTAAGGAATTTATAAATTCAGAGGCACAAAGTCTTTGGTCAGGAGGCAAATTTTCTATTCCTGGGCCGCGGGGTAAGTTGTCTACTGAGCCCAAAAACTTGGAGATCTATTCCATGGAACTTTATTCTTCATTCTAGTCAATTCATCTGAGAATTATCGATAAACATGAATGCTGTTATCGTCAACATTACCATATCTTTATGATTCAATTTGACGGAGTCATTGCCATATCATCACATATTGATGCCGTCCATCATTTACGCCAAAAGACGGCATAAACCAATCACACTGTCGTGTATAGAGTTGAGAGATAAGTAGATACAATCACCAACTCGTGGAATCTATGAAGTACCAAGGTAAATTGACCAAAAATTGAATTATAAAATAACGAGCCCCAATACCCGCCTCCTAATGATAGCACGCGATGTTGATAGAACTTGATTCGGGAAAGTTATTTATTAAAGGAGACTTTCAGGATGAGTAAGAGAATGAAAGGGTAACAACGCCCGCGCTTTAGATATTCATGTGATTTATATCACGATGATGGGTATCCGAGTCCGAAGAATCATATGATATTAATATACTACTATATACGGCCATCAATGTACGATAGCCACAAACTAATTACAACTGCGACTAAACCCAGCGACGTGGATGAGGAGATGGGAGATTTACGTGATCATAAGACTTGCGAAGTGTAGATTTGATTGTGGCACTTCCGCTCAGAGATTGGATGACCGGAAACGAGAGGGATAAATAATATTACATGTCCAATGGTGGTGTCCTTGCATATAGGATCATTCTTTCAAAGACATCCACACAGGTTCTTGGGACTGGGTAAATATATTCAGAATATCCCACAAAAGAAAAGGGCGGGAGCCGGTGGAAGATAACCAAAACGCCATAGTATAGTTATTAAAAGAACATGGAAAGATATTTTAAAATATTAATAATAAGAAATTATTTTTTCAAAAAGTATTATAAAATTAATATTAAACCTATAAGATATTTTAAATTATTTATAAAAATAAAAAAGATTGTTTATTTTAAAGATTATTTTAAAATGTTAATTTTTATAATTAAAATATTTTAAAATATTTATATTAATAGAAGATATTATTTATTATAAAGAAATTTGAAAATAAAAATGAAAATGAAAAGATATTTTTTATATTGAAAATATTTTAATAATTTTAATTTCAAATTTTATAATACTATAAAATGAACAATTTTGTTATTATATTAATTAATTTAAAAAAATATATTTTAAAATATTTATATAATTAAAAATATTATAAATATGTTTTATTTAAAAAATATTTTAAAATATTAATATAATTAATATTCTTTTTATATTTCAATAATAATAATAAATCTTTTGATTATAAAGATAATATTAACAAATATTATTTTTATATTAAAAAATATTCTTTCTATTAAATATATTATTTCTATGAAATATATATTATAATATTATTAATTATAAAAATTATTTTCAAATATCATTTATACCAAAGAAAATATTTATATTATAAAAAGAATTATAAATATTTTAAAATTTTAATAATAATATTAAAAAGATTATAAATATTAATAATATAAAAAAATATTATAAAAGTTATTTATATTAAAAATATTTTATAATATTATTAAATATAAAAAATATTATAAAAATTATAAAGATTAATAATATTAAATAATAATAAAATATATTATTTATCTTCAAAATATTTTATAATATTATTTATTTAAAAAATATTATTTATACTAAAAGAAATATTAATATTATAAAAAAAATTATAAATATTTTAAATAATAATAATAAAAATATTCTTTATTTAAAAAATATTTTAAAATTTTAATAATTTTAAATAATTATTTATATAATTAAAAATATTATAAATATTATTAAATATAAAAAATAACATTTTTTTAAAAAATATTATCAAAATTTATAATATTAAAAAATAATAAAAATATTATTTATATTAATAAAATATATTATTTACTTTAAAAAATTTTATAATATTATTTATTAAAAAAATATTTTAAAATAATAACAATAATAAAAATTTTTTTTTTTTTAAAAATATTATAAAATTAATATTATTGAGGAATCAGGTTATATGGTTTTCGGTCACATGATTAGGGATCACGTGGTAAGCTATATCGTATAGGGTATAGGAGAGTAGTATATAAGGGCAACTGAGCTATTATTAAATATATACTTTTTAATCAAATCAATCTATTATATTCTATTGTATTATTAATTATTTTAGCATATACAATTAATAGATTATAAAATCTAATGTTAAATAAAAACATACTATTTTTTAATTTATTATAATAACAAAATTGTAATATAATAAAAAGATTATATATAATTACCAAATCTATAATAAAAAGATTGTATATTTATAATTGCAAAACTAAAATTTGTAATACAATAAAAAAATTATATTATAATAATCAAAAAACATTTTTTAATATTAAAATTAAGGATTCAAAAAAAAAAAATTAAATTAATTTTATTTATAAAAAAATAAATTTTTATTTATTATATATATTTATATTTCAAAAATTATTTTACAAAACAAAATATTTTTTATTTATAAATATTTATATTTTTGGATTTTGTAAATTTTTATAAAATTTTAAATTTTATTTTTTATATTTTTTTTTAAATATAAATTCGATCTTTAATATAATTTATATTTTTTTTTTTATATTAATTAATTTTATTTTAATTTATATAATTATATATTTATTATAAATAATAATAAAAATAATAATAATTTTTTATTAAAATGGTTTTTCATTTTTAATTAAAATAATTATATTATTTGATTTTAATAAATTGAAATCTAATTTTATAAAAATAAATTTTTTATAATTATTAAAAAGATTCGAAAATAATATTATTAAATCTTATATATAATAAAAATTTTTATAAAATTTTTTATATAAACTATAATTATTAATAATATTTTTGTAACAAATAATAATATTATATTAATTAAAACAAAAAGTATTATATCAAAAGAATTTTATAATTTTAAAAAAATTAATTTTTATAATAAATTTAAAATTAAAATTAAAAATTTTTTATTTATTTATATTAATAAAAATAATAAAAATATTATTGAGGAGTATAATATTTTTGAAAAAATTTAAAGATATTTGTAATAAAAATATATTTAATTTAATAAATCTATAAAATCAATATTGATTTGTAATATTATTATTTTTGATTTTATTAATTATAAATTTTAATATATAAATAATATTAAAATTAAAATTATTTAGGATAAATTTAAAAATTATTGTTATAAATTATTTATTATTATATTTAAATTTAAGGATATATAAAATAATATATTACTATATTAAATTTTTATTAATATATTTTTAATAAAATATAATATTATAATTTAAATTTTTCAAATTTAAATTATTATTTTTATTATTAAAAAAATTCAAATTTTTTATAAAATTAATTATAATTAAAAAAAAAAAAAATTTTATATTATATATAATTAAAACTATAAAAATTAAAATATAATTTAATTATAATATAATTATATATATTTTAAATTTCATTTTAATATTAAATTATTATTTATAAAATACTTTTATTATAATAATCCTATTTATTTTATTTATAATTATTTTTTTCAAAATAAAATTATAATATATAAACAAAAATTTCAATATAATAAAAAGAAAATATTATTTAATTAAAAATATAAAAACTTTAAAACCTTTAAAAACTTAAAACATTTAAAAAACTAAAAATATAAAAATTATATTAATACAATTTATTATAATAAATCAAACTTTTTTTTTAATTTTAATAATAATTTTAAATTTAATACTAAATTGAAATTTACCCTACTTACAAAAAAAATTATTAATAAAATATTATTATTTATTTAAATTATAAATATAATTATATTTTTAAATATAATTAATAATTATAACCTATTTAAAAAAAAATTAATATATATTAAATATATATTTATATAAATTAAAAAAAAAATATTATTTATTAAATATATTAAAATTATTAAAATAATTTATTAAAATAATTTAAATAATTTATTTTCAAATATTTTATATATATTTAATTTTGAAATCAATTTATTATTAAAATAAAAAATTTATTATAATAATAAATTAATTAAATTATTTAATTTTATAAATATAAATTTTAAAAAAAAAATAATTATTTATATAAAATAAAAAAATAAATTTTATATTATAAAATATATTATTAAAAATTTTAAAAAATATATATTTATTTTAATAATATTTATTAATTATTAATTAAAACAAAAAAATATTATCAAAATATTAATTAATATTTTTTATTATAATTTAAATATTATAAATTTAAATAAATTAAAAATTAATATTAATTTTATTATTTTATATATTAATATTTAAACTATTTTAAATTTAAAATTATTAAAAATCTTTATAAAATAATTATATTAAAATAAAAAATCAAGATTTCAAATAATAAAAAATTATATAAAATTTATAATATTATTAAAATAAAAAATAAAATTAATAAAATATTAATAAAATATATAAACAAAATATTTATATTAATTCTTTTTAATATTATAAACTTATTTTTAATATCTTTTCAAAAAAATAAATATTTTTTAAAAATTATAAATAATTAATTAAAAATATAATAATTAAGAAATTATAGTAATTCAAAAAAAATAAAAAATTATAAATCAAAAAGAAATTAAAAGTTTATAAATCAAATAATATTTTTAAATTTAAAAAAATTATAAAAAATTAAAAAAAGAAAAATAATATTTAATTATAATATATAATAATAATAATATTATATTAAAATAAATTAATTAAATAAAATATTTAAATATTAAAAAAAAATATATATATAAATATAATAAATATTAATATATTAATAAAATTTTAAAATAAAATTTTAAAAACAATAATCTATATTTATAATAAAATTATAAAAAATTTAAAATTAAAAAACATTATTATATTATTAAAAAAAATTTATATAAAAAAAAGATTTAATATTAATTATATTTACATTTAAAAAAACAAATATTATATTTATATAAATTTGAAAATATTATTAATTTATAATTAATATAATAAATTAATAAATAAATAAAAAATTAATATTTTTATAAATTATATATTAATAAATATTTAATTAAAAATATATATTTCAAATTTAGATTATACCCAATATTTCAATATTTTTAATATAAATAAAATAATTAAAAAAAAATGATTAATTTATAAATTTAAAAATCATTATTAGAATTATAAAAAATATTAAACATTATTTTTAATAAAAAATTATATAAACAATTTAAAAAAAAAATTATTATAAGCTATTTATAAAATATAAAATTATTTATAATATTATAATTTTTTAATCTTAAAATTTATAAATAAATATTATTTATATTATTATTAAAATTTATAATTAAAATTTCTATTTAAACAATAAAGATTAAATAAAAATTTTTATTTTTAATAAAAATCAAAAAAAAAATATTATACAAATAAATAATAATAAAAATTTTGAATTAAAAACTTTAAAATCAAATAATAAAATAAATATTAAAATAAAAATTTCGATTAATAATATATTAATTATTTTTATTTTTAAAAATAATAATAAAAACTTATTATTTTAATATTTTATAAAATTTTAAAAACAAAAATAAAATATTATTAACTATAATAATAAAAACAAAAAATTAATTAAAATTTATCAATTAATAATTATCAAAATTAAAATAAAAAATTAAAAAAAAAAAATATTAAAATTGTATATTTTACAATCATTATTTTTTTTATATTCAATTTAATAATTAAAATTTTTATTATATTAATCTTTATTATAATCCTAAAAACTAATTAATTTGATAATAAAAAAATATAATTTATATAATTTACACAAAAAATATTTAATATTTCTATTTCATAAATATATAAAATAACAATAAAAAATTTAAAAAATAAAAAAAACTAAAAAATTATTATTAAAAAAAAATTAATTTATTAATTATTAATAAAATTTAAAAAAAGTTTATATAACCAAAAAAAACAAATTTAATTTTAATTAAATAAATATTCAATATTAAAATTAAATTAAATAAATTTTTTAAATATTTTAAAACAAAACTTATTACCCAAAACTTTAATCAAATCTCTAACAAAAATTTTATAAAGATTTTTGTATTAATTATTCAATTTAATACTTTTCAATTATTTTTAATAATTATTATAAAAAAAATTTTTATTATTATTAATTCAATATCAAAAATATTTTTATTAAAATATTTTTTTATAAATAGATTTTTTTATAATCACCTAAAAAAGTTCTTATACAAAAAAAATATATTCTGTAATTATTACAAAACCTTTATAAATTTAAACAAATTAATTAAAATTAAACATTATTATTAAAAAAAAAAATATTATTTTAAAAATTCAAATAAAATCTAACTAATCCATACTTTTATATTAATATTAATAAAAAATTATATCTTCTAATATTTATTAATAATATTACATATACATTTAAAAATCTTAATAATATTAATTAGTTTTTTGATTAACTTTTTATACATTTTAAAACAAAAAATCTTAATAAAATTTTTTTTTTTTTAAACATTTAAATTATTTATAATTAATCAAATCGCTTAATCATTTTTAATCAAAAACAATTTCTTAATATAATATTTAAAAAATTCAAAATTAAAAATAAAATAAAAAAAACGAAAAAATTTTTTATTATAAATTATACTTATTTTTGATTTTTAACAAAAAACAATAAAAAAATTGATATTAAAAAATACTAACAAATTATTAACACTTTTATATATTCAATTATCTACATTTAACCAAATATTAATTATACTATAAATATATTTGTATAATACATAAACAAACTTAACAAATATCATAATCTAATATTCAAAAATTTAATAAAATATCTTTATTTAACAATTAAACAACACCTATATTTCGAACCATAAAATATCCATTAAAAAATAATAATAATTTATACAAACATAAATTAAATAAATAACAAAACTAATAAAAAAAATATTTTTAAAAAAATTATAATATTTTATAAAAAATTAATATCATAAATATTAAAAAAATAATATTTTATATTAATTTTAACAATAAAATTAAAATATATTGTAATAATAATATTTATAAAACAAAATTAATAAATAATTTAAATATTTAAAGATTTAAAAATATCTAAATATATTGAAAATAATAAAATACTATAATTGTTTGGAAATAATATTAAAACAATTGTATTAATTAAAAAATTTTATTTTTATAAAAAATCAAAATATATTAATATTTATTATTATTACATTTGTAATTTAATTAAATAAAAAAGATTGAAAATAATTTATATACTAACGAAAAATATAATAACAAATAATTTGATTAAATTATTAAAAAAAATGGTTTTTGAAAAGTTTAAAGATTAACTAAAAATAATTAAAAAAAAAAATAAAAAAACCAAAATATATTTTATAAAAAAATATTGAAAAATTAAATCACATAATTTTCGGGTATATAATTAAGAATTATATAATAAATTATATTATATAAAATATAAAAAAATAATATATAAAAACAACTAAATTATTACTAAATATATATTCCTTAATTAAATCAATTTACCATATTCTACCCTAATACTTTCTTTCTACCATATTACTGGTCATCCCAGGATATACAATTAATAAATATTAATATTATAAATTATTTTAAATTATTAAAATATATATTAATAAATATAACAAATAACTAAATACTAAATATTAACATATACCACACCTATATAATTCATTTTTTCCTATACTTCTTTAACTAAAATATCAATAATACTATAAAAATTTATATTTATGTTACTAACTACCTTTATTCTACATATATATATTAATATCCTTTAATATAAATCAATATAAATTATTTATAAAAATAAAAAATATTATTTATTCTAAATATTATTTTAAAATATTAATTTTATATAATAAAAAAAATAATAAATATATTTATAATTAAAATATTAATAATAAAAAACAAAGTTTTTTTTAAAAAATGTTATAAATCTAATATTAATATTACAAATTATTTTAAATTATTTATAAAAATACAAAATATTATTTATTTTTAAAAATAATTTTCAAATATTAATTTTATATAACAAAAAAAATAATAAATATATTTATAATTAAAATATTTTATAATTTTATTTATTAAAAAAATATTTTAAATTATTTATATTAAAAAAAATATTATTTATATTAAAAATATTTTATAATATTATTAATAATAAAAAATATTATTTATTTTAAAATTATTTCAAATTATTTATATTAATAATAATAATAAATATTATTTATTAAAAAAATATTTTAAAATATTAATTTTATATAATAATAATAATAATTATAAATATTATTTATTTAATAAATATTTAAAATATTAATATTAATTTTATATAAAAATAATAATAATAATAATAAATATTTTTACAATTAATAATATTATAAATATATTTTTTTTTAAAATCTTTCATAATATTATTTATTTAAAAAATATTTTAAAATATTAATAATAATAAAATATATTTTTTTTTTTAAGATATTATAAAATTGATTTTAATATTATAAAATATTTTAAAATTTCAATAATATAAAAAAATATTATTAAATATAAAAAATAATATTTTTTTAAAAAATATTATAAAAATTTATAATATTAAAGAATAATAAAAATATTATTTATATTAATAAAATATATTATTTATTTTAAAATATTTTATAATATTATTTATCGAAAAAATATTTTAAAATATTAATAATAATAAAATTTTCTTTTTTTTTAAAAATATTATAAAATTAATATTAATATTATAAATTAATTATCTATAAAAATAAAAATTTTATAT
This sequence comes from Ciborinia camelliae, assembly GCA_025890175.1. Lineage (NCBI taxonomy): Eukaryota > Fungi > Ascomycota > Leotiomycetes > Helotiales > Sclerotiniaceae > Ciborinia > Ciborinia camelliae. Next base: position 3,156,227 of record JANPYM010000004.1, read on the forward strand.
AACAAAAAAAATAAAAAATATATTTATAATTAAAATATCTTATAATATTATTTATTTAAAAAATATTTTAAAATATTAATAATAATAAAATAAATTATCTTTTTTTAAAATATTATAAAATTAATATTAATATTATAAATTAATTATCTATAAAAATAAAAATTTTATATAACAAAAAAAATAAAAAATATATTTATAATTAAAATATCTTATAATATTATTTATTTAAAAAATATTTTAAAATATTAATAATAATAAAATAAATTATCTTTTTTTAAAATATTATAAAATTAATATTAATATTATAAAATATTTATAAAAATAAAAAATATTAAAATATAATAAAAATATTATTTATATTATTAAAATATATTATTTATTTTCAAAATATTTTATAATATTCTTTATTTAAAAAATATTTTAAATTATTTATATTAATATATTTATATTAAATATATATTATAATATTATTAATTATAAATATTATTTTAAAATATTATTTAGATTAAAAAAAATATATATATTATAAAAAGAATTATATATATTTTAAATAATAATAATAAAAATATTTTAAAATTTTAATAATATTAGAAAGATTATTTATATAATCAAAAATATTATAGATATTAATAATATAAAAAATAATATTCTTTTAAAAAATATTATCAAAATTTATAATATTAAAAAATAATAGAAATATTATTTATATTAATAAAGTATATTATTTATCTCAAAATATTTTATAATATTATTTATTAAAAAAATATTTTAAAATATTAATAATAATAAAAGAAATTATTTCTTTTAAAAATATTATAAAATTAATATTAATACTATAAATTATTTCAAATTATTTATAAAAATAAAAGGTTTTGCTTATTCTAAATATTATTTTAAAATGTGAATTTTATATAATAAAAAGAATAAGAAATATATTTATAATTAAAATATTTTATAATATTAATTTTATATAACAAAAAGAAGAATAAATATATTTATACTTAAAATATTTTATAATTTTATTTATTAAAAAAATATTTTCATATTAATTTTACTTAATAAAAATAATAATATATATTCTTTAATTTATATAAAATAAAAAATAAAAATTTTAATATTATTTTTATTATAATAATATATAAATATATTTTAACTAGCCGTCGCGGAAAATTTTATTTTCAGATTGTAGATTCGCAGAATCATTTTTCTTATATTTTTAAAAATATTTATAGGGGCTAGCCCTCAAACCCTTGATCCTCGCTTCGCTTGAGAATTATATATAATTTTATAAATATCTATTATAACATTACGTAATACAACAACAAAACATAGTCCTTTGAAATTGAACTTGATTCTACGAATCTATTATTTATTCAAAAATGTTATTAATAATACTTTTAAGAATATTATTATTAGTTTTTGCCACAAACACTATATCGAAATCTACAGGATCAGCGTTGAAGAACCGTAAAACACTAAGACGAGCATTCTCGATGCGCGAAGTCGATAACGTACCACTCCAGGCTACTATTACTTGTGATTTCAGGATCGAAGTTTTCTTTAGCAAGTTAATTTCCAAATATTTTAAAGGCGCTGATGGCGACAACAAGTATTGACCACAAGAATTCAGTGAATATCCAGAGTAGATGAGAAAAGGATAATCCAATGAGGCAGTAGCTAAATCCGGACGACACGATAGTAATGGAATCTTTGGGGGACTTCTAGCGAAATCAATATTGAATGAGGCGCAGTTTTTTACTTTCTCATCTACACCAAATAGTGGAAGGAGGTTGAGAAGTTGGATGTGGAATCAATCATTCAGATAGGCCGACGAAATTTCCAACTAACACAAATGACTGGTGAGAATCTTGCGTATTGTCTTCCTGCTTCCAACACTTAGTCAACCAACACGCAAGTGGGGGGCTGGAATTCTTTTCACGGTAGGTGTAATCAATTGCTGCAAGTCGTAAGCATGGAGTCCACTTGTACAACTAATTCTAGGTCAATTCGGGGAAGAGATACCTAAAGCGGACCAGTGATAAACACGCATGGGCTAAATCACAACAATTGTAAAACATCTGATTACCAAACATCGATTGATGACACAGGTTCATATTCTACTCTGGTATAGTATCCGAATAATATATATTATAGGCTGTCAAGCCATATCAAGGAAGAAAAAACCACCTCAATATTTTACCCTTTCTTCTATAGCATCCATAAATACCAAGTTTAAATCCATCATGTCTCTCCCAAATAGACAATTCTCAGAAGCACTCATCACATTTCTCAATACTCATCCCGAGGTAGAATTTCTTCGGTATCAATGGTTAGATATCGGAAATGTTCTCCGATTAATGGTTGTCACTAAAGCTCACGCCCTCGCTCTAGCCGAGAAGCCTCTCAAAATTTCTTGCCTTTCCTTTGGTTTGCTTCCAGACGAATCTTTCAATTTGACTCGATTTAATCCGGCAGGCTACGATGAACTTTTTCCTGATGGGGCAAGCCTTCGAGTATGTACCTATGCGGGAAATGGAAAATCACATGCCAGTGTCATGTGTTTTGTGAAAGAGATGAATCGGATGTTTCTACCTTGGAAGAGAGATCCTCGATCAATACTCCAAGAAACCTTGAATCGTGCAGAGGAATCACTAGGACTTCAATTCCTCATAGGATTTGAGCTTGAGTTTCACTTGACTCAAGTTGATGGAAGTAAACCTCTAAAGCTGGCAAATCAATCTTATGGTTCTGCTACATTAAGGGACGGAAGTGTATCCAGATTGCTAGAGGAATGCATTCGATCTCTCCTTGAAGTCGGAATTGTGGCTACTCATTTCCATAGCGAGGCTGGAGGAGGAATGTTTGAGATTCCAACTGGTCCACTGAGACCAATGGAGGCTATTGATACCCTTGTGTATTGTAAAGAAGCCATACAAACAATCTCTTTAAAACATGGGTTCAATGCGACATTTTTTCCAAAGCCAGTATTATCATCTGATATAGCTGTTGGAGGACATGTCCACTTTTCTATCGACGATGCAACACAAGAGATGGCAGATAATTTCTTGGCTGGGATACTTCAAAATCTTCCAGCGTTGTGTGCTTTTAGCATGCCAAATTTTGACAGCTATCATCGAATAGGGGGGCATAGAGGTACGACTGGTACTTGGGTTGGTTGGGGAGAAGAGGATAAGGACGTAGCAATTCGAAAAATCTCTGGAAGGGTAGGTTATTGGGAAATTAGGTGTGCAGATCAGATGGCAAATATGTTTTATGTTTTGGCGGCTTGGATCACGGCTGGATGCTCGGGAGTGAAAAATAAAACACCACTGAAGTGGAAGAACCCTCAAAGTAAGTAACTTTTCATCAGCGGAGTTGTATGTTAACTGAATTCAATAGGTTTGGTTGCAGGAATGACTCCAGAGGAAGTAGCTGAATTGAATTGGGATACTAAGCTTCCGCTTTCACTCGTTGATGCTGTAGCAGAACTAAGAAAGACAGTAAAGGGAGATTCATTGAGTGAACTTGGAGAAGATTTCCTACATATGTATATTGACTTTAAGAATTTGGAGGCTAAACAAGCTGCAGAAAAGACTGAGAAAGAGAGACTAGATACACTTTCAAGGATTTTCTAATCCGGAGTGGAGTATGGGACCAAGATACATGGAGGAAGAATCATAAGTAGGAAGAAGGATATCTAGCTCGCTCATGAATGAATGAATGACAGACCGTTTTATCTTGTTTGTATGCCAACTAAGTATTGAACTCAAGAGACGCCCAAGTTATGGAAAATGCCCGTGAAGCATAAGAAAATGGAGACTTTCGACCGGTGTCAAATTTCATGCCGAATATGTTCCCCAAAATTATTCCACCACCTTCATCGCTAGTACTAATTCGGACGCCCATTTTCCTGCCACATTTGTTTATATTGCAATGTGATTCCGAGTCTTCTGGCGAGAGGGTGTGACACTTGCCATCATCGTCAACCATCCCATCGTTCCGGTGGGTAGAACTGCCTTTGGATAGTCGGTATTGAATGCGGGCGTCCTCAGTCAAGGGAGCAGGTCTTTCTATTTTGCGCGGTGGAGCCATTGGTAGCCAGCGAGTACTCGACTCCATAGCATGTTCCCATCTGACACCAAAATGACTCTTCTAGTAGACTTGAATTCACCGCAACACCGTGTGCGAAGTATTTCCAGCCCGCATGAGCCTCGCAGACCGCAGATATCTTGTAAATTGCCATTAAGGACTCGAATGTTCTCCGGTAGCAGAAAACAGGTCATCTCATGTTTCCTCCTGAAGACCCCGCAATGTATCGTAGGTTATCGTCCAACGTACTTGGACGAAGAACACCCATCATCACTCAATTATTTGTTCTGCCAATGTATGTAGATTTCGTTTGAGGATCTTCGTTGTTTATGAGTTGCATGAGACTTGATCGTCGTTCCGCTAGGTTATCTAGTTTTGTGGTCAGCTCAAAATGAATTGCTCACCTGTTTCATGATTTTCAACTTCGGCTGCTGCTGAAGCAATTATTGTACGGTTCCATATCTTTTTGGGGCTCTCCTAATATATTCTGCCATACAAAGACTCCAAATTATGACCACATCATTCGCGATTGATATTGTGAATGTGAATGTGATCGTGGAAAGAAGTATCCATTGTGTTGACTCTAGGTAAGCGCTGTAATTTTATTGGTGTGTCAGAAGGGACGGGACTGGAGTGTCTGAAATGGCAGTACGCTAAGACCCTCGCAACGTATTAAATATATTCCGACTCCGGGCATGAGGACTGGGAGCACTGGGAGTATTAGGTATTTTCTATACTTACTCTACAGAGTCCAGACTGTCAAGCACTAAATTATAGGGCTAGGTAAGGTCTAGAGAAGTCAAGTTTCGGAGAAGCTACATAATGTCTAGTCAGGATTTAGTGAGGCCTAGCGATGATTGATTTTTGGTGAGGCTAATCTCTAATGAGGTCTAATGAAGTCAGGATTAGTGAGGACATTGAGACCAGTAGACATTTATGAGAACTCTTATGTATTTGATATCGCGAACAAGTGGACGAGCGATGGCATTCAATTGAATGAATGAGTTGCCGGTTTGTCACTTCTAGAGGTGGGTTGGTGAGTGAAGAAAGGCTTTGGGGCTCAGGGGGCTCAGGGGCTATGAAATATCTACCATCGAAGTGTTCATTTCCTGCTTCTATACCACACCATTCATGGAGTTCTCAAGTGTTTATCTAGTCCAGTGTTCAATACATCTTCATGATGATTTCATAATTCATCGTATTGGGATTCTCCCTGCAGTCCTCCGCACGTTATTCTCATATGAAACGTCATCGTTTATGATTTAAGGTTATTTTGAGATCGTTTGATATTCTGTCTGACCGCCAGTGCGGTATAAACTTTCCCAAGAACAAATCTGTCGCACGACATGTCGCGGATCAGTTAATGTGAAGCTTTTGGATGCGGAAATTATCCATCCGGATGTTCCTTTCTACCATTACTTGTCATCCCATCCATGAGAAGCTTTCTTAGCTGGGAGATACTTGGACGTTATGTATGATCTATAAAGTTAATATATTCTTTATACAAAGTGTTGCAGAGTTCAGTGATGTTCGAAATTCAAACGTTCAATCGAAACAACAATAGAAACTAATATTTTACTAACACCTAGTCAAGTGAAGGTTGCGGTGGCACCGTCATTAAGTTTACATGTAGAAAATCTGCTTCGTTTCATTGGCCAAGATATATGTACATCACCCAAGTCTACCAAAACTAGAACTGGAGATGATTTATAGTTTTGGATAAGAACGTGATGCTTAAGTTACGGATGAAATTCTAGAAGTTATCAAACGTTTCAAGGCTCACGTTCAAATCGTATCCTTTCAAATTTCACCCGATCAAGTGTCTTTCGTCAGTTTTATCATCATGATAGTCTTCATATTAGGTATGTTTCGTGAAAAGCTTCATTTGTTTTCAATATTTTAAACTTCTTGATCCAGAGGGACCACGAAATTATTATAATATATAATGATACCACATCTTCAAATATTATTTACCAAACAATCACATCTATCGAACAATAACATCTACCAAACAATCTCATCTCCCTTGATTATACCAGAAAACAGAAATCACATTACGGAAGTCGATCTCTCATTCAAAAAACTCCCAAACTCCTTTCAAATCTCTTAAAAAGAACCAAATACTCTCCAAAATGTGGACCTCAGTTCAAAACACCATCGTTCTTCTCCTCATGACAAGTACATCCATTATCGCCAACCCCGTACCAGCCGATCCAGCCACACTAGCTAGTGAGATGTATGACCTCTCTACCCGTCAAGATAACAAAGCCGCCAACGCGCCGCAACCAGAAGCAAACCCAGCTACAAGCTCCACCGGTGGCAAATATGGAAATGGTACAGCATGCTCCCCAGAAGTTGCAGCTCTCGCATCAGGAATCGCTGCAAATATTGCAGATCAACGCAATGAAAAATTGGCCGTAACAGCTATTGGTTACATGCTCGAAGAATCACCAATGAATTCCTCGACATTTGATTCCGCAAAAGCCTCACTCTTGGATTTCGTTCAGAAAGGAATTACCATTCGTGAAAACAATCAAAAGATCGCTCCGCAGGGAAATGCGGCCATACCTGGATTGGCCAAAGTTGCCATGGCACAACAGGAAGAGTTAAACTTGTCCAAGAGCTTATCGGCGGAGGATGTGAAGGCTAGTAAAGCAACGGTTTTGAAATTGGAGATGGATTTCACGGGTGGCATTGTGCAGAATATGAAGAATTTGGCGGCAGCAAAGGCAGGTTGTATTTAATTTTAAGGATGTTGCTAGGCTTGGAATTGTTTTGCTGATGCTTTGATTTGAATCGGCGAGGGTGTCTTCTTTTTGAGGGAATTTACGTTTATAGACTTTGGACGCTGGTCGTTTTTGATTGTAATAAATATATTACGAATTTATATGAGAATTTTCAGAATATGTTCTCATTTTTCGGTGAGAAGTATGAATCTTGAAGAGGTTGGGCCAGTTAGTGCTGCACTAGCTTTAAGTTCTTGCCATCCAATTAAATGCAACACAACCCTCCCTCAATATTTGTCCCCTCCATCTAATCAACTTCAACTCTGCCGTCCCCAATGAAGGTGGATTGTTATTGTAGGGAGTAGAGAGGTTGAGTAGAGAGGTTGAGTAGAGAGGTTGAGTAGAGAGGTTGAGTAGAGAGGTTGAGTAGAGAGGTTGATTATGCCAAGTGGACGATCCTTATGCTATATACACACCATGGAAGTAAGTACTACCTGCCATATAATGTCTAACACCAAGGAAAGATTCAAGTTCATCATCTTTCTTTCCTTTCTCATCCTCATCTTATTCACTACCCTCGAAGAAATAATATTGCCGACGCGGTGTGCCCCACCATCGATCTTTCTTCTCCTACCTCCAATTCACTGTCACCCTCAACCATTAATTATTGATGTCCAATTCCACCTCAAACATTTACTTCCAATCATTCAAGAATTCCAAGGCGTCCCCTTCATACAATTCATCCCACTTCAAACAAATATTTTGGACATCGTAACCAATGGTCAACTTTCGCGTTCGTTAGCAAGCCAACCATTGGGCAATTCCGCATCGACGCCACCTATCTACACATTTACGATATCCCAACTTCACCCGCCCAAAAAGCCACTGTCAGTGTCCCCCCCCCAGTTTAACTCATGCTGCCCTGCATAGCCTTCAACTAATACTTCATAGATTACCGGTGTGTGATAGTGTTCCTTGATTCAGTGAAAGAGGCGAAGGAGAGTCTGCCAGAAAGCGAAACCACCAAAACACTCGAAGGGGTAATGGAAATATGTGGTCGAGAAAGTTTCATCTCATACAATAGGAAGATTTTAATCGAACCCTCAAACCGACCCGGATCTCTACTCCATAATCCTCCGAAAATACAGAAGCAGAGTACTCCGAATGTCCCAGCACAATTGATAACTGCATGCAAGAGGCTTCCTGGAGGAATGGAAGCCATGGAATGGACTTTTACTGCCATATGCAATCTCATCAATTTCACCTCGGACCATCTATGGAATGTGATGAGGCAATTGAGCGAATGTCAAAGCAGTCAGCTCAAGTGTCGTGATGTCATCTTTTGATCGCCAAGAGATTCACAGTCCACCAAAGACTCCACACCAAAGACAAGGCCGAAACAACCGCCCTTTGCGACGGAAGCAGGAATGGGATCATACAATCACAGTCGATACAGATAACAATGATTCCGATCCTTTGGAGATCGTGATTGAGGATGGTGACGATCTGAAGAGGAAGCGGAGAAGGTAGCATTACAGTCCGAATTGGAGCTGGTGGAAGCACAAACGTCATTAATGGAAGGAGAAAACGTTATAATGAGGTAGACTATATTGAAGAATCAATACTTCGAAACCCAAATTCATTTTACAACAGCCGAGGAATATGGTGTGACGTTACGGAACCATCAGTTGAGACAAATCAACCGACACCCATCAGCCCTACGAACGTTACATGTATTATATCTCGCAGATGACTTTATCGGCCTAGATGAAGGTCTCCAATACATCCAGATTGCCTTAGAGCGTTTGTGTTTGGCAAGGGAGGATTCGGGGGGGGGGGGGGAACTGGTTTACTTGGGGATCCAGAGACTCTCATCCGCCAATATTTACCATGGATTAGTACCGAGATTGCAGTTATTGTGAGGGAGATTTAGGCAAGATCTGACTATATAGAATTCACGAATCCAGCTATAGAACAAGGTTACATGAGCGAGTATATTGGGATATCGACCTTCATGAACGGATCAACACAGCCAGACCTCGTACCGAGCAGCTGGAGCTCCAAGTTTAACATCGGATACCATTCAGACAATCTTTGGCAAAGAATTCGAGAAACACCCATACCCCCCCTATTATCACAAAAGAAGAGATAGAGGAAATCATTAGACGTCAACTAGGTGAACTTTCTTTTCCAGTTCGTCCTACCACTTAAGGTATCAATGGAATTATCATGGATGGATTTTCAAAGCATCCATACTCAACCACTCTCACGAAGGAAGAGATAAAGGAATTTCTCACTCGGAAATTGACTGAGCATCTTTTCAATCCCTCCTACAACCGAGGATAGCACCAATAAACGGCGTCGCCCTAGCTCTAGTATATCAAACCGAGGAGAACAAGCAAAAGCTTTGCGTATCGAGAGTACAAGTGGAAGAATCCCTTCTTCGATCATTTCTAACGATGAACTTGCACCTAGTGATGAGGGTATAACAACTCGAAGCAATTCTACCGTATCTGACGAGCAAGCACGCACCCACACATGGGTGGATATGGAAATAGGTTTCTGATCCACTATCAAATCCAAAAGGTATCCATCAAAGCTGTTAACAATGAGCACATTGAGTCCTTTAGTCAAGCAAACAATAGCCTTGAACGATCAAAAGTTTACCATGCACCGCGAAACAAGCAGGGATATCAACGCAGACGGTCCAAAGATTTGTTGGCTGAGTATAAATTTGCCATATTCCGAATGGTCTGAGAAACAAAATGAGCTAGAGAACAAGGAAAATAGGATTGCATGGTGGAATGAAAAGTCCAGAAACTGAATGCCCCTCATCCATCGGTAGGAAGGAGGCCGGAGAGACTGATACGATTTGTTTTCATTTTGTTAAAAAGGATATCATTGGGATGATGATGATAGGTGAGCAAGAGGAGTGAGTTCAGGAAGACGTGTAGCTTTGTAGGAAAGTTTAATGAGAATTTGCTGGCAAGTAAGAAAGGGTGTGTCAAATGAAAATCATGAGAAGAAAACTGCGAAGGATGAGAGTTGCTTATTTGACCGCACTTGCTTGAAGTGGTTATGGAAGGGTCAAACTTCAATTTGTTGTTAATATAGCAATACACACATATATGCTCCCTTCTTGTTGCATATTAGCGATCCGCTAGAATCATCTATCACATACAGAAATACACACTTCGCATTCTCATCTACTGAAACGGGACTACGATGCAGGCTGTAGATGGGCCTTGGTTTCTCGTCGAAGGGATCGCCCTAGAAGAATATCTCGATATCAATCGCAATGAAGAGATCGTTGAAGGAGTTGACGAGATTATGCATGGAATAACCGAGGATTTCTTAGATGGTGGTGGGAGATACTTCGTTCTACCAATTATCAGGGTTGGGCATAGGGTAGGGTATACCCGGGGTAACCCGGGGTAAAACCCAGCGGGTAACCATTTTGCTCTCTTTTTACGGGGTAGGGTAATCACTTTGTAAAATGCTGTAGGGTACGGGTAGATCCGCGGGTATATATTATGTGATCGTTTAATGTAGTTGTTTAAAGTTGAAAAAAAAGGAATAAAAAAAGTGAAAGAGATGAAAGGTGAAAAGTGAAAAAGAGGTGAGGGTTAGAGTTAGTGTTAGGGTTAGTGTTTGATCTTGATTTTTTAGGGTTAGGGTTAAAGAAATAGAAAGTGATAAAGTTGGGAATAGCTTTAACTTTGAACGATTCCAGGTTATATTAGACGATCATATGATATATACCTGTGGGTCTATTTGTACCCGCGGGTTTTATAGGATAACCACCCTGTAGAATCTAGCAGGGTAGGGTAAACCACCCGGAGAGGTGAAATACCCCGGGTAGGGTACGGGTGCCCATGCCTGCTAATTACTAAGGAAGTTATGATGAAGGAACAGGCTCCCTATCACGAAAAGCGTGCATTAGGGGTTCTAGAGCCATTATATCCTGCCGCTGAAACCATGATCCCCGCTGGAACAGAACATTTGGATGGTGGTGAGTTTGAAGCCTCAGGCGGTCCGTCACGTCCAACAACACTTATTCCAACTCCGAAAGCTCTCGCCACTAAAGCGCCCAGTCAACAACCAGTCGAAGATTATGAAACAATTCACCGAAGCATTACAGACGGTTGTGCCAGTTATACTGATTTGATGCGCACCATGGAAAATCTTTTAGTATACGACAAGGAAATTACTTACTGTTTTTCCATCCTTGCCAAAGAACTGGAAGATCTTTTTGGTGTCGATATCGAAGCTCAGGAAGTAGGGAAAATGGTTCATAGGGCTGTACGTGTGGTGAAGAACGTCGAAAATGCTGTGAAGGTTGTTCTCATGGACATCCTACCAAAGGCTGTCTTTAAGACGTTGTATCTTGTTGATATAAAATAGTTCTACATACACTAGCTCGATACACAATAATATCAAGTTCAATATATCTTAAGAAAAGGGTTTAAGATATCAATAGGGGAAGAGGGTTGAAGGGGGTAGTTGATGGTAGCTTTCGCATGCATATGATATTGACATAAGGGGTGGGATTTGTACATACCTTCAAAGGTTGTACTTGTTTCATTTTCAATAGCTCCCCTTATATTTTTTGCTCATTTGTTTCAGTTGTATCGACAAAGCGAACGACCAAAGGCAAGAAGAGACTTGACCTTGTGTGAGTGAATAAATAATCTATCAATCTGTTGAAGCACGAAGCGCTTATAAGCGGTTCCTACAAGCAATCGAACCCTATGCTTCCCACATATCCGAGTTAGAGTCATTCTCTTAACACAATCTTTCATTTTCCAATATATTCCCTCTCGTGACGCATATCATTTGAGCTTGCATTGTTTCCTCTTTCCCCGACTATGATTAGCCATTATTTGTTCCGCGGTAATAACTGTAACTGTATGATTCGGAGTAGTGACTGAAATACCGGTAGAAGGTTTATGGGTGGAATCAGAATTTGAATGATTGCCACTACCTGCCCAGTGGCGGTTATTTTGATGGGGACTGTCGGATCAGATGAGGAATAGAATGATTGTAAAAACGATTATGAAGACTACAACTAGGGAGGGCGATGTGTATAACAAGCCTAGAAATCGTTGAATAACTCCTAAAGGTTGTAAGGATGAATATGTAAATCCGGAAAGTGTATGACGGGTACAAAGAATAAAGATACGCCCGGAAGACCAAAAAGCTTTTTGCGCACATTGGAACTTTATAGTATATACAAAGCTGGGAATATAGTATCAGAGGGTCAATAAACAAAGGAATGATAGTTAAAAGATCTGCAGATGTAGAGATAAATATATAGATGCAAAATGAGGGTGGCCTTGTACAGAGAATCAAAATAGAACGGAAATTCCATGCGCATGCCGGAAACTTAAAAAAAAAAAGTTTGGAAATCTAGTCTCCGGAGCATAAAGAATATCGGAATGATAGTTAAAAAGTGTGCAAGTTGATATTGTCCAAGCAAATATGGACGCGACCAATCTCCGGGATATTGAAATGGAGATGAATCAACTCGACATTATGGACCCAGAAAGAATCATTTTCGATGGAAACATCTCATTTCACACTCTCTTCCGATAGGCCGGACTGAAGCCCGACAATGAAAGCCTTCTTGACTCTCAAATCCAATTAAAACATTTATATCATTTGAAACATTCAATTCTTTTGGAATATTTAGATCCTATTCAGTGTTCTACTTAGTATTTCCCGTATTCCGTATACAGGCCTGTATAGTAATAAATTCTATATTTTTGATACGTATTTAGATATGTGATATTAAATTCTATATCATTGAAAATATTTAATATTATTATAATACGGAATATTATTGGTAAGATATGCAAATACAAAGTTTTTATTGATGTGGTATATGTTGTTTTTCAATTTTTGAAACTATTCCCATTTTTGAAATTATTTTTATTTAAAACTATTTCCATTTTTAAAGCTATTCCCATTTTTGAAACTATTCCTATTTGAAACTATTTTTATTTTTAAAACTATTCCTATTTTTCAATCAATTTTTTGCAATATTATAGATTAGTTTCAAAAATTAAGGGGTGGTATAAGAATTTTAGTATTTTTCTAGTATTTCAATATATTCTTACAAATATCTGTATTAAATGATATTTATATAAGTGGTATAGTTCGCTTTTTATATGTACGATATATTGTATAAGATTCTCAATACGTACCACCGTTGTACGGTAGTATACTAAGTAGAACACTGATCCTATCCATACATTGAAAGCTCGCTCACATTCTTGCTGGGTCCACAACGATTTCATCCATCTCCAATTCGACATCTCGGCCTGCTCTCTGGTGCTCCAAGGTTTCGACCTCAAGCCGCCGAATCTCTTCCTACACCCTGCCTACAATTTTCTTTCCCGTCTCCCAAAAGGCCTTTCTCTGGTCCAAAGAATACCCATTTACTTGGGGTTTCAACCCACTCAATCCCGTTACAATATCTTCCATCTTCCTCCTCTTTTCAAACACAGGCAGGTACCGGTCCCTCCGTTGGTAAGCTGGTATATTCACGGCTTAATTGTGCATACCCATACGAGACAATGAGAGCTGCACCATGTGGGGAGTAGTCGTTCCGGTGGACCTGGATCGTGATGGTTTTCATGGTTTTGCGGAATTTGAGCCTTGAGCTTCTTCACTAGGCGGGGATTCCTCGGAGGTGATAGAGGGGGATGATTTGCAATTGGCGGTAGTATTGGTTCTTGCAGTTGTCAATTCGCCAAATCATCCTCGAGGATGTTGATTCGGAGGTATAATTCCTCGATCTTCGTATCTTTCGCGGTAATTTCTCCTTCTCTTTCTCTTTGTATGAAGGAGATCAATTGGCCTGTCCCACAAATTCGGATCAATGATTTGATGGCAGTTCTTACTTCGAGGTCACGGAGCTTGGTAGCGTCCAAATTGGCTTGGACATAGCCATCGATTCTTTCTGGGTCCACAATTTTATTCATCTCCATTTCGAAGTCTCGGATCGCACTCTGGTGCTCCAAGGGCTTCCGAGATCTGCCACCCGCTCTGCGGTGTTTCGTGGGAGTGGGACCAAGGAGAATGGCTATTTTTCGAATTCCTGTGTGGAAAATGCTTCGAATGTTAGTAAAAGTCAATGCAGCCGTGGGGAAAGCCAACAAGCTTTAGGCAACTCACTGAATTTGTCCAGTTATTGATTTCGAAAAAGAAGTAGGTAACAACTTACAAGATAGTAAGGACAGATTGAACAAAGGCATAGTCGATAAATAAAAGGATAGTGAGAATGGTTGAGGGCTGATTGGAAGGGAAGGGAAGGAAGTCGCGCGTAAAATGAAGTTCGCCCACTAAAATATCAGCTTGCTCAAAATAAGCAAACGCGCGTCGGGCGGTCATGACTTCCCCATGATTATCGTATGATACGCTATTATCTTAGCGTGCTCATCTGATCGGCACGGCAAGGACCGTTGGAGATTGCCCAACTATGATTTACGCACTATCGCACTATGAATATATTGATACACGGAGATTCTATCATAGCTAAAGGGGGTAAGCGAGGAAAGTTTGTGCGGGGTTATAGGTGATAGAGAGATTAATTGCGGTAATATAATTGAGGATTTACGACTCATTTCTCAGTAAATGTGTCAAGGTCTGGGAAGGGGTGAGATGGTAGAGCGTGAATTTTCCATAAAGCCGGGCTCCTCCGTTCGACTATTTTTTATGACAACCAGACATTGACTTCACGGCGGGGAAGAAGCTAAGTACTGTATAGGTATGTTCCAAGCGGAACAAGTACGAGAAGCAAGAAACTTCGAGTCCCGATAGCACCAATACTTTTATTTCAAGTTAATTTTTCGTGGAAAGTTGAAATGGGTTATGGAACAAGATGAATGATATTTGCACTGAAGTTGACGAGTGGAGAACAATGGTTATTTCCGCTATGCGAATCTCATTGCAAACACTTGGAACCTGCGGAAGCAATAGTAATTATTAGTTTGTGACGGAATTCCGAGGCTATTGGACGGACAGCAAGATTTTTCGCAGATGTGATCAGAGGTTTATGGCATTATGACAAGCGAAAAGAATCAATATGATCAGAGAGCATATCCGAGACTCATGAAATTATTTCCAATGCGTAGGAGTTTGGCTAAATGTAAAAAGAAAACGTGATTTTCAGTGGCGGCGATTCCAAAGCGAAATGGAACCAATAATCAAAAAAGAAAGGGGTACGATTGTTCAACAATGAATATGAGGGTTTATATAAGGTTTTTAATCAATGCTTGATGCTCGACAATATTATTTTATATTGTCCCGGTGATGTACTACACACCTTCCTAAGCTGTGAAATTTTGGATAGGTACAGCATACCAATAGCAAGACCTAGTCAAAGAAGAACCCATGAAACGAGTCTCGACATCTCAGAAGTCAGAGACTCAGAGTACCAGCCTCATGGCTCAGATAGAGACTCACCTCAATCGAGAGAGCACTTGCTACATGGACTGAAGACCAGAATAAGACGTTAAACGAGTGGAACTACATCCCTCGTCATCGCGATTATCCTCATTGGTATGACGGGGATAACAATGATTTTGAAGATTGGACAAGGCAGGAATGACAAGGACCTCCTCCATAAATGTGATGGATAAAACTACTTAGAGTAATATCCAACTCATGAGTCCAATAATCCCATTCTTATTCTTAAATTCCTTGAGAGTGCAGTCCTTCGATATTTAGATTGTTTCTGAGTCTGTTATGATTCTACGGAGGAATGTAAGATCACTAGTATAGGGCAAGATATATATTTCTCTCAAGTTTAAACTTGTGGTATTCTCGAAATATCCTCTAGAATGATTCTATTATATTCGCAATTAAACTCTCTATAATGTTAAGCCCCTTTTGATTGTCCATTGTTTTTCCCAATGTTACCCCTTCATTATCATGTATTTAGCTTAGGAATCTGCCTAGTAATCAGGGCCTAGTAAGCGAGAGCTCTTATCACAGCTCTCGTCACTTCTCTAATCTATATCCTTTTATTCTGAATCAACCCTTATACCCAACCTTTCATTTCAATTTTAATTACTTCGTGATCTCAACTTTGAATTTTGTAATCTTAATCCCTTCAAAGTCTAAAGTGAACTCTATCAAGATACGAGAAGGGGGGCCTAAACCCACCTCCCCGTCAACCCGGGTTACCCTTCTCAATAAAGATCAGATGATGATATTACTCATCATCATCGAGAGAGAGGGAAGATACCCGTGCTGAATGAAGTCCGCCCCGATATTTTAGTATTTTCATCATTTTTCGTTGATAGAAGGAAGGCTGGGCACCAGTACTCTACCAATTTTCCTCAGCCTACATGCTACAGCCCTGCATTAACATGCAAATATTAAGTAATTTCAAATTCAATCAATAAGACTTTTTTTATTAGATAATTTTATTTTACCCATAAATATAGAAAGTATATATTTGAAAAGTTAAGATATAAAAGGACAGAAATCTCTCTCACCTTTGGTCCAGTGAGCTCCATTTCCTTTACTCAAACGATCAACTACATATATATTTTCTTAATCCTCAAAATGGTTAAACTCCCTTCCATCGCCTTGTTCTTTATCTCTATTATTTTCGTTTCATTGACGCTGCCAGTTTTGAGGCAGAGCTAATTTCATATTTATAATACGACAGTAGAGTCGGCAACCTGGATTGTTCTGCTGCTTGAGGCCAAGCCAATCGTTCGGATAGTACAGTTCAGGAAGTACATGCATTCGGTAGAATCAGGGTTGGTACTCATTGTAATGCTCAAGGAGCGTACAAGTGTGCTAGTTCTCTCGCAGACGAACATCGTACTCCATGTTATCGTAACCATTAGAGAATCTGTCTAGACCTTCAGACTGCTATGGTTGCAATTTGTGTGTATGTAGATATGGATAAAGATGTACATGTGTATTACCTAATACGTAATCGTAAGGATAGATTAGGGAATTCTTAACGGCTGCTTTTTCAATGTATTAATTCATGGCTCTGGCCATAGGCCCGTTGGAGCTAATGGCAGTATAAGGCTGGTCACCCGTACTCTACCTCGAGTAACCCCTCACCTCTCGTCCAGCCAGCCCTACATTGATATCCAGAAAAAAACTTCAAAAAAATTCAAATTTGATTAATAAAGTTTCTATACATTGGCATACAAGATACTTTCATTTTGTGAAGAAAAATAAAAAGTATATATTCAAAAGAATTGTATATAAAGGATTAATAGTATCCATCGTTACTATTTTCTTCAATAGCATATCATTCATTTTATTTCATCAAAACCATACACACGTACTTCTTAAATTCTAATTTTAACCTTAATCAAAATGGTCAAATTCTCCTCCATCGCCTTATTCCTCATCGCTGCTGTCAGTGTACAAGGTTGCACTTATTGCCAATGCCTATTCGCAGATGGCTCTCACTGTTGTCTATATATGGTAAATAGTTCTAGTATATTTGATTAAGGTATTTCCAATTTCGAAACAAAGCTAATTTCTTATTTATAATAATAGGACGGTAACAAAGGCAACCTCGATTGTTCGATCTATTGCGATGTAGCCCATCGTGCTGATCACACACAACACGACCACAACGGTTATAGCTCATGGGGTACGGCTTGTAATGCTTCGGGATCATATAAGTGTGCTACAGTTTTTGAATCCCATCACCGTGATAAATGTTACCAAATCTAATACGTGATCGTAAAGATGGGACATTGGGATTAGGGAATATTTAAGGATTACTTTTTAGAATTATATTAATCGAAAGCTCTGCTTTTACTAATTCTAAATCCTTAAACCAAATCATGATATCATGTATAATTCATTTAATATCCAATTTTGAAAATGGTGATGTGAAAACTACGGATCTCCTTTTTTTGTTCGTATACGCTACAGGCCTGGTCACGGTCACGGTGGAGGGGCTTTTTTTTAGTGCTTTGTCTTCTCTTGCCTCTGCCTTGCCAGCCTTAAGCATGTGATTCATGTAATAGTATAAGGCTAAGTACCCGTACTCTACCTCGGGTAACCTCACCTCTTGTCCACTTCAGCATTAATATATAAATATAAAAAAGACTAATTTCAATTAATAAAGGTTCTATTATTCATATAGAAGAATTCATTATTATTAATAAATATAGAAAGTATATATTTAAAAGAGTTTAGAGTTGAAGACCTTAAGATATAAAAAGATAGATGTTTCTAATGCTTTTACTTCTATAAAAATCCATTTACTTCTCTTTATCATTATCAACAATATCAAAAGTATACGTACACTTTTTAAATCGCCAAAATGGTCAAATTTACCTCAATCGCTTTATTCCTCTTCGCCGCTATCAGTGTACAAGCTTGCACTTATTGCCAATGCGAGTTCCCAAACGGAGGACATTGTTGCGTAACTCCAACTAAGGTAAATAAATAGTTCTCATTTCTTAACCCCAAATCTTAATCAACCTTAAGGCAAAGCTAATTTCATTTCACTTCATTTATAGACCTCTAATGTTCCCAACATCGATTGCCATGCCATTTGCTCAAACGCACGTCGTGCCGATAATACATATGCGGTCGTAGGAGATGTGGTTCTAGAGGGCACCCCTTGTAATGCTGGAGGAAGATTTCAATGTGCCAATCTTTTCGAGATGGAGGGGAGGGCTAAGTGTGTTCAACCTAGCAATAGTCCTCAAGCTCCAGGTGGTGGAAGATAAATGGGGGGTCCAGGATGTTGAATTAAGCTCTAGACTGCGGTTGCTCATAAGCCACCTTCTGAGATAATTTTCTACATTACACTAGAGCTCATGTGACCTGATAAAGCCGCCCTTGTTACAGTGGTGGTCAGTAGGATTGTACATATTTCTATTTTTCGGGGCCAATAATAGAATCAAATCATCGTTCTAGAATCTTGATCAGTTTTTATTTGGATCGGGCGTACTGTTTGTTATCTGCGTCATTGATTCGGATCGTTTCATGTGCGTCATTTAGATTGTTACATAGGTGGACACTGGATCGTCATAAGTGGACATTGTTGGGGTCACATTCGATGCTTCCCCGCTCTCTACATGAATAAACTTCATATCTAATCAAGAGAATAATGCGTAGAGAAAGTATATATCTATCTACCAAGAAAAGTTGAGATATAAAAGAACAGATACCACTTCTTATAGAAGTAGATAATACTTTCATTGCCCATTAATTTTATTTCGATACAACTTCATCAGCTACACTCATCTAACTCTTCTTAAATCATCAATCAATCGATTAATCAAAATGGTTAAACTCACCTCCGTCGCTGTCTTCCTTATCGCAGCTGTCAGTGTACAAGCTTGCAATTATTGCCAATGTCAATATCGAGGTGGTCAAAATTGCTGTGTAACACCGTCTTATGTACGTGATCCTCTATAATATCTCCTTAAAACAGAGCAAAAGTAAAAGCAAAAGCTAATCCCGTTCATCTTATTCATAGACCTCAAGTGTCGATCTCGATTGTCACGCCGTTTGTCTCCAAGCCAGTACTGTTAGTGGTACTCATTGTAATGGGGGTGGAAATTATAAATGTGCCACATGGGCCGAAATGTCGGCGGGGATTAAGTGTGTTGCTACTCCGATTGCTAGCCCGTCCCCTAGCCCAACTCCAAGTCCCAAGTAGAGCTGGCAAGGTCAGGATCAGGATTAATTAATCTTGCTTTCTAAGATTAATGCTTTTTAAGATTAATTGGATTGGTCTGAGTTTGGGTTGTTTTTATTGGTCTTATTGGTCTTATTGAGCTTTATACTTTATTTTACTTGTGAAGGTATATGATATTACTGAATCGGTAAGAGAGAAAGTATATATCTAAAAATTTGAAATATAAAAGAACAGATATTCTTTCTCATCACTTGTACGTGAATTACACTCAATCAACTCTTTTTAAATCATTAATCGATTCATCAATCAATCAAAATGGTTAAATTCAGTTCTATAGCCTTTTTCCTCATCGCTACTATTAGTGTACAAGCTTGCAATTATTGTCAATGCAACGATACACATGGTAACGCATGTTGTGTAACTCCAACCAAGGTAAACAACCCTCAAAGTTATCTAAAGCAAAGGCAAAAGCTGATTTCATTTTATAGATCGGTAGCATTGCCGATATAGATTGTCATAAGCGTTGTACAAGTGCTCGTAGAGCAGATGGGAAATGGGAGTTGGATGCAATTGGTCATAAGCAATTGGGTTCTGCTTGTAAAGGTTGGGGAGGAGATAGTAAATGTATTACTTGGCCGGAAGCTAAAGCCTTTCCCATGAAGTGCGTTGATCGAAATTGGTAAAATTGCGGTCAAGGTTTACTGTTGAAAAGGCCATGAGATAGAAGACTTATTGGTTGTATGGGAAGGCTAAAGTTTGCGAGAGGTTAGGCCTCTCGACTAAATACATATATAGTAGAGCCTCACACTGTAAGGTTACTATCGCCGGGATAGGGTTAAGGAATTCCGACCGCTTATCACTTTAATAATTGCATTAATCGATACCTCTACGTTTTACAACTCCAAATCTGCAATCCAAATCCATTTCTGACATTCCATTTAAGTTATATAGATGTTAAAAAATAATAGAAATCAAAATCGATTCTACTACTTTCTCTACATCACTAGAAATCTTACATACTCTAAGTATTGGGGAATCAGGTCATATGGTTTCCGGTCACATAATCAGGGATCACGTAGTAAGCTATACTGCATAGGGTATAGGGGAGTAGTATATAAGGGCAATTAGATTATTACTAAATATATATTTTTTAATTAAACTAATCTATTATTATTTTACTCTAATATTTTTTTTATTCTATTATTGATTATTTTAGATTATACAATTAATAAATTATAAAGCCTAATATTAAATAAAAATATATTATTTTTTAATTTATTACAACAACAAAATTATAATATACAATTTTTTATTTTTAATTAAAATAATTATATTATTTAATTTCAATAAATTGAAATTTAATTTTATAAAAATGAATTCTTTATAATTATTAAAAAAATTCGAAAATAATATTATTAAATTTTATATATAATAAAATCTTTTATAAAGCTTTCCAAATAAATTATAATTATTAATAATATTTTTGTAATGGATAACAATACTATATTAATTGGAATAAAAAATGTTGTATTAAAAGAATTTTATAATTTTAAAAAAATTAATCTTTATAATAAATTTAAGGCTAAAATTAAATTTTATTTATTTATTTATATTAATAAAGATGATAAAGATATTATTAAGAAATATAATATTTTTAATAAAATTTAAAAATATTTATAATAAAAATATATTTAATTTAGTAAATTTATAAAATCAATATTAATTTATAATATTATTATTTTTAATTTTATTAATTATAAATTTTAATATACAAATAATATAGAAATTAAAATTATTTAAAATAAATTTAAAAATTATTATTACAAATTATTTATTATTATATTAAATTTTTATTAATATGTTTTTAATAAAATATAATATTATGATTTAAATTTTTGAAATTCAAATTATTATTTTTATTATTAAAAAAATTTAGGTTTTTTGTAAAATTAATTATAATTAAAAAAAAAAATAAGTCTATACTATATACAATCAGGACTATAAAGACTGGGATACAGCTCGATTATAATACAACCATGTATGCTTAAAATCTTATTTTAATATTAGATTATTGTTTATAAAATGCTTTTATTATAATGATTTTATTCATTTTGTTTATAATTATTTTCTTTGGGATAAGATTATAATGTATAAAAGAAAACTTTGTATCAAATCACCTTGATGGTATAATTGATATATCAATGGTAAGATAATATATTATAAAAAGCATATAAATTGATTGTAAATCGATTTATAAGCTTATATACCCACAAAATGCGGATATATCAATTGTATATAACTATATTTCTAATAAATCTGCCCTACAGATTTATTGATATTGCAATATTGACAATTTTTAAATTAAATCTAAATATATATTGTTTAAATAATTAAATATATAATATTAAAATATAAAAAAAAAATATTTTTTATAATTATATAATAAATTATATAACAAAATTATATAGTTTTTGTAAATATTATATATTTGGATTTGTTTTTAATTCTTTATTTTTTTTTTTTTTTATTTTTTTATTTTTTTATTATAATTTTATCGATTTTATTAATATATTTAATTTATTAATTAAATTTGAATTTATAATAATTAAAATCGATAAAATTAAATAATATTTAATAATATTTTGTTTTTATTATAATATTAATAAAATTTATATTTTTATTGATTTATATTATTTTAATAATCTTATATTTTTTGTATTTTTAATATAAAGTTATAATATCGATTATAAATCGCTTTTTTTAAATTGTTTTTAATTTAATAATATATTTATAAAATAATTTTGAATTAATATATATAATAAATAAGATTTTTATATTTAAAATATTATTAATAATATTTTTAATAATAAAAACAATATTGAAATTTAATATTAAAATATATAATTTAAATATAAAAATATTTTAAATAATTTTTTTGTATTTAATTAAAAATTAATAAAAAATATTAATTTGATTATATTTATTAACAAAAATGATAATATAATTAATTTATAAAAATATATTATTATTGTTTACAAAAAATATATTTATAAAAACAATTAATTATAAAAACTTTAAATTAAATAATATAAAATTTAATTTTTATAAAACATTTTTTATTTATTAATTAAAATATTTATTAAATACTTTAATATTAATATTTTAAAAATTAATACATTATATTAAAACAAATAAATTAAATATAATTTCAAAATAATTAATAATATTAATATACATATCTTAAATTTATTATATAACAAATTGTTTTTTTATTCTAATATTCTTATAAATCTTTTCTTTGATTTTATATATATTCTTTAATTTAAAACCTATAAATTGAAATAAATTAATTTATTTTTTTTGATTTAATTAAATAATATTGTTATATAAAAATAAAATATTATTATTGAATTTAATTAATATAATTAAAATTAATTTTTTTTTAAACTTAACTTTAAAAACGATTTTAATAAACTTTTTTTGTTTAAATTTTACAAATATATTATTTATTATAATTAAAATATTATTTATTTAAAATTTAATAATACCAAATTTTTTTTTTGTATTTGAATATAAAAAATAAAAATTATATATCAAAATAATTATATTAAATCTTTAAATATAATATTTATAATAAATATAAAATCAATAATTTTTAATTTTTAAAATACTATAAAATAATTTATATATTTTTAAGATTATCTTTAAATCGAAATTTATCTTTATTAATAAAATAATATAAAATAATTAAATTAGTTTTATTAATAATTAAATATAAATCTAAATAATATCTCAAATATATAATTATATATTTTTAATTTTTTTATAAATTATTATCAAAACAAAAAATATATATTAACTATATTATTATATTATCAAAAATTATATTAAAATCATTATCTTTTTATTATTATTATAAATTTAAATAATTAATTTTAATTTTTCAAAAACTTTATTAATATCAAAATTTTTGATTTTATTTATAAAACAAAAACAGAATATTCTATTTCCAAATAATACTTTATTTTAAAAATAATTTTAAAAACATTTTTTTTTATTAAATTATTAATTTTAATATAACAAAAATTAATATATATTAATATAATAATATTGATTTTAAAAATTTCATTTAAATTATAATTTTATAAAAATACAATTAATTATAATTTAATATTTATAATAATATTTAAATAAATAATTAAAATATTTAAAACAATAAATATATTTATAAATTTTAATATATCCATATTAAAAATTATAGTTTTTACAATATATTGATTTATACAAAATTATAATATTTAATAAAAGTTTTTTAATAATAATATAAACAATTATTAACTTAAAATAATAATTTATAATACAATTCTAAATTTCTTTTATAAAATTAATTTTAAAAAAAAAAAAATTTTTATAATAAAAAAACTTAATCTAAATAATCCAAAATTATACAATTTTATTTATTTATTAAACAATATATATTTTTTTATCAATTTATAAAAACTTTTATAAACTAATTTTTTTTTTTTTTATAATTAATTTAGATTTTTAATAAACAAAAATATCAAAATTAATTAAAAAATTATAAATTAAAATAATTAAATTATTATATTTAATTAAAACTTTTTTAATTTGATATTTAATATATAGTTTTTATATAATTAATATAATTTTTTAAATAATTATAATTTGTTATACAATAATCAAAAAAAATATATTATATTTTAATATTTATAAATAAATATTATATATTAATAAAATTAATATAATTCTATTAAATTCTACAATATTATTTACAATTTTTATTATTATTTAAAAAATATATTATCTCAAAAACTTTTCATTTACAAATTTTTTAACAATAATATTATACACTTTTTTAATTAAAATATAATATTGTTTAATAATTCCAATAAATTAATATATTTTAATAAATATAAATCTAATACTTATTTCTATATCTACTATTATTTTAATAAATTTTTTATTAATAAATTATTTATCTATATTATAAATAATATAATCTAAAAATTTTATATAAATATTTATTTAATAATATTAAAATATATCTTAAATATATTTAGTAATTAAATTATTCAATAAAATTATTATTTAATATTTTATTATTTTATCAATAATATAAAAAATAAATTTTTTATTAATATAAAATATATTAATATAAATATAAAAATTATATTCCATATTCTTTTAAAATATAAATTTAAATTTATCAGAAAATTTTTTATATTTTTAACAATATTTACAAAATTTAATTAATTATTTAAATATTATTAAATTATAATTATATCCTATTTAATTTAATATTTATTATAATTAATATATAATTAAATATTCAAATTAATAATAAAAATATTACAAATCTAATTCGTTTAATATATATATAAATATTTTATTTAAATAAAATTATATATAAATTTTTTAATAAAAAAATATATATCCGTATTTTTGAATAATAAAGAATTCTTTATATTATAAATTATTTTATATAAAAATATTCTTAATATTTTTATAATAAATATCAAATTTATTTATATCAATAAAATTAAATAAAAATAAAATATTAATAAAAATAATATAGAATTCTATTATTTCGATTAATAATTTAATTATAATTAAATTAATTAAATCTGCTAATTTAATATCAAATATAATAAAAATAATATTTATTATTATAATATTGAACTTTATTTTTGTTAATTTATAAAAAATTTAAAATTGAATTAATCCAATAATAGATTTTTTAATTATTTCAATATTAATAATAATATCTTAAAATTTACTATTATCATAGCAAATTTCTATAATTATAAGTTTTATTATTAATATATAAATAAATATTTTAATAATTAATTTTTCAATAATTTCTTTATTGTTAATTATTAGATCATAAAATATAAAGAATATTTCATTTATATTATTAATTTTAATATTAATAAATAATTATATTAATTATAACTAATTATTTAATAATTTGTTTTTATATTTATTCTTATTTTTTTTATAATATTAATTATTAATTTTGCCGCCATTATTATAATCTTTATTATTATTATAAAATTCTTAATTATTATTATAAAATTTTTAATTATTTTTTAAAAAATTAAAAAATTAATTAAATAAATTATTAATTGTATATCCTGGGATAACCAGTAATACGGTAGGAAGCAAGTATTGAAATAAAATATAATATATTAATTTGATTAAGAAATATGTATTTAGTGGTAGCTTAACTGTTTTTATATACTATTTCCCTATACTTTATACAATATAACTTATTACGTAATCCTTAATTATATAATCAAAAACTATATAATTTGATTTTTAATATTCTTTTATAGGATATATCCTAATTTTTTTATTTTCTTTTTTTAATTACTTTTAACTAATTTTTAAACTTTTTAAAAATAATTTTTTTTAATGATTTGGTTAAATTATTTGTTATTATATTTTTTATTAATATATAAATTATTTTTAATTTTTTTTGTTTAATTAAATTATGAATATAATGGTAATAAATATTGATATATTTTGATTTTTTATAAAAGTAAGGATTTTTGGTTAATATAATTGTTTTAATATTATTTCCAAATAATTGTAATATTTTATTATTTTTAATATATTTAGATATTTTCAAATTTTTAAATATTTAAATTATTTATTAATTTTGTTTTGTAAATATTATTATTGTAATATATTTTGATTTTGTTATTAAAATTGATATAGAATATTGTTTTTTTAATATTTATAATATTAGTTTTTTATAAAATATTATAATTTTTTTTAAAAAAAAAATTTTCTATTAGTTTTATTATTCGTTTAATTTGTATCCGTATAGACTATCATTGCTTTTTAATAAATACTTTATAGTCTAAAGTATAAACGCTATTTAACTGTTGAACAAAAATATTTCATCAAGTTTTTAAATATTAAACTGTAATGCTTATCAAATTTACTTATATATTATACAAATATGCCTATAGTATAACTAATA